>KB722738.1:2214709-2247676 GCA_000349905.1 Volvariella volvacea V23 | reverse complement strand
TCCAGAAGGCCGCGTAGCAGGATGTCTCCCTTCAGCGGACAATCAGACTACTATAAATTGGATCTTCCGGGGTACGTTCTGATGTATGACAACACCCACCTCGGTACGCGAAGTGTAATAGGACGACGGATGACAGAAAGACGATCGTACATACATGAGGCTTAATGGGAACTCAACCACTCTGAAACACGCTCGATCAAGTCGGCCTTCTTGCCCGAAACTGCCAGACCTTTGCTCTTGAGAAAGTCCTAAGAAGAGGGGTGCAATGAGCAACCAAATTTCAGTCTCGGTCCAGGTGTCATGATGCAACTCTGTAATTTCCAAAAACAGACAGGGCAGAAAGAAGGGGTAAAAAGGCTGTAAACAAAAAATGGACTGACTTTCAATTGGTCCACGCGAAGCTGGAGAAAGAGAGACCGAGGAGATGGGTGAGTGGTGACCCAATTGTGTAAACTACCGAACGCAAATACCTTGTTGAGTTCTCCCGCATCGTATTTGTTTTTAACATCAGAGTCATCGACGGTACCAGGGGCATCCTAGATAGCCAGAAATAATTAGCGACACAATACCGCAGACGTGAGATATCGACCGACCATCGCTTTTCGTTTTGAACCGGTTGTAGCGATCACAATATTAGCCGATGGGTCTTTAGCAACTAATTCTTTCCATTGCCTCATCAGAGCTCCTGCACGCTGGAAACGAATCGCAATTAAAGCAGGGATACATGAGAATCCCAGACGATGGGTACCTTATGCATCATTCCATATCTTGGTTCAGTCAAGTCCTCAAACGAATCGGGATCGTATTGTTCCCGGAAAGCGCTTGCCTCGAGCTGAGCATTATGGAAGGCCAGAGCTACGAGCGGTCACAAGGGACAATGAATAAACAAAAACTAGTGCCATGTTGGTTACTGCTTCCGGCAGAACTCACCAGGGTTTGGAAACGAATCAGGTGGGTAGTCTCCATTCTTTACGGACAACTTGTCTATCCAGGCACGAGCTGCGTCTTTGAGATCATCCGAAGCTTGAAAATGGCAGTCAGATGTTCTGGAATGTGGAAGGGCTGGAATGCGGAAGTGGCATACTTCGGTAACCCTCCTGAATTGGTGCGGCGCGAATGTCATCAGCAAAGGGAAGGGGGATTAGGTGGAATCCTGCAGGTTCAACCCAGCCACCTTTATCCGCTCTCTCTTCCTAGAAATTCTGGGGATTCAGTTACCAAAAACCCAGAAATCGGCTAGTAGATACCTGAGGTAATAAGGCGCAGAAGGTGGGCGACGAGTTTCTGCGGGTGAGTGATAACACAAGGCCAATCTTGTCTTTCTTGACCATCGACTTCAACAGAGCGCTGAAAGTACGCTTGCTACCGGAGTAGGTCTTAACACTGGTTAGCACCTTGGCCGCCGTGATGACGAATAGCTTACAAGTTCGTTCGGGTATATGAAATAAGAATGCTTTGTGTTATCCTCAAATGCTAGCTCGGACCTATCCTTGAAGCCGAGCAATCTTATACCTAGGGGACATTAACATGAGATTCGAGTGATCGGCGCATTGCACAAACCTGGTTCCAAGCCCAGAGTTCTGAAGGATCGGACTTGTTCTGGTGTGTAGAACGGCTTGTCTTTCAATCAAACGGTGGCTCCCTTGCAAAAACCGATGACACTCACTCGCTTCCCTGGCTTGCTGAGCCGCACAGCTGTGATGCTTTCCTCTTCTTCACCATTCTCAGGTAGCGCAGCCCCATCACTTCCAAACTGCAGCTTGGATTTGTCTACTTCTGCCTCTTGATCCTGTATAAGTCGTTCAGACGGCTGATTAAACAAGCACTGATTTATCGTGGCATTTGCACCTACTTCGTCAACATACACTGTCTTTGGTATCGCAACCTCCATTCTGTCTCCAAGGTCTGCAAAATATTTATATGCACCCTTCTTTTGCTCTGTTACTAGGCCATATCTAGAACGAGTCTCCAGCTTGAGATTAGGTGTTCGAATCAAGGACTCACCCTTTAACGCCTATAGTAAGACCATCTCCTAGGTGAAATGGGATAGTATACTGAGCACGTTTAGGAACTTCATGAAAGCGCATTTGAGACAACAAGTCTTCGATACGTGATATCGATATCGACTCGGGAATCACAGAAGGATCAGCCTCGCTTTCCTCATCTTCCGCAAAGGTATTAGGTAGAAGGACAAACTGTGTAGTCAAACGCTCAGCAAAAACGAAGTACCAGAGTTATGTCAGTGCGTACCGAGTAAAACTTCGAGATATCGAATGGTTTGTCGGGTGCGCTGATAAAGAACGGTTCGACGGTTACCCCAGCTTGTGTTAAATCCTATACCAATATCGGCTCCACAGCAAGCTTAAATGTCATACGTCACTCACAATCAACGTCGTTCGCGCAGAAGTCATTAGCTGCTTGCTTCCAGCCCCGACGTGGGGATCATCCTCGTCAGTTATTAGAAATATTCGCTTGGTAGCGACCTTCGGCGCTCTGTCCAGGTGAGCAGGGGTTTGTCATTCCATCGTGAAAAGCCTACCCATCTCTTAAAACCCAGTTGCAACTTGTGAAGACGTCTCCCATTGGTACTCGCTTGTCTACCACAGGCGGGAAGGTCCTCTTCAATTCGTTAGGATCCTCTCGGGCAGCTGAAACGATGTAAGCGACTATCTGCGTGATGGTTTCTCTAGTCACCTTCTAGTAGTTGCATCAACCCCTTGATCGTAGGTGCACCCAGCGGTGATATTGGTTGGTACAGGAAGGTATTCCTCTTGATTTCTGAGCCTTGGACACGGTCAATTTCCGACCTCCTAGTCTGTTAGGCGTCGTTTATCTTTGCTGATACGCGCATATATCATGATCCTCACAGTGTTATAGATTAGAATGCCGACAGAGTCGTTGGGTCCGACGACGATCTTTTTCTTTTGAATCTGCATTGCAGCTTCTAAAGCGGTGTACAAATGGCATGTCTTGGTATCCTCATAGTTTGGGTCATCATAGAGCTCTAGCATAGATGGAGAACAGTCTATGCAGAAGAGGATAACATCGCGTTTCCCTTCGAGATACTGTGGGATAGATATTAGTAAAATAGTAAGTGGCAACTAACTTTGTTTCCTTACGCCCAAGTCCTGCAACTCCTCATCTTCCTCTTCGTCAATCTTGTTCCAGTCATCGTAGCTCTGCATGGCGGATTCTGGGGGATTCTGGGTAACGCAGAAAGATGTTCGTAGAGTCCTGAGTCAATAGTGGCGTGTAATTAACGCGTTTGTCACGCTTTAGTGTCACGTAGTCACGTTAATCCCACCCAAGTGGCGTCCACTCTACTCGAGTCAACGGCAACGATGGCGAACACATTACCTCCTCTACGACAAGTCACACCATCTCAACACCTTGAACAGCCAAGACACGTTATTCAGTCGGACTCTGACGTTGAGACCTGGAAAAGCACAAGATCCTACCAAGATTATGCGCTTTTTCTTCGTCGTCTCAATGAATCTGTCGTCGGCTGCTATTTCCCCTGGGCGGGTACCACGGCTAGCGAAGTCGGCATGATTGATTGTGCTATGATATACCACCTATGATTTATACGAGTCCCAGGCCATCAAGAAAACCCTCGCCATATTGAATACTTTAGATCAGTGGATTAGCGAAATCCCACCCTTGAACACCCCACAGCGTTTTGGGAATCTCGCTTTTCGTACTTGGGGAAAGCGCCTTGAAGAGGTGATGGTGGTTTTTTTGCTCCAGATACCTCCTAGTGCTGAGAGTCCGACATATCTCAGAATGTAGATCAGCTCCTGACTGATATGCTCCCCCCACACTTACAACCTGTCATACCTTGCGTTAAACCTTATATCCTGAGTTCCTTCGGCTCATTTACTCGGATGGATTATGGGACAGGACACGAGACGTCATTTGCCCTGTTCCTGCTTTGCCTGACCCTTACGAGATTTTATCAGCCAGTAATAGAGGAGGAGCGCGAAATAGTACTTCAAGTCTTTCTTCGTTACACCCAACTTTGCTGGAGACTTCAAGATACGTATAAATTGGAGCCCGCAGGTAGTCATGGCGTGTGGGGACTTGATGATTACTCATTTCTTGGGTATATATTTGGGAGTGGCCAACTACGAGGTTCAGTGCCTTATCAAGCTCTAAACATTCCTTGATTGATTCACGTTTTGGCAGACCAAACGGAAATCCCTGTAGCAGCTGTCCTTAGTTCTGCACTACCTCAGACAAATTTCTACTTTATGTGCATTCGACGCATTCACCAAGTCAAACACGGTCCTTTTCACGAGCATTCATCCCAACTCCATTCCATCGCAGTCGGTGTCCCCAATTGGGCAAAAGTGAACAGTGGATTATTCAAGATGTATGAGGTATGCACTTTCTCCATGTGTATCGAATGTCACGATTTATACTTCGAAGGCTGAAGTTTTAGGCAAACGAGTAGTAGTACAGCATATACCCCTAGGAGGGTTGTTGGAATGGAGGAACGATAAGGACTCGGCTTCGGTCATGCCATCATCCTCACAGGCAGGAAGCAATACCCAAGCACCATGGGCGAATTCACTACCTCCCCTCGTTCCCAGATATGGGCGACCCAGCCATTTATCCTTTACATTCATTCCGACATCATCTACACGTGCACACTTGACAACTGACATACCCGAATCACTTCCGGACCACCAGCTCCGCAATACTGCCGCAAAGCATGCAAGATATCAATCGAACACGAGAAAGGAACCTCCATCATAATACTCGATTTTTGTTAGAAAGGTATCAGTCGCTCGAGATCGTGAATGTATTCTTCACTAAAGTTGATTTCCTGACAGTGGCAGAAGACAGACACTTGAACCATTACGTCGCATGACAAATAAATATCATTAAGCAAGGAGCTCCTTATATCTTACTTGTTCTTCTCTCTGAATTGTCGCACTTGTATAACAGCAACAGACCTCCTAAACGACCTGTTCTCGCGCTGTCAAGACATTAATCCTCCTTTAGACCTTACTTCGTGAGTCTACCTGCAGCAAATCATACAAATATCTGGAGCGGGGCGGCCGGGTCAGACGGGTAATGTCGTCAACACCTCAGGATGCCATAAAAATATACTTTCCGGATACATTTTTTTTCAAAGATTTCCCTCGCGGTACTCCCGATATTAGCAGGGCCAATGTGCCGAGGTGAGGATCAAACCCACCGCATTGGCTCCGTGATTGAGGTGGAAAACTCGAGAAAGCCGCGGCATCGTGCAGCATACCTCCCTGATCATGAGTCTCAGCATCAACGGCCAAAGTCGTGTCGAAAGTCATCGCCAGAATCAGGGTTTCGTGATAGCACATTGCCTCCAGGATGGGATGACAGGTGACTTCATGGATCGGATTAAGCTTAGTGTGGAAAAACACCCTCATGCGGTTTTTGGTGTCGAGCAATGGAAAAACATTTTATCCAGCTCCCCACAACCAGAGAAACGAGTATATCAAGCTCTACCACCATGGTCAGTTCATACCGCTTGCTCCACAAAGAAGCGTGAATGAGCCTGGGCATTATCGGGAGGGTTCCTTAATCGCAAAAAAACTTCAGACGTGTTTACATACTCGCAGTGGGGAGTAGGCATTCTGTTGGAAATTTCGCCAGACTAAAACATACTTCCAGCTTGTTCGGGTGACGCCATATTCCACACGGACAGGAACATCCATTCCTTGGTGCAACGCAGTTCTTGGGGATGGTGGGCTCAAATTTGATAGCGGAGGATGAGAATGGAGCTGGAGTGACTTCACCTACTTGACACTTCGTTCCTGGGGACTGGTCCACCGAGTATAGGTCCTCTGACAGAAGGGATGAACCTCGTTCTTGGATTTTAAGGCTCGCAATGGAATACCCCTTCCTTCGGTCGACTTGGCTCTAGAATTTGTGCCACAGTCCGAAGCATAACCTTAAGACGTAACTACTTTTTTCCTTGATTCTTGGGTTCCCCTTCAGGATCACAGGGCGCACTGCCAGCAAAACGGGTGCGGGTGCTATGTCGTACACTTCCCTTCCGTGTCAGTGCCGGTGGACATGTGTACCACGTTACGTTGATTGTGTTGGTGGCAGTAGGGTCGAAATATGATCAAAATTCATAAGCAAGAAAGGAAGGTCGATTATTCGTGGCGCGGAGAGCGATGGCATCTCGGGTGGAGGTAAAGCACGTCTAACGATATTCCTTGTACCATTCCGCGGTATAACTGCACTCAAGACCAGTATCAGCTGAGTCGCTTCATTACCCTTTACTCTGTGAATTACCGTCCTACCCTTTCTGTCCTTCCCTAACTTTTCACAAGCATATAGCCTTTATTAGGCGAATCCACAAGATGACTTACCAAATGGTCAATTCAAGTCTCGCTCAAACAGGTTACCTCGCGTAACACCCCGGCGCGGGTCATTGCTTGATAAAATTGTGAGTCATCCCTTCCTTGAAGTGAATTTTGAGAGGAAGAGCCAGCCCTTTGATCGTTCTATAAATTTAGCGACGTCGGCGGATGGTTATTTCCAGCATGCATGCATTATCTTAGACTTTACCCTGGTCTCCAGCCTTATGCAGTAAGCGGGCGCGCTTTCCTATCTATGAACTAACCCAATACGTGAAAATACCTATGTCATCGGGTACTTACCTCAAGACATTTGATGTCACTCCTCTAAGTACTCGGTACCCCAGGGAGGGCGGGGTACGATGGATTCCATGAACGTGTGGGATGATACGATCCCCTTCAGAGCAAGAGACAATGCTGCAGCTGTGCTCGACGCACGCCTACACTTTACGTCCTAAGTAATGCCCTAGACCTCAAAATTCCGCTTCTCAGCGAATATATCGAGGCCAAGATATAACACCGGTTGTATCGTGCCCTATCCACCCCGACCTTCGATTTTCACACTTTCTCCTTCCAAAATCCCTATTTGGGCATCCGCCACAGCTTGGGATAATCAGGGCAGATCCAGTTACTGTTCGTCCGAGGCTGGAACATTACTGTATTCTCCTGGAGATCGAAGAAAAAAGGTGGAGATGTGTCGATCGATATCGGAGAAAGACGAGAGAAGGGTTTGCTGGAATGTTGCTAAACCATTCTGGTCGATGACAGTTCCCTCATGCATCAGAGGGGGTCATGGGAGATTAAGTATATCAATTACAGGTACTGATTATCCTTGGACGGCAGGACCCTGTTGGACGGACAATGAAAGGAAGTCAGTGCTTAGGGTTTCGTGCTCGTCGAAACCTTGCAATTACTGGTGAGTAGGGGATGATGATATCCCCACTCAGGGTTGGGGCGCAAATCACTATCTTACTGAGACTTCAGTGCACATTGGATTTGAGCTCAGTTATGAGATCCTGACGCTGAAATCCTGGGTAGAACAAGGACCTCACCTCCAACCCCGGCACAATATTACGCTGCGAGAGATACCAAGCCCACTGAGCACAGCATCATGTACGATCCAAATTGCGTAGGCAATCGAAAAGCTGTGGGCCTCGGCTGAGTCATTTCATGTTCCACAGCGGTAGCGGTGTACGGATGACTTGGAAAACACTGCCCATACAGCGACGAGCAGCAGGGGATTGTGCTCGAGGTGTGATTGGTCCAACGGAGGTGGCGTCGAGACCATATGCAGCAGGAGGCGATGCCGGCAGTCACCGAATCGATGGTTGGTCGACAAAACTCCGACTCCAAACACTGGACAACCACCATCGAACTTCGAGGCTCGTGTCGTCGACTAGCAAAAAAACCGTCCTCTCCCGCCCGGCTCTCTACAGACCGTGGCGGTCAGGCTCGGAAATCGAGGTTAACATCGTATTCGAAGCAAATTGAGCTCATTGCGTCCCCGTAGCCCCTCGTGTGCCCATCTTGGCAACTAAACCAGGTTTCTTAGCAAGAAAAGCGAAAAGCCACTTGTCCCGCTGGAATCTTTCAATCGCATCCTCGTAGAGTCTCTTAAAACCGCCTCTCTTACACCTTCCATCTCCATTACCCCTACCACACACACCGCCACCGACACATCCCTAGAGACAACCGTCGGTGTCGTTCCCTCCCCTGAATCGATGTCCCAAGTGGAAATTCTTTCGGCATCCTGCCCATCTGAGCTCACTTCAACTTGCTCGCCTTCGCTTCTTGACGACACCCTAGTCGTCAACCCGCCATCTTTGGATGATAACCTCGATGAATCCAGCCTACTCGACGATGGCCTTCAATTATTTCCCGATTTACCGGCACTCTTCCATGGCCACAGGGAAATTCACCTCAGGAACGGAATCATGAATGCCTCTCAATTGGCCGCTGCTAGCGTCCCTGATGCAGAAAGAGCATTCTTCGTCGCAGACCTCAGCCAGGTCTACAGACAGCACCAGCGCTGGGTCACTTGCCTCCCAGAAATTGAACCATTCTATGGTGAGTTGTACATTTCCGGTGGCGAAACGTCTCTCACCGCTTTTTTCCCGTTGGTATGCGATTTGCGTATCATCGTGCGGTCATAAACCTTGACAAACCCAATCATAGCTGTCAAGTGTAACCCAGACCCCTACGTCATTCGCCTTTTGGCTGCATTGGGCAGTGGCTTTGACTGCGCCTCCATTGGCGAAATCACGCAAGTCCTGAACATCGGTGGTATCAACCCTGATAGGATCATCTTCGCCAACCCATGCAAGGCGACTTCCTTTGTCCGGAACGCTGGCAAGCTCGGCGTGGCCACGATGACATTCGACAACGCAGACGAGCTCTACAAGGTGGCTCGTGCCTTCCCCGCTGCGAAGCTGGTCATCCGGATCTTGACAGATGATTCTAAAAGTATCTGCCGCTTTGGTATCAAGTTCGGCGCTCCGCTAGTGACGGTTCCAGGTCTACTTGCGAAAGCCAAGGAGCTGAACCTTGATGTCGTTGGGGTCAGTTTCCACGTTGGCAGTGGGTGTTACGATCCTTCAGCCTATGCCGATGCTATCAATCGCGCTCGTGCCGTATTCGATATGGGAAAGGAAGCCGGGTATGATATGAAATTGCTAGATGTTGGTGGTGGATTTGAGGATGCCCTGTTCGAAAAGGCGGCCGCAGTGCTTACTGAGGCTATTAATCAGGCTTTCCCTGATCGACACGAGCAAGGTATCAAGATCATCGCAGAACCAGGCAGATTTTTCGTTGCCAATTCGTTTAGTCTTGCTACCAACATCATCGCCCGTCGGGCTCCTCTGACCGAGGGCACTCCGGAGCATCAACCTACATCTCCCGATCAGCCGGCCGTCATGTGTGAGTGTCTTGCGTTTGTTATTTTTCATTTCTCCTTTTCCGTCCTTTTCCCCCTTGGCTCTTCTTCGTGTCAACGCCCTTCGTATTTGTCATCTGCATCCGTATCTCGTATGATGAAAAGCATTGATGGCTGACGTATGATCTTCCGGTGCCCTCGTTACCTCCTTTTCCTCGGTTTGCCTCCCCATTCCTCGGCGCCACCCTCTAATTATGGGATACTCGGATTCTTTGCCAACACGGTAGACTACATCAATGATGGAGTGTATGGGGCCTTTAACTGCATCCTCTTTGATCACCAAGTCGTCCACCCATACGTACTTTCCTTAAACGGCTCTTTCCATGTTCCTAGTTCGGAGCCGCACCACATGAGCAGTGTGTGGGGTCCGACCTGCGACTCCATCGACTGCGTCAGTCGAGAAGCAATGCTTCCAAGTTCGTTGAAAGTAGGAGATTGGTTGGGCTTTGACAACATGGGGGCATACACCGTTTGCGCTGCTAGCCAGTTCAACGGTTTCCAAGTCAGCAAGGTTATTTATACGACCGGGGATGGAAGCAGAGGAGCTGTGGAGGTTAGGACCGCTCTGAGAGCGTTCGCTGAGAAAATTGGTGCGATGGCAGCTGCGGGTGTTGATGAAGATTGAAAAGAGTGTTGAGGCTCAACTGTTCTTCCGGCTTTCTTGTCGCCGCCCTCAGAGACGAGCCAAGGCAATGGAAGGGAGAACGAACAGGATGTTATCTGCTAACCTTCACCTTGTGTCTCGTTCTTTATAGTTACCCTGAACAAAGTCACGAACATACGCATCATCGGAAATGAAATCAATGATATGTTTACTTGACAGAATCTTGATTTTTCTCTCTTTTACTGATATCCTTTATCCTTCTCTTTACCTTATCTCTATTTCCATTACTCGTGCACAGTTCATACATAGATGATGTACCCGTCGCTTGTGGAACGTTTTCCTGTCATGAGTGTAGTTAGATGTTTGTTGTTGAATACCATCGTGCCATCACGAGGTCAGCGGAGCAGTCGCGCGACATCCCTCATGAGAGTGATAAGAGCTCTTTGGACAGCAAGCACATGAGAGTAACCATCTTGTGGCAAGTCTTGCAACTTATGTCACGATCACGTCAAGTCTAGAACTGACCCAAGGGCGCCATAGATCTCTGGCAATCGCCAACAATCGTTAGTTGATTACCCAAAGCATGGTGAGTGTTCCTTGCCATATTGGCACGCTGGGGGATGTACCTCGGCAACTCGAGCAGCCCGAAGAAAGTGGAAAGAAGGGAAGAAGCATAAGCTTTCGGTCCCGAAGTTATATAAACGAACCAACGATAAGGGCGATCGCCTATGTATATAGTAGTAGGTGGGTTGTGAAGGGAAACTCTCCCTTTATTTGTCGAAGGAGTTACCTTCGGCTAAGCATGGTGATGAGGAGTTTGAGATGACGAAAACAGCAAACGACGCCGTTTGGGTTCCTTCTTCCCAACCTCGGCTTTCCATCGAACATTCTCGAGCAAGGGGTAAAACGAGTGGGTAACCTGAGTTTGAGAAGGGTTATCGTGTGAGGACGTGAGGGGTGGCCAAGGGCGCAGAAGGGGAAAGGTTATGCAGGTGTTGTTAAGGTGTCCGTAGACAGCTTGTTTGGTGTGACATTGACGTGGTCGTGGCTATTTTGGTGGCTCCGCTATGACTGCATTACCGTTGGGAAGTATGGGTGCATGGCTTGGGCGGGTTGTTGTGGATGTGTCACATCTCCCGGACTCCTTGTGAATGGATACGGGATGATCGTTCATGCGGGGTTCTAGTGCAATTTTTCGTGCAGAGCACGTATACACGGCGGGACTTATTTGAGCACCACTACAAATGAAAACGCTTATCATTCCCATGAAGATAGCCCGCTCGAGCGCAGGCACTTGGCAGGTGCAATGGATGTCCTTGTCATGCCAAAAAAACTAACGCTGCAATCGTAAGCGTACACGACATTGTTGGGGAAAGAAAGCGACGTGAAAAAGCCCCGTTATTCCCCGGACGAGTGCTGTTGCAGATACCACATCCGACGCCCAATTAGGCACATATACGTAGTCGGTTCTTCTATAAAAAGAAAAATATATAAGAGGGTTGACCTTGTCCCCGACCGATCGCGCGCGATCGAGGATCGCAATTCTATCCTCCGGCTGAGTTTCGTACTTACCCTCAGGTACCGGAAATTGGGGGGAGGAAAGGGACCACAAGGTGGTGCAGGAAGCGAGGTAGCTTCACAACCCATGGGTGTCCAGGTCAAGCGGGTTCGCGCGTGCAATGGAGGTTGCCACAAGCAAGAACCTGGCGGAGTGGTAGACGAGATTTTCTGAGATTTGTGCATCACGATCGAGGCAAGACTTCCCATAATCTGTCGCCCAGAATGATAAAAGATGGAGTTTACCCCGCCATGGCTTGGTTATCCCGCACCGGATTTGTGTCCATAAGGACGAGTAAACGTGTTTTCGTTATCTGTCAAAGCCTTATTTGTGTGCTTGAAGAAAAAACAATAAAAAACAAATGCAAAAACATATCCACTTTTGATAGGAAAATACTTTTTTTATTCTTGCTTGTTTATCCGCCTCTCCGCCCCGCGCCCATTTGAGCTGCTGTTGAAATATCGGAGACTGCGGGGGCCCCTGGCTTAATGGGCCATGCTTGAGTCTAGCCTTGGAGTCTTGCATCTAAGCACATAAGCTTCCGACAAGCCTCCTTGATACCGGAACAGAGTAGCCCCCGAGTCCATCTACCGCAGGGCATAGCCATGAGATCGATACCTATTTGCGTTTGGTCACGACAGCGCTCACGATACGATGCGAAGAAGAGAAGGACCGAAGGCCAGTACGATTGTACAAGGTCCATGAGGGGGTGAACATTCCGGAACAAGAGGAACTGGGTTACGACGGCTCTACAAAAAAGCGCTGGATGAACAGAAACAATACTGTGATTTCATGCGTCATGCATTCCTGTCCATCCGCTGCGCCACTCGAGACCTCCTGATCACCCCTCATTTGACCTTTTGGCTCTTCATGGCTTCAACACCCCACTCCCGATTCCCGTATATAGATAAGTGGCTAGAACATTTAACGTTGAACGACCAACACCATATGCACACACCATGCCTGAAGGTAACGACCCACCACTTGGGGTGTGTGTGCTCCGTCTCCCTCGAACAAACAAAACATAGAGTCCAATTTTGGGAATTCGATGGATGAATGATGCCGCCATGAGATTCCGCTGACACAGATAATATCTATCACGACTTGCAAGATGGTAACATTCAAACACCGACCGCACTGGGCCCAAAATTCTCAACCGGTGATGGGTATCACGTCGAAAGGGAAGGCGGCAGAGGGCAACTCACCATGCACCAGACACAGCATAGCACGGGGAAGATTATCATTGGATGATATATTCTTCCGGGCAACATATGAGTCTCTAAAGTCCCTGAACCGCTCCGGATAGTAGAAGTAGCCCCAAAGAAGGACAAGAATAGCTGTACGTGGGCAACACAATGGAAACAGAAGATGGCGCTCACGGAAGCGTCAATGTGGTATTGCTTTGGCTGTCTTCAGCCTGACATCATAAACTCCTTGCTCTGAAAACGCCATAACGAAGCTGGGAGGAGGGTATGGAGGGAGACCTGTCAAATGGAAGGCATTAAATGTGTGGGTTGGGTGAAACGCTGCTTCGATAAAACACTTGATCCTTGCGCCGTTGGAGGGGGGAAACTTTGTAGCCCTGAATGACCTTGGCTGCGTAACTCACCGTGGATATCATGCTAAAGGGACGGGATGGCGGCCGCAGCGAGGAGACTAAGAGACCGCGAAAGGAAATCGGAATCAGGGGCAATATCAAGGAATCCCCGCGAAGAAAATTAGATGTGATCTCACAGGGGGGTGGGAGGGGGGTTCTGAGTAAACGGGTCCACGAATCTGATTGCTTTGCCGGCGCCGAGGCCGTCGACATTGAGGGGAAATCCTCCCCCTGGAATCTTGGAAATTGTCGACTGGCCTGGTTTCCTTTTAGATATGTGCGTGGCGACCTGTTTACGCGTGGTTCACCCGTATTAGGGTTGTTCATCTGTTAATGTAGGATTAAATGTGGCGATGGGTATCTGCAAAACAACCGATTTTGCCGCCAACACAACACTTCCTCTGTCATTAACTCCTCAAATCCCGTCCAGGTATTGTTATTCCTCCCCATCACCTCGACCTTCCCCTTCGCCCACGTTTTGGTCAAACAACGCCTCCCAGAGCGTAATCTCCCGCTTAGAGGCTTTACGTTCCGACTTGTCGCCCCTCCAAAATATAGCGTCCTTCCCGGTCGTCATACTCTCCCCCACAATCTATCGCACTAAACACTTTGCCCCTTTCATACGTCAGATCCTTCCTTTTACGCGCAACTGACAGTGGAATATGGACGGATTAAACTCAGACAGTCGCAATATGTCAAGTAGCATGTTGCAGGTAAGTCCGCACTTTAAATGTCGCCTCAATGTGCCCCTTATCACAATGTCAAGGACACAATGCAGACCTCGTCACCACAGATTGGCCCTAAATTCAGACCGTACGCCAGCTCCAACCACCATGTCACCAAAGGCCGGTACATCACCAGCAACGACCCACGAGGTTATATGTTCGTACTATATTCCTTGCCCCCCCTCCTTTGCACCTAAGTATAACGCCTACACGAATTTTAGCCCAGTATACGAGTACCCCTTGAACGGTCAGTGGATCATGATGGACATCGACGATGGTTATATTTTGTGGACGGGAATATGGAAGGGTGAGCGCTCCGATGTTTGCATATGCTGAATAAACAATTTACTTCCGTTGCCTCCGGCGTATAGCGCTCGGAAACTCCAAAGGTAATGTCCTGTGCAACAGAAGCCAGCATCTTTCAGCAGGTTCTTGAGCTGACCCACATGTAGCTGATATTGTAAAGATGATCGACTCACAACCCGATCTCGCCCCACTCATCCGTAGGGTACGAGGGGGCTACCTTAAAATCCAGGGCACCTGGATGCCGTATGAGGTCAGTCATTTGTCGGCGTCCCGCCTGTATCCAACAGAACGGCACTAACCTCAAAACCGTTAGGTTGCACTCCGACTGTCGCGTCGGTTCGTATATGCATCTATCGAGCCCTTCTAATTACTCAACATGACTTACTCACCTCTAGTGTTGCTTGGCCAATTCGAGACGATCTCGTCCCCTTGTTTGGGTAAATATCTTCCTCTCGGTTTCCTTTCTCTCGACCATCCATGGATCGATATACCTTTCATGGTGGATAGAATTCGTACTTCATGCTATAATTAAGAGGTGCGGTACTGATTGCATTTCTCCGGACTTCCAGGCCTACGTTCCCGAGCACATGCCTCTCACCAGACCAACCTGGATATGGCCAGGTTGTAGCATCTGGTTCCAGCAGAAGGCGGATACGCCGCAACACTACGGCGACACCAGCACCACCTACTATGCCGCGAGAATCCCACGTCAATTGGACGGTGGTGACTCCGAACTCAGCAGTCAACACACATCAGAGCGTTTCACAACAGCCGCTTCCACCCTTCTCGCCTAGGACAAGCTACCTCCACTCCCCTGCTCAACGCCACGACGGTGTAGATCCACACAACCCCTACCAGGCTCATGGCCACGCTCCCTCTCATAGTCGCGGATATCAGTACCCCACTCCGAATTCAAACGCAAATGCCTACCCTCATAGTCCTCTAACTCCGCACAGTCCATCAGAAGGATCCCCGATTCTCGCACACGCCCATGCAGGACAAGTGCGAGAGCAGCGCGGAAGCATAGCGGGAGGAGGATCGTCGTCCTCCGTTAGATATTCGCCTTACTCCGCTCATGCTACCATCCCGAGTAATCGTAAGCTTTCCACCTCAAGTACGTCTTCGAGGACACCGTATGCACTTGATATACCCCAACTATCTGTGCGAGAATACCCCTCCCCTACACACTCACACTCACACACTCCCCACCACCACCATCACCACCACCATCACCATGCACCGCAAGAACGGCCTCACCATCACCATCATCACCACCATCACCACCAAAACTCTCAGGAACATACCCCTCCAGCAGCTCACGCTATACCCCCCTCGGGCTCTTCCGCCCCAGTATCTTCATCCAGATCCAGATTAATAGAACCAATCCACCTCCCGCCACTTCGCTCTCACATAGAAGCTCCTCCAAATAACCTAGCATACGCCTTACCACCCATTTCTGCCCTTGAAGATCTTAGGGGAGTCCACACTCATGACTCGGCAGCAGTTTTGAAGCGTTTGAAGGAAGTTGACGACGACGACGATATTCAATCGCGCCGCGTCACTACAAGCACAAACATCCCGCCTCCTTCGGGCGATAAATACTCCCCAACGTCTCATCGACAAGATCCTAGCTACGAGCGGGACGAAAGCGAGAGACAGAGTGACTATGACCACCAGCAGTGGGATAGAAGAAGGTCTTCTTCTGTCCAACCCACTTTCAGGTACGCTTCATAAGCATTGTGCGGGATAGCGCTGGTAATTAATATTGCCGACACCGCACCGTCGCACTGCTGCTTACAGGCTAACTGCGGCTCAAGCGCCATGGCCCCAAGCCTCCTCATCCTATCCCTCCCATCGTGTAGGTAACAGCGCTTATCACGACTACCGAGGCCGTGATCGTTCCATCTCACCATTGTCCTCATCAGAAGAGGATGGTCACCCCTACCCACACAGACGTCTAAGTCCGGATATACATTCTTCCAACGCCTCTCATGACGGCAATTCGACTTGTGAACTCTCACCAATCTCTCCCGCGACCCCGAGATCCACCACAGATGGTAACAGTCTCAGTCTAGCGCCTCTCTCAGTCATGAAGGAAAATGCACGAGGCATTGGGGGGACCCAATATCAGCATCAACATTATCGGTATTCATCATCTCACTCCCATGACACACACAACCATGAGGTCTCGTCAGTGTCAAGTCGTGCTTATGCATCATCTAGGACCCCTCCTGCACAGCATGGTACACGGGAATCCTCGGTCGAGATGGACAGTGACTCAGATCCAAACCGTCAACCCTTACGCCCCTGGTAGAATCTAATTCGTCATTTAAGATCCCCTTCCATTCTATGGTTTTTTTCCCTCACTTTCCACATTGCTTGCGATGCGTCGTCGTTCTCGCTTATGTTAGCTTCCCCTCGCTTTGCGCTTACCTTACCCGCGTTATTACAATTTTTTTACTTCTATTCTGCAAGCCCATTTTCTGACATGTCTACATGATTGATCCGGTTCCCTTTCCTCCGCCGCGCTCCGTGGCGTCGATTTTTTTCTCTCTTGAGCTCCTTGCCACTCTGACCGCCGATCCGCTTACCTTAACTCCCTTGAGTTGTTCTATAATTGCTTCTCGCTTTGTTCTAGCACCCCTTTCGTTTCTATACGATAGCCGAGGTGATCCTAGCCGGAGGTATCCGGCTATAGAACGCGAATGTGTCATGCTGTGGATCACTTCGGCTTTCATTTTGTGTTCTTTTCGTTGCAAGAGGACATGCTAATTCATTCTGTCACGAGTGTCCGTGCCTTCTTCTGTAGCTGCGATGGTGCACTTTTATTATTTGTAGCCTCCTGTTCTGTTCATTGTATTTCATATCAATTCAACTTGTGTTCCTTGTTCAAGATTATGCCTTCCCCTTTCGTATGGACGTTACTCTGCCTAGCAATGCATTGTTCAATTATTATTCACACAGGTACTTTTTACAAGTTCGCAGTACACGTTGCCGACACCATTTTTGCTATCAATATAATTGTCGTCAACGATCTGCGGTGGCTCTAAGTGCCACTTGAAAGTTTCTGGAACGCGTACAGACACTCTCTGGGCCGAGTGAAAATCATCCAATATGTCAAACTCAAAAGCCCAACTTGTTCTCAGGAATCATCCATATCGCTATCTACAGCTGAAAATTCACTCGCCCTTCAGGAAGCCATTTATCCTAGCTACAACGTGGCCTATTGTTGTTGGAGTTGTATAATTGGTTTAGCGCCCTTTTTTGGGTGATGGCCACCTTTTGCCCTGGACCAGAACTCGCTTAGCTTTCCCAGCACTGGCTGCCCTCACATACACGTTGGTAACGGATTGGAAAATTCCATAGTCAGAAGAGAGCTGGGACCTAGAACTCTACACGCTTGAATTGCTGGCTATGCCAAGACCATCTCCTCCCTTTGTTGCAACTTTGAGTCGTCTGGGTTGCATTGGCTCGTAAATACTTTCCGAACCTTTGGTCGAAGGACAACGAGAACAATATATCCCAATGCAGGCACATAAGGAGCGAGTTGCTACTCGGATTCCTGGGGCTTCAGTGTGTGCGGAGATATTCTACAGGGCACAGAGTACACGAGAGTTAGATTGCTGGGGACTTGTATGAATGCCTGGCACAATATAACCTGACCCGTTCACGTTAGGTCTTTTTTTTTCTTTCTAGAAGCTCCTCGGAAAGTGGAGGAAATATCCGCCCAAAGCTCCCCGCGGTACCGGCGATGCATGAGTATTAATTTTAACGACGGTAATGAAACCTGCGATCGGAGGTGGTTGGTCGCCACAATGGTAGTAATGGGATTGGGATTGATAACAATCTTTGCAACTCTAAAGAGCAAATTCACCCTTAATTTAACATATGGTTACAGGACAGGTACGCCAGCTCATATTGGCCGTGGCTTTTGTACAATTGTAGAGGTATAGTATTTTTCGGCACGTACAAGGGAGAGCCAAACTACAAACATCTGCCACAAACATTACCCCCGAATTTCGGACACAAAAAATAATCTAATTGTGCATAGGCATATGGTAACAATCATAATGGTATCAGTAGGGCATAGTATGAAATAGAGGAAAGCATTGCACCCATAGAAGCTAACAGCACGACGAGGATATGCAGAATCAGAGATGAAAAGAACAAAAGCAGCGCAAAATCCCAGGAAATCCCAAAGATACAGCAAACAAAGCGCAAGATACAACGCACGTATCAAGTCGTAAGTCATTGCCGTTCATCGATATTCATCATTCATTACAGCCATCATAATCATTCTATAGCACCACTATCATCTACCGCCTCTCTTTTTCTTGCCGCCCCTCGCGGCAGCTCCTCTACTAATCTGAACGGCCGGTGGTGCAGGCGGTGAGGGCTGAGCAGCAGGGATCACAGGCGAGGCGCGAGCAGCAGGTTCCGCTCGAGCGGGAGACATTGGAATAACAGGCGGTGGTGGGTTTGGCGGAGAACCGGGATCAACAGAGATCGATACACCAGCGTCATCACCACCCGCTGGAGCATTAAGACCAGGGATAACTGGCACCATGTTCTTCATCGCACCTAATGTTCCTCTTCCCGGGTTCATCAGATTCCCGAACATACCTCCAGAAGCACCAGCATTGGCATTACTTCCACTTCCACTTCCACCACCAGCACCCGCACCCGCACCGCTCGCAGCGTTATATCTTGTGTAAATCGAAGATCCCACATTGCCTATGGCTCCTAGCATACTTCCCGCAATCTTGGACCCAGAACTAGCAGCCGCTGCAGCCGCCGCCCCAAGCTGAGCGCCAGCAGCTGCAGGACCCTCACCGCCAAACTCATCCTCAATATCATCCGGGACATAAGCCCCAGGCACAGGTACTGCCGCACCGCCCTGTTGTCCGGCAGCAAACGACACACTTCCTCTCCTCGCACCCCCTCTACCACTTGACAGCGACGACCGCCTGCCCCTCGTCCCAGATCCCGCGATCCCTGCAGGCCCCGCCGCCTCCGTCCCAGCTTCGCTATCAGCATGGGCAGGGGGTGTGTAAATCGGATTCGGCACAGGCGGAGGAACGACGGGTATAAACCCAGGAGTACCAGGCTTAGATCCATCGGGCGGCGGCACAGGTATCGGCGTCTCGTTCTCCCTCAGCCCCCTTCCCAGCGACTGCGATCTGCTCCTCGCTGACGTCCTCGTCGCGCCCCCAGAGCTTCGTCTCGATAAGGGAGAGGGCGGCGATGGTGGGATGAATGGCACGTTTTCCTCTGGGGGAGGAGGGTTTGGAGGCACAGCGGGTATTATGGGCGCCGCAGCAGCGGCTCCGGGACCACCGCGCGAGTACGGACCCATAGCGGGGCTGACGCCGACGCCCAACCTGTTCGCCCAAGCGCTTCTCGTGCCCGAGGGTCTCGGTAGCTTGCTACTGCCCGGTGTACTCATCGGTATCACAGGAGGTGGCTGAGGTGGCTCATTAGCGGGCCTGCCAGCACTCCCGCCCAACGAAGCGGTCGTGGTCAACGGTGTCGCGCTGGCGGTGGTAGTACCCGGGATAATCGACGGCCCAGAGCTGCCGCTCGGAGCAAAGAGGTTGCTCGTAGGCATCACGGGAGACGGTACAAATCCTGTTGGAACAAAGTTCGCTGGAAGTGAGCCATCAGATGGTACTGGTATAACTGGCGGTGGTTGGCGGTGGTGAGAGCCGGATCCGGAGGGTAGAGGAGCGGGAGGATGATTGGGACTGAGATATCCGGCTGTTTCTGGTGCTTCTTCACTTGCTGATTCTGTCTCGCTCTGTAATTCCAATTGCATGACATTGGTCCTAATTTAGAAGCATAGAATAGATGGACGTACCGGTGAATGAACCGATATCTGAATAGAAGCTGTACTAGTAGTCGAAGGCCTCCTGCTCAAATTCGTTGCTCCTCCACTATTTGGGTTCAAGTACTCTTGATCAGACAAGGGTGGTATAAACGGTTGCTGAGGAGACTAAGAACACGCAAAGCACCATGTCAGTATGCATTCCCAACGTACCAGTCAGATAAACCACTAACCTGACGAGCTGGCTGGACCACACGAGGATCCCGCCTCCACTGATTCTCATCCGGGATACTAGGCGCCTGAATCGAAATTATCGGTGGCGGCGGGACAGGCGCAGGCGTCGGGGGCCCATAAATCGAATACGGCCTTTGCTCCTGCTGCTCCTGCTGCTGCTGTCGGCTCGCCGACCTCGAAGACCCTGGACGCCCATAAATCGGCACGCCAGGAGCAGCGTTCGTATCGCCTCTCCATGGCTGTTGCTGATCCAAACTTTCCGACGAAGCCTGCGAAGGTGAACTTGAGGACGATGACGACGACGACGACGATCCTGAATCCGAGCGAGATCCTGGACTTCTGTAGCTGCCGCCTTCGGGTATGCTTGGCAGGCCGTAAGGTCCGGTCGCGCTTGCCAACGTCGGCGGCGGTGGGATCACAGATGCGGGAGGGGGGACGGGGATAGGCGCAGGAGCAGGGGCCTGAGGGAACGTTCGGAGATGCGATATCCCCGTCATCGTAGACGAAGAAGTTTCTGATCCAGGGGACGAAGCCCTCCTGTAATGTCTGCTATGATGCGACCTCGAACGAGAAGAGGTCGCGGAAGAGGGTACATTCGGAACGGTTGGGACGGGGAAGGAGACGGAGGGGATGACGAGGGGAGTTGGCATTGACATTGAAGGCCCAAGTGAGGGCTCTGGCATTTGCATTGTGCCTGAGATTGGAGGTGGGATTGGCATTGGGACATAGTTGCTTGGCCCTGCGTCATAGTTGGGGATCTGTGGTACAGGGAATGGCACGGGCAATGGGTCATTCTCTTGGGGAGGCGAAGGTGCAGCCGCGGCTTGTGCTTGCGCCTGAGCTTCGGCGGCGGCGGCGGCAGCAGCCTCAGCCTCAGCTCTTCTCTTTCTCCGTCTCTCTTCCCGTTCGTGTTTCTTGCGCTCCTCTTCAGCCACCAGCCTTTCGCGTTCCAGTCTTTCCTGTTCTCGTTGCGTTCTATCCCTCTCGGCTTCGATCTCCTCTTCGCGTTGCTGTAGTTCCTCCTCTCTTTGTCTTATCAGGCGTTCCCTCTCTGCTTCTTCAGCTCTCTTCCTTTCTTCTCTCAGTCTTCTTCTCTCCTCTTCCCTCTGTCGTTTCCTCCCCTCCTTCTCCCTTCTCTCCTGCTCCTTTTGCTCCTCTTCCTGCTTGAGCCTATCCCTCTCCTTCTGGAGTTCTTCATCAATCCGCTCACTCTCCTCCTCTCTCAAATTATGCAACTCGTGCTGAAGCTGTCGCTCTCTCTCCCTAAACTCCTCCAACTGTCTCTGTATATCCTTTCTCTTCTCCTTCTCCCTCCTCCTCTCCTCCCTCTCCCTCTCAAAATCCCTCTCCCGCCTCTCATCCCTAGCCCTCTGCTCCTCCTTCTCCTTATCAAGGAGCAAACGCAGCCTCTCAACCTCCTCGTGCTCCTTGGCAACCTTGTCATTCACACTCTCCTCGATCATCTGCGCGACACGGGCGCGCTCCGCCTCGCGCTCGCTGGCGAACTGCTGGAGCATAGCAAGCCGCTCGGACCGTTCGCGCTCGAGGTCGACCACGCGCTGCTGCAGCGTCTGGTCTTGTTCTCTGACGATGCGCGCTAGGTTGGCGGCCTGGTCCAGCGCTTGCTTTACGATGAGGGCTGTTTCGGGGTCGGGTTGGGGTGGGGGAGGGGCTGGAGCTGGCTCTGGAGGCGGGACTGGGATGGGTGTAGGCTCGGGCGTGGGTTCAACAGGCGGTGGGGGTGGTGGGGGTGGTGGAGGGGGTTCTGGTGTAGGCTGAGGCGGCAGCTGGACAGGCGCCGCCGGGGCTGGTGTACTCTTCGCTTTACTCCTTCTCTTATGTCGTGAATTCTCGTCGTCGCCATACTCGCTTGTTGGTATAGAGTTTTCTTCTTTCCACATGCGGCCCGAGGGCGTGCTGCCGACAAAGGAGCGATTGGCTATGCGTTTCGGTGGTCCGAGCATGGCTGCCTCTTGCAAGGCAAGCGCGCGTCCTTGGCGCAGACCCTCCTCGTAGCCCTCCCTGCGTCCCTGTTCGGAGGCTACCAGGACGTCCTTTTCGTCCTGCAGTTTGCGGATGTCGTCTCTGGCTTTTTGTAGTTGGTCGCGCAAGGAATCACGCTCGCGCTGCACTTGCTGAAGTGTGGCCTCTGACTTGACGCTGTAAGAGTGATGAGCGACAGACTAAGCAGAACGAACGTGGAAGACTCACACTTTCTGTTCCAGTGTCTGAACTCGAAGCCGGTAGTCTGCAGCGGTTCCTTTCTCCTTCTCAATCAGCCTCTCCATCTCCATATACTTCCTACTCCACTCGAGCCCTTGCTTCGTATTTCTCTCATCCGAGGCCTTCCTCGCCCCCTCCGCGAGATCGCGTTCATGCTCCGCCTGACGGACCTTGCGAGAGAGCGCGTCCAGCTTCTCGATGGCATTCTGCAGCAACGTGCGAGTTTCTTGGTAGCGGTTCTCCTCCTTAATTAAGAGCTTGGCCAGATCGGATTGGGAAAGGCGGGACAACGCGGCCTTGCGGGCCTTGTTATGATGTGAAGCGGAGCGGTAATGGGGGGTGGTCGGGATTTGATGGTGCATTCCGAGCAAGTCTGCTGTTGCTTGGGCGGGCGACGCTGCCCCAGCATGGGCAGGGCCGCGGTAAAGGTCGTCCTCTTCCGAGGTGTTGTCAGAGGCATTGGCATAAGGTGTCTTCGTAGCGGGTATTTGACTGCCAGTGGAGAGGTGGTGTGAGTGAAATACCATTAGAGGCACTCGGCCAAGTTGATTGCTCGGTGCTGACTCACGTTTGGGTATCCATGGCTAGGCAACGTTGGCGTCGATGGTCATGAGCAATTCAAAAGGGGGAAATCTAGTCAAGGCGCAGACAGGGTTCGCAAAGGCACAGCCCGAGGACGACCAGGTGTTGAGGCCCATACATAACGATTACAGCGTCAACAACTCCCTGTCGGGTCAGGGCGACCTTGTTCTCACGATCCTCAAATCAACCATTAGCCCCTATGGCCAGCCAGAACGGGCACCCATCATCACAGCAGCTCTGCGAGGGGCCCGAATAGCCCCATTGACGGGTGGGTACTCGGTGGTGCGCCTGCGGGGCCCTTGCAGCTGGTTGAGGACCCAGGAGTCGAGCACCCGACGCCCGAGTTCTCCGACCAGCGCTGGTGGTTCAGATTCCACGAAAAAGGCTTTCTCGCAGGTAGGAACCCTGATTCAATCTAGTCCAGGATACCTATACGTCAAAGTCATTTTGATGCGGGATGAGTCGGATTTATGTATCCAAACTTTGACGCAGGCCAAGCGCTCTCGATTGGGCGGGCTCTACGTCTTCTCGCCGGTGGCTATCATGCTCAAGGCGATCAAAACTGGTCAATCACATTGTTACATTGCACAAAGAATACAGGAGACAAATTTTCCGAGCCATCCTATTTTACAAAAACTCACGCTGACGCCCTCACTCGCGCAATTCCTGATACTTCTCCGCCTCAACCAAAGCATCAACCGTCTCAAGCAAACACTTCTCCCACCCAATCCACTCCCTCTTCCCCTTCCCGAACCCCAAAACCCTCTCCGCCCTAGAAGCATCAACCGTAATATTCATTGCCTTTTGCCCGTCCACGTCCCCATACGTGTCCTTTGCCAAAAGCCTGTCCTTGAGCTCGGGTCGCTTCTCGTGAAGCAACAACAGCGAGTCTCGCCAGGTCAAAATTCCGCCTGAAAGGAGGAAGCGCTTTGTTTGCAATGCTTGTTGGTCCCGAGCGCTGCCGGGGGGTACGACCAAGCGAGGAAGCTCAAACGCAGCGACATGCGCGTATGCAGCATCTCGGACGTCGACAAAGTTGGGAGGCACAGGGGGTGGTTGCTTGTTCTTGACCAAGGAGTAGATCCAGGCGTTCGTCCCAAGTTGGGCGGGCACGGGGAAATGAGGGACATAGGGCCCGAACAGGAATGGCGGGTTGACTGAGGTGCAGAGTGGGTTTGTAAATAACAGTGCCGAACAGGAAGCCGACATGTACTTACTGATGGCGAGGTCGACTGCGGGATTCTGTTCAGCGAATTCCCAGGCAGCTCTCTCAGCGAGGATTTTGGATGCAACGTAGACTTTCAAAGGATTCGCTGAATAAGCACCAGAGAGCACTTCTTCCTTGGTGACCTGGCCCCAGTCTGCAGGTCGAGGGTAACGTCGTCAACTCCATATTCGCAGAGAATATGCCAAAAGAAAGCTTACCAGCTTCAGTGATAGTCCTCCCAGAACGGACCTCGTCGCTGGCTATAAATACGATCGTCAGCTTCGAGTCCCAACAGCAATACGCCAGCCGACTTACGACTGTACGTAGACCCCTCAGAGCCGGTCACAACAATCTTGGTAACACCCGCCTTGGCTGCTTGACGAAGGATGTTCAATGTACCCTCAATCGCGGCCTTGTGAAGCGTTAGGTTGACCCCTTGATCACAGAGCAGGAAGACTCACGTTGAGAGTAACCTCAGCGCTAGCCGTACCGGGCATAGGCGAAGCGACATGAATAAGGCCATAAACGCCTGAATTCCAGGACAAGCCAGAGAAATAAGCAAGATACAGTCAGTCAACTTGTCCTTGACCACGCGTTGTGAGATACCGACCTTTCAACGCCTCGGTGAAGTCACCAGCGGCCAGGTCGTCGGCTTGGATTAGCTCAAGGTGCGGGTAGTGCTTTCCAAGCGCGGTGCGGAGGGATTCGAGGCGCGAACCACGAACAGTCCTGTGGACCCAGTCAGTCAGTCGGGGTGGTCGCCAAAAGGCGGGCGGTGATGACACGTACCCTCGTACAGCGTATCCAGCGTTGAGAAGCGTATAGACGATGTGAGAGCCGAGGAATCCTGTGACTCCAGTAACCTGCAGCGTAGGAAAAGTGGACGATGGTCAGCGACGAAGACGAGTGTGGTCGAGGTGGATGGGGCATACAAGGACGAGTTTACGATCGGTCGACATTTTCGCCTTTCGTATTCTACCAAGTATATGAAGAATTCAAATGCGAATTGGAGTTGGGTTGTTGTAGTTCACCAGCCGAAACGACCTCGAGTATTTAACCTCCCTCCCCCTCCCTTCCCTCGTGAAATTTCCTCAATTCTATCCCTCAGCAGGGTCTTGCATTTCATTAACCAATCCGACTACCGGTCCTCTCTTTCCCTTCCTACCGTACTATTACAAAACCACCAACCCAACTAGACCTCTATCTTCTTACCACTTTGGTCATCCATCGTGTAATCACCGGCTTCGGCCACCGCCTCGGGCACACTAAGTCCACAGGGTTTGAGCCAGTAATGAACGTTCATGAACACCATAGCACTAAACGACGTCAAAAGCCCTGCACCAAGGCGTCAAGTGACGGTTTCCTTATCTTGAATGAGGTGAGGTGGCTGGATTTTCGGGCGGCTGAGCTGGGAGCTCGGTTGAGTTGGGGGTGCGGATCCTTTGCCACTTGCTCAGGTTGGCGTTGATTGCTCCTTCGGACTGGGGCAAGGTGCACGTCGAGGCCGCCCATGTGACAGCCCGGACGCGCCCGCGATGGGGTTGTCGGTGGGTTGCTCAGCCTGGCGTGCAGGCTATCGTCTTGTCGTTCGAAGCCCAAGCGCTCACTGTGCATATACATTCCTACTATCTCCTTTCGCCAAAAATCAGGTGATTGTATATTTTTTCCCTCCTGTCTACGAGAATTCAGTGGCAAGGGGTAATGGATTGTATGCGACGGTCAAGAGTTGATTAAGGAACTGAGATCGATGCCTCATCGTGCATGCAGTACACCACCAGTCGGATACCTCGTTGCTGGGAGCAATGGAGTTGTGTATATTCAGGTGTAGCAATTCAAACGTAGCCCGGATCATTTCCGATGCGGGTGCCCGTAATAAGTAGGCGCCCACAGGAAAAGGCTAATGGATACGAACCACTACTAGGCCCCTACTCCACAGGGATATCTACCTTTTCATTCTATAAACATATGGAACATGGAATGAGAAGGGAGATCAACCTGCACAGTGCAACCGCCGAATGCAACGTCGTGGTTCGAATTCAAGGGGAGAAAGACCAAAAATGTTATTTGATTTGAATCGGCATGGGCTCGCGACTTGCTGTGAAATTTGATCTCGGTCACAGTTGTCGTAGTCTTTCGAAAAGGACGGGGAGTGAAACGCGATGGAGGGCCGTGCGATAAGGCACGGCGACGAGCGTGTCAACGCTCGCGTAGCTTTAGGGCCAAGGGCTGAGCGAGTAACTGAGATAGTACAATAGATCAGCGGACTGGTACCTCTATTGACAGAATCAAGTGCGCTCAAGTCGTAGTTCCCACATACAACTATTCTCGACGCCAGCGCCCATGACCAACTGCACAAGCGCGATCCCTAGTAGGTTATGAACCACGGATTCCTGCAAGTTTATCTACCTTTTGAATCCATACTCATAACAAACATGGATGAAAAAGGCTTTGAATGCGTGTTGTGGTTCTGCTTAAGAGAGAAAATGCCAAAATGGGATTGATTTGTATCAGCTTGGCCAGTGGCACCACAAGCACTGGTAGACGGAGAGCCAATAATAATAGAACTTCAACCAAGCGTGTAACGAAAGTTGATACATATCGACAAAAATTATAATTGGCAGATAATACATCTCAAAATTACATCGCAAAAAAAAAAACGTTAATAAACCATCATCAAAGCTTTTGCAAAGTCTGATTCTTCTCAGCCTCCAAAAACGAATCAACCGTATCAAGCAAACACTTCTCCCACCCAATCCATTCTACCTTCCCCTTCCCCTTTCCAAATCCCAATACTTCCTCAGCTCTCGAAACACTAATCGTAATATTCATATCCTGCTGAACATCAACATCTCCATACGTATCCCTCTCCAACAACCTATTCTTAAGCTCAGGTCGCTTCTCATGGAGCAGCAATATCGAATTTCTCCATGTCAAAATCCCGCCGCAGACGAGGAACCGTTTTTTCTGTAATGCTTGTTGGTTCCTCGCAGCACCTGGGGGTATGACCAAAGGAGGGAGTTCGAGTGCAGCAACGTGGGCACGGGCGGCATCTCGCACGTCCACGTAGTTGGGAAGGACTGTGGGCGGCTTCTTGCCTTTGAGAAGTGCATAGATCCACTCGTTCGTTCCAAGGCTGGCTGGTATAGGGAAATGAGGGACGTAGGGACCCCAGAGGAACGCTGGGTTGACTGTATTGATAAATAAGAGTGTGAACACCTATAGCAAACTTGAATGTAAAGAAGGGGCTTACCGGTTGCGAGATCCAACTCGGGATGTTGTTCAGCAAACTCCCAGGCCGCTTTCTCAGCAAGAATTTTGGATGCGATGTAAGCCCTCATAGAGTCATGAGAGTACTTTCCAATAAGGACGTCTTCTTTCGTGACTTGGCCCCAGTCTTCGAGTTAGGGACATGTTAGCCTCGTCTTTACTTGCATATCAAGGTCAACTTACCGGACTCAGTCAAGGTTCTGCCGGAGAGATCCGCGTCCGCTATACATACAAGCGTTAGTTTCGAGCCTCAAGTGAACAGTACGTGAAGTGACTTACGACTGAAAGTAGTACCCTCTGAGCTCGTCAGTACAATCTTCTTAATACCTGCGTTGGTTGCCTGGCGGAGAATGTTGAGTGTTCCTTCAAGTGCGCCCTATTGTCACACACACGAGTCATCAGGCTAAGGTTGATAGATGGTAGAATAAAACCTACGTTAAGAATGTCTTCGGCACCTCCTGTACCAGGCATAGTCGAAGCAACATGCACAACACTGTCAACACCTGCAATCGGGGTTAGAAATTACTACACAGATTGCATGCAGTAAATGAATATAATACGCACCCTTCAGGGCCTCAGTAAAATCGCCACCAGCTATATCATCGACTTGTACAAGTTCCAGAACTGGATAGCTCGCCCCAAGCTTATTACGGAGAGGTTCGAGGCGCGAACCACGAACAGTTCTGGACCCCAGCTGGTCAGCTACGACGACCACTAAATAATAAGGTCTTACCCTCTAACAGCGTATCCAGCATTGAGAAGCGCATAAGCAACGTGAGAGCCAAGGAATCCTGTGATTCCTGTAACCTAGTCGAGGTATTAGGGATAGAGCTGGGTGATCGAAGTGGGTTAAGCATACGAGCACTGGCTTTGGATGAGTCGGCATGTCTCCTTGTTAATAAGTATATAAAGTTGGAGAAATTGAGTGTGAGTCAAAGTTGGGTTGTGCAGTCCACATAGACTCGACGACCCCCAGTATTTAAACCAATTTGAACCCCCTTCCCTTCTGCCCTTATGAGATTTGCTATACTCCTCAGCACGGCTTTTCATCGTTCAACGTTACCGATACCAGTACTCTTCAGCAATTACAAACCTACGGACCGGAACGAGCGTTGCAGGCTCGCTTCAGCAATCGTTGTGTAATCAAAGGGTTCTGGGTCCGGCTCGGGCATGATTATCGCGCCCTAAGTCCACAGCTGTACTGCAGGGCATGTATTAAGGTATGTCACAGGGCACAGAGCCCTGAAGTAAGCATCGAAGGGCGCAAATGAGTGAATTGAATCGGGGTTAATAGCGACCAGATTTGGATTTCGAGGGAGTGAAGACATGAGAATCGCGCTCAACTGAGGTGACACCATGGACCCTCACTTTCCCTATCCTTGAGTGAGACAGAACGGGAGGTCAGCTGGACGCCACCGGCAAAGTGCTCGACCCGTTGCTCGTTCTAGTGTAGACTCGGAATGGTTACACCCTAGCATTACAACTTGGCTACCAGGTTAAGAGAGGGTGACACAAGCACAATACCATCGCTTTATTCTCTCCAGAAGAGTTGAAGTCAGTCAAAGCCGCTGGTACTCGGAGCGACACGAACGATGAGCCAACAAGCAGAAGCCAAAAAAGGAATTGATTTGCTTGTCAACCACGTGTTGGGAGGAAAGAACAAAGGCCGGCAACCGCAGAGTCGGGGCTCCAGGACTGAGGAATGGCGATGCCCGCTTTCCCTGAAAGAGTATTGCTCGGACTCACCTTCCAAAATTTTATTGCAAGATATAGGTTCATACGTGCACACACGAGACTTGGCATGTATAGACGAATTAATCACATCTCTATAGCACCACATTCTCGAGCAACCATCTACAATGTACTAGGACTTTCGTCTAAATTCAGGTCCTGATGCTTCTCCACCTCTAAGAAGGAGTCAACAGTGTCCAACAAACACTTCTTCCAATCAATCCACCCCGTTTTCCCATCTTCCTTCCCAAATCCCAATACCCTCTCAGCTCGGGTAGCAACAATTTTGATATTCATCGCACGTTGTACATCAACACCTTCATATACCTCTTTCTTCGGAATCCTATCCTTGAGCTCAGGACGCTCTTCATGAAGCAACTCTACAGAATCTTTCCACGTCAAAACTCCACCCGAAACAAGAAATCGCTTCTGTTGCAGGAATTGTTGATCCCTCGCAACATCTTTAGGTATTTCCAAAGGAGGGAGCTCAAGTGCAGCGATATGTGCGCGTGCACAATCCCGGACATCCACAAAAACGGGAGAGAGTGGGTTGGGTGGTTTGTCTTGAAGGAGGGAATAGATCCATCCGTTGGGCCCGAGGCTTGCGGGTACGGGGAAATGAGGGACGTATGGACCGAATAAGAATGGAGGGTTGACTGCAGCAGCGGATGGGTTGGGTTTGTGAGTACACGGCATGAATTCGAAGTTGGAGTGATTACTTACTGACTGCGAGGTCAAGTTCAGGGTTCTGTTCGGCAAATTCCCAAGTAGCTTTCTCGGCGAGCACTTTAGTCGCGATGTAGATCTTCAGTGGGTCGTGCGAATAGACTCCAGAAAGGACTTCTTCTTTTGTAGTCTCTCCCCAGTCTTCACGTTTTGGAAGTGCATTAATCCCGTATCAGCAAGCAGGATGAGAAAACCAGCTCACCAGCTTCGGTAAAGGTCCTCCCAGTCACGTCTGTAGCCCTGGCTGTGGATGTCGGTAGGTATTGCGGCTCTCAGAGATCGGGTCACATAGGAGATAACTCACGACCATAGTTAGCACCATGTGTTCCAGTAACGACAGCCTTCTTAACACCCGCTTTGGTTGCTTGACGGAGAATATTGAGGGTACCTTCAAGTGCGACCTTTCAAAAGCAACAACTATCAATTTAACACAGCACATTATTACCAAACAAAACACACGTTGAGAGTGACTTCAGGACTTCCTGTACCCGGCATAGGAGAAGCGACGTGGACCACGCCATCGACACCTTCAGGACGCCAATCATGGTTAGCTAGCCAGGCATATTAGAAGTGCACTCTAACGCGCACCTCGTAAAGCTTCAGTGAAGTCACCACCAGCCAGGTCGTCGACTTGAACGAGCTCGAAAAGCGGGTAATTTTCTCCTAATTTTTCTCGGAGGGACTTAAGGCGGGATCCACGAACGATGCTGTAGTTGCGCCCATCGTTGAGCACAATTCACTCAAGTGGTGCGGTAAAAATGAACATACCCTCTCACAGCGTATCCAGCTTTGAGGAGCGCGAAGACGACGTGAGATCCAAGGAAACCTGTGACCCCCGTAACCTTCAGCCAGGCGGTCGGGAGCGGGCAGAAGATTGGCAGAGCGCGTCAGCGGCGAATTTTTTGTCAATAGACGGGAGGACACTAGCCATACGCACAAGGATGAGCTGACGAGGTGTAGTCATTTCTGCGAGCGAATTGCTGAGTGTACGATTGAAGTTGGGGAGGAGGTCGAGCAAGGTGTGTCTATTTAAACCAAACATCCCAGCCATCCTGATAATCCTCTGCTCGCCTATTAATTGCTACTTCCCACTAGTTTCTACTAGGATTACAAACCACAAACAGACCAAGCGTTTTTTTTCCTTGTAAGGGCTTCGGCAGATCTAGCGTTGTATAGACAGGGGGGTTCGGGCACGCCTCGGGCATGGCTAAATCCGCAACTAGACTACAGAGCAAGGCCGTTGAAGGAAGCTAGAGCATACTACGAGGCATGAAATTAGTTTGAGGTTGAACATACTCAGCTAACATCACCATTGAGCAAAGTCTGGCTTTAAGCCAACACGACAGGTAGATGCTGTATTGCGAACCACTGAGCTGACGCTAGTACAAATACTACGGTGTTAGTGCTTCCATGGAAGCATCTCTGACTGATAAGTTAGTCAGCTAGAACGTCACTGTAGCATGACGAATTGCTTACTGGGTTTTTGCTTGGTGAGCAGCCACGTATGCACCATCTTTCAAAATTTGGCCAAAAGCCAACGCATACCCCATGCAGTGGCATTCTGCATGTTAGGAGCTGCTTGTAGGGATGGTGCAATACAGAAGTCGATGAGAGCTACCAGAAAAAGCGGAGAACAGACGCAATTCATCTATGTCACGTACACCCGAGTAAGGGTGGTAGGGCAATGACAAAATTTGAGGCCCCGGAATTGCGACTAAGTAGACGCTATCAATGTTGCACAAACGATCTTTTACAGCCCACATTCATCCCAAAGTCTTGTCACCTCGAATTGATAGTCAAAGGCGGGGATTCAAAGCAAATCATCGGCCACGATGCCTTCAATTAGGTCATTCTAAGAACAACACCTATCAAGTTTTTAAGCATCAGGACTCCGAGCCCTGAAATAAGTCTCTGAGGGTGCGAAGGAATGAATTGAGTCGGGGTCAACAGTGACCAGATTTGGACTTCGAGAGAGTGAGGATATGAGGATCGTGCTCAACTGAGTTGAAACCACGGGCCCTCACTTACTCTATCCGTGAGCGAGACTAACTGGAGGTCCACTGGGACGCCATCAGCGAAGAATGACTTGAATTTTCGTACTTTATTTCTTATTCCGGTGCAGAGTGCTATCCGCGCATCGAGTAACCAGGCCAAGCAATTTTGTGGGTTGATATTCTATATGAGGGTGATTTTCCACTAGGCTTATTTTTAGTAAATAAACAAGCCACTTATCGAGGCCTAATTTTTGCATCGGAGATTAAAATGTAAATGTTAAGGGGTAGAGCGGTGTGCAGTGCTGTGGTTCCTTGATGGCGTTGCGATTGGCTCAAACTCGGCTAGCGGGTAAGGAGAGGGCCAGAGGCTCAGTCCCTTCGTTGTATTTTCTCCGTAAGAGTTGAAGTGAGTCAAAGGGCTGATATTTAGAGCAACACGAACAATGTACCCCTTAAACGACGAGCATCAGGATAGTGCAAAAACGGACTTGACCTACTTGTCAGTTGCACGACAAAGGCCGGCAACCTTAGAACCGAGGCTGCGTGGCCTAGTAAAAACCAAGAGGGTTCTGTAGTGGACATGAAAGGTAACAGGCTCCCCAAAGGGTGCTGCTCTGACTCACTTCTCAAACAAATCTGGCAGCCAGAAAAATTCGTCGTGTCTCGATAAAACCAAACTCTCAAGCAAAAACATACAAGGAATCACAACACAACGCTTTCATCGGGAGTCAGGACCTGATGCTTCTCCACCTCTAAGAACGAGGCAATGGTGTACAACAAGCACTTGTCCCAACCAATCCACTTCGCTTTCCCGTCCTCACTCTTGAAGCCCAACACCCTCTTAGCTCGGGTGGCATCAATCGTAATAATCATCGCACGTTGTACATCAACACCCTCATATACCTCTTTCTTTGGAATCCTAGTCTTGAGCTCAAGGCACTCTTCATGAAGCAACTCCACAGCATCTTTCCACGTCAAATCCCACCCGAAACAAGGAATCGCTTCTGTTGCAGGAATTGTCGATCCCTCGCAACATATTTCGGTGTGTCTAAAAGAGAGAGCTCAAGTGCGGCGACATGTGCGCGTGCGCAATCCCGGATATCC
>KB722738.1:2142902-2214609 GCA_000349905.1 Volvariella volvacea V23 | reverse complement strand
GTGTGCCTTGAAGGAGGGAATAGATCCATCCGTTTGGTCCGAGACTTGCAGGTACAGGGAAATGAGGGACATATGGACCAAATAAGAATGGAGGGTTGACTGCAGCAGCGGATGAATTTCTGAGTACACGTCATGAATTCGAAGTTGGAGTGATTACTTACTGACTGCGAGGTCAAGTTCAGGGTTCTGTTCGGCAAATTCCCAAGTAGCTTTCTCGGCGAGCACTTTTGACGCAAGGTAGAACTTCATTGGGTCATGCGAGTAGACCCCAGAGAGGAATTCATCCTTTGTGGCCTCTCCCCAGTCTTTACATGGGAGAGGAGGGAGGTGCATTAATTGCACATCAGCAAAGAGGCTGGAAAAACCCGCTTACCAGATTCGGTAAAGGTCCTCCCAGATAGGTCTGTAGCCTTGGCCATGTATGCCGGTATGTATTATGGCTCTCGGGGATCAAGCTAAACACGATACAGCTCACGACCATAGGCAGCGCCTTGAGTCCCAGTAACGACAACTTTCTTAACACCCGCTTCGGTTGCTTGACGGAGAACATTGAGGGTACCTTCGAGTGCGGCCTGTTAAAAAGCGACAACCCTCAGATTGCCACAACACATCATTACCAGGCAAAACCTTACCTTGAGAGTAACTTCAGGGCCTTCTGTACCCGGCATAGGAGAAGCGACGTGGATCACGCCACCAACACCTTCACGCCGATCATGGTTAGCTAGTAAGACGTATCAAAAAGGCACCTAATGCGCGCCTTGTAAAACTTCAGTGAAATCACCAACAGCCAGGTCGTCGACTTGGACGAGCTCGAGAAGTGGATAATTCGTTCCCAATTTTTCTCGGAGGTATTCGAGGCGGGATCCACGAACGGTCCTGTCAGTGCAATTATTATTGAGTAAAATTCATTGGAGTGGCGTGATGAATTGGCTTTGCCCTCGCACAGCGTATCCAGCTTTGAGGAGCGCAACAGCGACGTGGGATCCAAGGAAGCCTGTAACTCCCGTAACCTTCAGCCGAGCGGTGAGGCCGGGTAGATGAAGATTGACAGAGCATGTCAGTGATGTATTTGGTTACAATAGAAAGGAGCCACCAATGGTGCGTACAAGGATGAGCCTGCGAGCTGTAGACATTTTTTGCAAGTAAATTGCCGAGTGTATGAAGTTTGAAACTGAACTTGGGAAGGTGTGGGGGACAGGTGTGTCCATTTTAACCAAACCCCCTCCTAACCATCCTGAAAATTCTCCGCTCGCTCATTGGCCATTTCATCCTGCTAGGCAGAGTCTCTTCTAGGATTACAAATCACAAATAGACCAAGCATGGTTTTTCTCTTATTACCGCTTCGGCGACGCCAGCATTGTATAGAAGGGGGCTCGGGCACCCCTCGGGCATAATATTTTACCTCCTAAGTCCACAAAGACCACAAAACGAGTCCGCTAAAGGAGGCAATAGTGTACGACGAGACGTGAAATCAGCTTGAGGGTGAACGTGCCCAGTTATGGTTACCATTGACCGAATTCCTGCTTTAAGCGGAAACAACTTGCACGTCAGTGAGCTGGCACCGGTACAAACATGCGATGCTGGTGCTTCGATTAAAGCCTTCCCGAGCGAAAGGTTAGTCAGCTAGAATATTACCGTAGCACGACAAACTGCTTACGTTTAGGTTTTCGACCTGTTGCTTGCTTGGTGAGCAGCCACGTAGGTGCCATATATCGAAACTTGACCAGGAATTAACACATATCTTCTACAGTGGTATTTTGCACGTTTGTCTTGGGGTTTGCTTGAAGGGATGATGCAAGTCGATGAGTGCGATCGACAAAAGTGGAAGTAAACGTAGTTCTTCTATAATACGTACACCCGAGTAAGGCAGAAGGACAATGGCAAAAATCCGAGGTCCTAACAGCGTAAATCGATCGCAGAGTCTTGTCACCTCGAACTGAAAACGATCCAGGAGAGCCTCAAAGGCAGGAATTCAAAGTCCATCATCAGCCACGACGCCTCCCATCGAATCACTCCAAGATCAACACCCATCGGGTTTCAAGCGTCAAGATTCTCAAGTCACCCGTAGAACCATCAGCTCGACCATAGCATCGTCCATCCCTGGTACCCCACATTCCAGATGGGATCCCCTGCAAACCCCACTGGTGTTGCCCGGAAGTGAGCCCCCACGACGCGCATATATGCTATACACCGTACTGAGAAGGACAACGTATGCACAGCACATGCATAAGGATCCCCTCGGGCACTCAGCGGCACGACTCATGCGTGGTGCGTGATAGCAACAGCAGTATGCGCGTGAGGGATGCCCGGGTTGGATGATCTTGCATGGAATTCCCGCGTAGAAGTGTCAAAAAGCGCACAGCAGATGTGCTAGTGCCACCTGTACATGGATCGGATATTGGACCGGAAAAGACCCATGAGTGTGCGAGTGGTTCTAGGTAGCCTGCGAGCATGCTAAGCACATTATTGATAGAAAGAAAGCTTGAGCAACTCCAGCTAGAGATGGACGTGGTCCTTGAGATTCATACACACGCGCGGCACGTCTCTCACAAGCTGAACACAACGAATCAATATCCTCTTAGTGGAAAAGAACAAGACACTTAATATGGTGGCCACGATAGCAACTTGCGTTCATAATCGACGCCCCATAACTTGATAAGCCAAACACAAACCATATGCGCATAAACACCATCAACACCAAGGTATAGGCAGCCAGTCAACTTGAATATTAACGGCACCCATGGCCACCGCCCACTCGGCCGAAATAAAATTAGAAAAGAAAAAAATAATCCCCAAAGGGGACGGACGATCATACAAATAGCTGAATAGCCCCCTTATCCTTATCCTGCTCCCAAACACCGCCAAGCTTCAGACTCGTATGCGCCCGTTTACAGCTCTCGACGGGACACTCCCACGTCCACTCTGCCTCGACTCTTGGTGGTCGTCCTTTCCTCCTCTTTATTTTCTTCGCCGAGGTCCCTCCTTCTCCCCCATCCGTGCTAGCGCTAGCACTCGCACTCGCACTCGCACTGGTACCCGAGCGCACAACCGGGGCTGAAGCAACGGGGATATCCACGCTAACCATGACCATCTTGCCCTTCCCTTTCCCCTTCGCTCTCCCCTTCCCCTTCGCCTTGCCCGTCTCAGCGCCAGGCTCTGCCCCACTCCCATCCACACCGGCGACAGCAGCAGCATCGCCATTCAACAACGGGAGCTCAACAACCCTCGCAAGCTTGTTCAAGCACTTGCCATCGATCAAATGCCCACACCGCAGCCCCCAAATCCGCTTCGCGTTCTCCTCCGCCGGGTCTCCAGAAGCACCAGGGTTGAGCACGAGGCTGTCTGAGCACGACGCGCAGACGAGAACGTTCGTGACTTTAGGAGGGCTCGAAGGCTCAGCCGACTCCGCTTTGCTGGCTGCTGCATCCCGCGGTTTACTTGGCCCAGCACCTGGAGAGTCAATCCCACCCTCCTCATCCGAATCTTCGATGACGATCACCTCCGGCTGCACCTTGGCCTTTCCCTTCCACTTTGGAGACGAAGACGTAGGGCTAGCAGGCATAAAATCATACGTATATCCAGCATCTGCTGGATCGGGATGGGTATACGTCGATTGATACTGCACATCCTCCTTTCTCCTCCACCCGCCTATCCCATTGGGTACAAAAGGAGCATTGGCCATACCACCCTCGAAATTCAGCGGCCGTATCCCAATGACACCGCTATCCGGACTATCCCGATCACCAAAGATAAAAGTCTCCAGACCCCACACCCTCATCGTCCCAGGAGCCATAGCAGCGTTATACAACCTCGCCAACGCGTCCTGCGTCGAATTCCGAGCACGAGATAAAAAGTTGTAGTCGTCCCTCGATCCTTGTTCCCTTTCTCTCGGTGGCAGTCTCCGCATATTCGTAAGTAATGCACCTCCAAACCCCATAGACGGCACATGGTGGGAGGGCGGGGCAGACGAGGGCCCGGCCGCAGCTGACGAAGAGGAACCGGCAGGTCGGGGGAGTGGCACCGTCATCGTCTCAACTTCGTTTCCTACCCTCCTTGGTGGCGGTCGGCCCTGGAGACTGGCTTCAAAGGCGAAGGGTTCGTCAATTGGGCGAATTGGGCCATCAGGTGGCGTATGGAGTGGCGCATGAGAAGGCCCTGGGTGAGTAATATGCTGTGAGAATGATGCAGGACGTCTGTTGAAGTTTGGGGTGCGAAAGATTGGCAGCGGCCCAGGAAGAGCTGGGACAGGGGGCACAATGGTCGATTGTGGTCGTGGCGGTGGAGGTGAGATTAAGCGATTCCTTCGATTGTCTACATCACCATTTCCATCACGGTCAACCCGAGGGAAGCTGATACTAAAAGAACAGATAAACTCACCCCTATGCGGTACGTGATCCCTTATCCTGAACCCCGCATCGTGATGGTCGGGAGAAAGACTGTCAAGCTCGTCATCACTATCCGAGATAGAAATGACTTCAGGCGACTCCCCTCTGCTTCCTCCTTGTCCTGGGCGGTTGGAGGCAGCAGGCGCAGCACGGTTGGCGTGCGTGGGTCCGGAAGTGAAAAGACCCAGCTCGTCATCATCCAATAAATCGACGTCAATCACTTCGGGTGATTGTCTTTCTGTTTGTGGCTGGATTGATGGCTGTTCGGCGGTCGTAGGGTGTGAGGATCCCGATGGGGCGTTATTAGATGTAGAGAGAGGAGGTGTAGGAGGTCGTGGTGAATTAGCGGATGATGTAGATGCAGACGATTGAGATTGGGTCGAGAGCGACGACTCCGAGTCCATGTCTACAATGGCAGGAAGTGGCAAGGGAGAATAACTATCCACCAAGGTACTCATCCGATGTGGAAAACTCCTCTTCAATTACAGAATGCTAGAAGGGGTATTGCGCGGTATCTGCGGCCTCGTCCAAGCCTCTACGCGTCGTCGAATCTGATTTTGCTAAAGCCCAGTGGCCTCTTGCTGTCGTTTTCTAACTGGACCAGATCCGAGATGGTGGTAGGTGCCAAGGCAAGTCCGATCACAGTTCCTATTTTATCTCGTCACGTGATGCTCCCATTAGTCAGCTTTTGTTCCTCCTCTGGTGGAGACCATTGGACGGGTGGCAACCGAGTGTCGAGAACAAATCCCCCTTTGTCGCGATTCAAGTGCCTGGATGTTCTCCGGGGTATCGCGTCTTTGGACGTGAAGATGGTGACTTTTGAAAAGAGTTGAACGCCGTTCAGAGCCACCCCCTGTGAATCGTCCGTTTTGGACGGTCCTGCAAAACTTCACACTCCACTGCCGGCCGCCTAGACTCTCTTACTTCCTACTTTGCACTTCAAGTGCGATTCCACGTATCGAAATCTAAAAGCCCATGTTTAGCGCGCGCGCACCCCTGAACCGGATGAGCGCGTGTGTGGAGCCCCCGTCATACAGTCCTTGCCTGACTTTGTCCGCGTGTAGGACAGGAGTTGGCCTTCATACGCTCCTGAGGAGCTCGGGGTCTGCTGACTTGGCCTGCCATACTGTCGTGGAATGATCAAGTACAAAATCCGTCACGTAGAACTCCCGAGAAAATAATGCTGCACGCAAGGCATCCTTCATTTCCGTTCAGGATTGACAAGTTCACCGTTTAATAGTGTTGATTCAATGTCGATCTGCCGTGCTGGCGGAAATTCCAGAACGCAAGTGCATCATTGCACGCACGCTGCAAATTCGCTAATGAGAACACAACGCATCGCGCTTACGCGGCTGCATGGATGCCAACGACGACTGGACGACGCACCTTGTACTCTTAAATCCCAAGCTCACGCTTCACACCGCATCCATTGGTATACAACCATTAGTATATTAAAATCACCTTCTGATATATATATCCGAGAGCAACCTAGTTACTCTACCACAACCACTAGGACTGGGATATCTAAAAAAACAGCACGACAAAACCCTCAGAGTTTTATCCCTACGCTATTTGATTAAACCTGGCAGACTTCCACCAGGTCACTACGAGACGCAGGTCTATAGCTAGTATAGACCGAGTGAGTGCGGGTATCGAGACAGGGATATGATGATGGCGAGGTATGAATGAAAGAGGAAGGGGGGAGGTGAGAGGTGAGGAAAGCAAAAGAGAATCATGAAAGAGCATGACGCAATGGGAAACACGAAGCTCGGACCAAAGCATGCAAACACAGTCCACATACTTTTTTTTCGCTTTTCAGAACCAGAGAGACCACCATTTGAGTAATGCAATGCAAATGCAGATGAGGCAAGAAACGAGGCATGAGAATGACCAACGTGAACGTGAACGAGAATGAGAACCAGAAAAAAAGAGGAAAACCATCATGGAGAGGAAGGGAGAACGTGGTATCATTTTTGTTTTTTTCCTTAATTCGTCAATCCTTCTCTCGGCCATAGACTTGATAACGATGCACTCCCGGTGAACCATTGCACATGGCTGCGATAAGGCTGAATCCAGAGAGAAATTCCGAAACCGAGAGGGGGAACACCCGGTGCCCCGTGTTGAGGACGTCCGCGTCGCTTAGAAGGTGCTAGAACGAACTTGGTTAGCCCTCTTGTGAGCATGTCTGGCATGCTTCTTGGACTTCTTGCCCTTGACCTTGGTGGAGCGCTTCTTGTAAGAATGGGCGTTGCACTGGCCAGAGCCGGAGCCAGAACCAGAGCCGTTTCCGCTGCCGTTGTTGCCGTTGCCTGGGGTGCTGGGCACAGTGGGGGTGGAGGGGGTGGAGGTGGGGCCAGCATTGTTAGCACTGGAGGATCCAGAAGGAAGGTTATGGTTTCCGTCGTTGGGTCCAGTGGAGGGGTAGGCGGGAGGCTGGGGAACACCGGTGGGTTGGTTAGCAGCGGAGGAAGAACCAGTAGGCTCGAGGGAAGCAGTGGGGACAGGGATGGTGGGTGCATCGGTGGGTGCGTCAGTGGGTTCATCGTCAGAAGGCTCAGGCTCTACAGAGGAAGACTCCTCAGCAGGGGTCTCTGGCTCGGGTGTCTCTGGCTCAGGAGCAGGAGTGGGAGTGGGAGTGGGCTGAGTCTCTGCGGGGACGGTAGGAGCCGGGTCAGTGGGGCGAGCACCGTAGGCATGACCGATAGACGTTCCAACAGCAGGTGGGTTCTGGCCGGTGTATGCGTAGACGGGGGAGAGGATGACTGGGTTAGTGTCGTCGGGTTGGGGGACAGCACGAGGACCTGGGCCAGTAACGGGGTTGTTACCGGGGAGCTTGGGAAGCCTTCCGAGGGCTTATTGGACGATTAGAGCTCGCTCCAAATGAATCGAACAATGACCTACTTTGCTCATCGACAGTGCGGGTGATGCGGCAATTTTGATCCCTCTTTCCGAAAATTCCTCGTTCAACGCAGCAGTCCATCTACGATGAATATTGCAAATGACGTTAGTACAAGGAGCGAAATGCATAGGGTCCGCCACGGGGTGTTAATGGAGCGAATAACTTACAGCACCATAGATGTTGCAGTTGCATCCGTCAACAGCGCGTTGCAACACGCCCTCGTCCCAGCCGTTCAAGAAGTCTATTCAACCAACACATGTTAGCCACGACAAGTCATATACAAAATCGGCACCTTACCAGCATGCCACCCGTAGCCAGTGGGGTCACCGTTAGCAAGGCTGTCGCGAGATGCGATCGTAAGTACGCGTGGAAACAGCACGAAAGTCAACTTACACGAATGGTTGGTTGGGGTTCAATGCCTGAGATCTCCTGGACTCGAAGTGGTTGGTGCCCCAGTAAACCTATGAGGGAGATAAGGGCGCTCTCAGTCCGAATTCCGCTGAAATTTGCATGCCGAAGAATCGCACCTCGAGGAAAATGCGTGGCAAGGTAACTGGGTACCTAGGATCATTGCAAGTACCAGAGTCAGGACCACCAGAAGGGTAAGCGACATGAGACTTGTGGTCAGGAGAGTCAGTGTTCTATAAATTAAACCATATCGACCAATAAGAATTATTTTGACCCTATCAAAGGCAACGTGCACACTTACGATACCGTCCCAGCAACTTTGGAAGTTCTGTAAAATTTACGACGTCAACAAGATTGACAGCGAGAATAATGTAAAGCCGAGAGATACGTACAACTTGGGCGCGAACACCATCAGGGCAGTGTCTCTCAGGGAAGGCGTTGTAGGTAACGGAGGTACCCTTGAAATCCAGGCAAAGGAAGGTCACGGCGCGTTGAGCTGGGTTGCTGGCGTCATAGCTGCGCAAGAAGGGGTCGCCTATTCATGTCATGTCAGTTCAAAGTGACACTTGTTACCATCAGCGCAAAGTAACACACCAGCAAGCATGCGGAACTTTTTGCAAGCGAAATTAATGTAAGCATCTCCACATTTCCCCTCTAAAAGCTGCACTCACGTCATCGGGGAAGGCAGTTGTAGTTCCTGGCCTGTCGCTGAAGAGATAATCTAAAAAGATATTCAATACGGCATTCCGCCAAACCCGCATAATACTCACAGCTATAATTAAGGGAAAACGACAGGTTAGGGACGGAAAAACTTGACAGGCACCGTGTACTCACATGACAGCGCCGCCACCCACACTCTCGAATGTGCCGTCTGCATGCCTAGGTAGGACAAATACCGATAAGGATTGAGTGGGAACTGATGGGGTGAACCCTTGATAGGGACGTCACGCACTGGAAGTAAAGGTGCTAATGTGGTAAAACGGGGATAAAGGTGGATATGTCAGCTCCTCAGTGTTTCGCCGCCCGCAGAGAAAAAACTCACAGGGAACCAGTAGTTGGAGTGATCCTCTGGAATGGGGACGGAGGTACACTCGCTCTGACGGAGGAAAGTGGTGTTGGTGGTCATCCTGAAGTTGCTTCCGCCCAAGACTTGATACGGAAAACACCGTTCGAGAACGAGTCAGTAAAGCTCAGATCGAACTCGGCTGTATCAGCTTTATGAAAGTGTGCTCTCACCAGAGTGTGCATGGCCAGAAATAGTTCCGGGATTGACGATAGGGTCAAGTCGTTCAGTGGTAATGGTACCTGCAAAACGCGAATGCCAGCAGGCCTATTGTCAGTTTTCATCTTCGGGGATCGCGTAGCGCCACAATTGTCGTTTTCATAGACGGCGAAGCATACTGACCGACGCCCATAAGCCAATAAGCATTGGAGGTGGTGGCGAGCCCTGCTAAGAGGGCGAAAAGCGAGTTCTTGAAGGAAGTCCGAGCCGCCATGAAGGTAAAGTGGGGATTGAAGGGAACGTGACGAGAAGGAATGTCAATCCTCAGCAACTGGCAAACGAAGCTGGCCGAAGGAACTGAAGGATGGTAGATATAGGGAGGGGGACTTAAAAGAAGGTGATTTTAGACGGAAAAGGAGTCTATAGAGGCGGACACGAGGGGGAAGGTGGTGGTGATGAGGAAAGGAATGTGGAATGCTATCTCGCATTTTGACCATTTTACAATCAATTAAGATTCATTTGTTATTATTTGGTTCCGCCCAATATTACATGCAGCCGAGCATGTTGCCATGGAGTTTTCACCACCAATATGCGCCTTATCTGTAATTCCGTCCTGCCCCTCGTTGTCCCACCACACCAACGCCCATCCATGTGCATGAGAGGGTCCTTGGGGGCCGACGAGGGTCGCCGACGCCGGGGTCACCCAATCTTCGTTAGGTCAAGGTCACCATCCAAGCCTCCGAGGCTCAATTAACGCCCCTGACGGTCCTTGAGTGATCTTGCCCGAGGTTGAGGCAATTTGCAGCTTGCCTCCAGAGCACTGGCTCGATTTTGACATATCGCCTTCGTATTTCCCCCGAGAACTGCGCCTTCTATCGCTCGTAGCTCGCCACTGGCCGCATCTGTCGACTGAGCTTTAGTAATGCTTCCTTTTGCCGTGTGCAATTCAACTTCCTATTACGATCTCCTCGAAGCTCAGTCTGATCACCCCATGCATCCGCCACGGAGAACTACTACACTTCATCTAGAAAGAAGCATGCGTGCTGCACGCACAGGCTACGATGCTGATGCAATGCCCCAGTTTGTATTGGTCCAAGGCGGCATTTGTGTTGCTTCTTGCTTTCATTCTTCGATCTAGCAGCTACAAAATGAGGTCCCGCGCCCATTCCACCATGGACAATTGTCTTCGTCCATCTATTGATGCTTGCGTCAGGGGTGCTTGATGCATGACAGCATGGGCATGAAATTATGCGGCCGAAAGTACCTGTCAACGATGGGCACACAAATGCTTGTCCAATGGGGGCACTCCTGCAAACCATTACCCCTCTTGGCAAGGAGTATCCAGTCCCACCGGTGTAGCCAGCAACCGGACGTGACGAATATGTTCGGCCTTCTTCGCGCGCTAATCGCCAGGCGCCCAAGTCTAATAGAAGAATCAGCGCTTCCCGATTAGAACCCGTGCCACTCGATGGGCTTCTCGACGATAAACTTGCTGCAAAAATAGGACTGCAAACGCCACAAGCCGTCCTCGGGTTGGCGCAAGTCAATTGCAATGGGAGATGGAGTGGCTATTATGTCCGATACAATCGACCGGATTGATCAGACATACAAAGGGCGCCATCACTTACCACAAGGTTCAAAGAAAACTAGCGAATTTTTTTCTCGTCTCGATGGTGATGAGAAAACACAACACATCAGCCTGCCGACAAGCTTACCTCCGGGGGATTGGATCCAGGTGGAGTGGGATCAAAAATGTGAACGGGACGAGGCGACTAAAAGGGTCTGGAATATGCCTCATCACAAGATATTACGATTTGTCCCAGGACCGCTCTTTGACCACCTTCTCACTCGATATGCTTTCATGAATTTTGTGTAGGTGGTGTCTTATTGGCTGATAAAGGTGCAAGCTGCGAGCCTGCGGCAAACCAAACCACGAAGGAAGCAGGCGGTACCGTTCATATCCTTGAACGACAAGGAAGCAGCCATGTGTACCTAATGTACCTAGATACTCTTTCCGTCCAGCATCTCATTTCCGGGTTGGGAGGACGAGTGACGAGATCTACTTGACGCATGTCCTAAATAACCGCAGCGGTTATGGACTGTGATTGTTGGACAACAAACACGACCATATTAGTTACAATTAATTATGACCCACATGGTATGTCCTCCCCTTGTTCCTGCTGAGCCCGGCCCCCTCCAGGACCCTCCCTCGCGCTCCACAGCAACAAACGTGCTGCTAAGATGGGTGTGAAACAAGGCCTGCGGAGCGCATGCCGGATCTTGATGGAGGAAATACCTGATCAGGAAAATAGCTTTTTGCAGGCGGTCGTCCACTCGCTCTAGGAATATACCCTGTGGGTCTCGAATCTGGATCGGCGGAGGTAGACATCAGAGTATTCTACACTTCCTGGAGGAAGGATGCAAAGTGTCTTTTTTGGCTGTGTGTTCGTCACCCGAGGCTCTCAATCGCGACGGACATGCAGGCGTAGGCGTAGGTTGAATTTAGCTTCCCGAGGACTCAATGAGCTCATCACCCAAAAATTGTATGCTGTATCTATAGAGATTCCGCTCAGATTGAGCCTACGGCACAGCACCTAACTGGATGGCAAAGAAGGGTGCCACCAATCGGATGGGTTTGGTGAAAGCGGCAATTGAAGAGCGGGGAAAGAGAGGTATGAATAAAATGAGGCTGGGTGACGTGGAAGCCGAAGTTGACCCAGCAGTGCGACACTCCATGCAACTAGCCACTTCTATTGCTCACAGCTTCCACATCTGCTAAACCAGCTACCTGGCTCAAGATCTCGTTTGGGGGGATGCTAGGCTTCCCAATCTGTCTATTCAGATAAGGATCAACTCACAGACATGACGCGTTGCACCCGGACTTCGAAGCCAGTAAGTTGAAGTAATTAGTGCGGAAAGGCGAGGACGTGACAGTGCGGTAGACGCACATTGTGTGGTTGTGTTTAATTCAAGGGCCAACAGCTCCCACGTCTCCGGGTCGGCTGTAAAAGTTCTTTCTCGGAAGTACGCGCTACTTTATTACATTCACGGTCGGCATTCGTCTGCTCATCGGTTCCTCTCACCTCCTCCGACTACAATGCTCCAGTGGTTCCAGTGGAGCATCAAAAGCCCGTCTGCTCCCTTATGGACAAGTCCAGCACGTTGCTATCGGCGCTCCAGGCTGAGCTTCTGGGGCCGGAGTTCTGTGGCTGAGACTGCGCACCTCCGGAGGGCGCACTCCCGAGCAGTTTGCTCGGAGAACATCCTTCCTCCGGCACCGAGGATATCCGCACTGAAAACACCGGATGAGACCTATGAGGCGGAGAAGTGGATAAAGGAATTTAGTGCGCGTTCCGTACCACGAGCAGCCGTGGAGTTGTCCTTTTCTCGAAGTTCTGGACCAGGTGGCCAGGTAGGTGGTGCCTAATGCATCTATCGTAGTGTGTTATGATGCGAAGCATTTCTTTGCTGTTTGTGTGAATCTTGGGTTCTACGGTGTCCAATCCATCCTGCTTCCAGAACGTCAACAAAGTCAATACAAAGGTCACTGCGCGGTGCCCCATTCATGCACCGTGGATACCTCCCTGGGCACACCAGGTGATCAAGGCTTCGGTGAGTCTCTATGTTATCTGGGTCAGATCGTGAGGCCGGTATTGATTGTACTGGACAAGTAATAGCCGCATTACACTTCGTCATCGCAGACGATATTGATTACATCTACGGTGCATAGGTCACAAGCACAGAATATTGGCGATTGCCTTAGTAAGGTAGGTACCAACCAATTTTAACGTCGCCCAGATGCGAACAAGCCACTTCTATCGACCTCGCTGCAATGCGAACAGCTGGCTTGCCCACTCTCTTGCGCGCATCTCCATATTCCATGGAATCCATCGTACCTATGAAGTTCATTCTAACGTCGTCCTCTCTTCGAAATAGCTGCACAAACTCGTGCTTTCTGCATCTTCCGCCCCCATTCAGAAAGAGCCGTCCGAAGCACAGCGAAAACGCGTCGCAGAATTCCAAAGAGTAGAGAAGGCGCGTAGAAGGCAGGAGAAAGATCGAAGAAGCATGATCAAGAAGAGTAGAGCTAGTGGTAGAGGTGGGGGTGATTGGGACTAAACGCTCTACACTTGCCATTACAGTTGGTAGGTGTATGTAGTGCGGCCTTAGTGAATTCATCGCAGTGGAATGCATAATTACCGGGTTCCGGGCTCCGGGCTTTCGAGTTCTCCGGGTGCCGGGGTTGGTGTATAAGCCTGTGGGAGCTATTTAACCTATTCACCTGAGGTTTAATCCGATGTTTCGTGTCTGATTCCTAAGTAGGTACAATCGGCTGATACTATTTATGCCTCAAAATGGCAGATCCTTATGAAGCATTGCTAATAGCTGACAAAAATCTTTGACGTGTTAGGAAGGGTGTAATGCGGAAAACACTTCAAAAAAATGCTGAGAAGGGCGTGGAATACAAGGCTGGTAAACTCGAAGAGAATGCAATAGTTATCTATTAGGATTTGTGCACCGTCTAGGCTAAGTTACTTTGGCCGCTAATATTTTTGATGTGTTAGGAGCAGCCTTCAAGCCTTTTTCGGCTAGTCCTCGTTGCTACGTTGCTCTGTAAATTCCGACATAGGAACTGGGCGCTAGCATTGAGAAGCTCTCTGATGATCAAAGGCTGCTTAGACGGTGCACGGTCTTCGTATTCTGAGCCCGAGGGCTCTGTCATTTTTGGTCATCACAGGGTTAGGGAGTTCCTACTTAACTCGGACAGGTATAAAATAGGGCGCACACTTGGAGTGATTTCCTCGTCTCAAACTCATTCCCTACTCCTGAAAAGATGTCGTCTCCTAAGTTGATCCTGGTATGTGGCTTTATTAGACCGAAAAACCGACAGGACTCCTTATGTCGTTGGCAGGTCACTGGTGTCTCTGGATTTCTTGCATCCCACGTCACCAAAGCGCTTCTTGATGCTGGCTACGCTGTCAGAGGGTGAGTTCGATGCGCAACTAAATGGATAACCTGCTTGAAAACCGCTTTCAATTGCATCTTGATAGTACTGCCCGTGGTGCGAGGATAGAAGCTCTTCGCGCCTCCCTCGGAACGAAATACCCCCTCCTTGAGGTCGTTCAAGTCGACGATATCGTTACGGGTGATTTAACGGACGCTTTGAAGGGTGAGCATTATATATGAGCCGTCGGTGCCGATGTAGCAGTTGATGGGCACCCCTTTTTATCTTCTTCTATCCAGGAGTTCACGCTGTCATCCACGTCGCATCTCCTCTTGCCGGAAGGAAGTCCCCCGAGGAAACTCTCAATGGGCGTTCTAGTCTAATTATTCAAGCCACATTGCTGATGGGATCTGCACATAACAGAGCGCTATCGATGGAACGTTGAATGTTCTACGCCAAGTCAACCAAGCAGGCATTAAGAAGGTCGTTTTAACTAGCAGCTGGGGTACTACTGTTACTCGTGAGTCTGTTTCCCTTCACGACCTCTTGGGTCTGGATTGAACTGTATATATTGCCTTAGCCGGCTCCAATGTCCTCACCGGAACGGTTTTCACCGAAGCAGGTAAATGAGTCCACCCCATTGCCTCCAATTTCCGTATTTTTGACTATGAAATAAGATTGGGGGAGTGTCACTAGGGAGCAAGTCTCTTCTGGGGATCACAATCCGATGGCGGTTTATCTAGCTTCTAAGATCCTTGCAGAACAAGCAGCCTGGAAATTCGCGGAGGACACTCCAGGTTTCGATCTTGCCACCAGTGAGTTCCATCGTCCTCTTATAACCATCGTTGGCATAGCAGTACTGACTGACTCCTATCTGCCCATGCTACCCTACATGCAGTCAACCCACCATTCTTGTATGGTCCATATGTCGAAGGCTTCCGCCCCGAGCTTGGCACCAACGGCTTGATTTATACGCTCTTAAAAGGAGAGCAACCCCTTCCAATCACCCCACTCTGGGTTGACGTACGAGATGTCGCACAGGCCCACGTCGCTGCTCTCGGACTACCTCCTTTGATCTTGCCTGATGGTGCGGCAAGAAATCAAGAGCTCCTCCAACAAAGGCGTTTCCTCGTCTCTGGCGAAGGAAACTTGACGTGGAAGAAGGCCCTGGAATATCTTCACGAGACTCGCCCTGATCTCAAGGACAAGCTGCCGGCCAAGGACGTGTTTGGAGACAAGGACCCGCAAGGCGACAAGTTGGCGAGGGTTGATGTGAGCAGGGCGGAGAGAGTTTTGGGGCTTGAGGAGTGGATTGGTTGGAAGAAGTGCTTGGATGATGCCGTCGATGCTTTGTTAAAGATCCAGAGCGAGGAGCAGGCGGCCGGTCTGGCATAAGGGGCTGCGAGATTGTAATAATCAATAATCGTGCATAGCCAATCTGCCCAATTTGAGCGTGATCTTTCCTTGTATGTGTTATGTACCATGACAGAAACTCGTAGTTTTCTTCATGGCTGGTGATAGACGATAGGTTGCCGATTTGATGGCCAGCCTCGCAGATGCACATTTCGCCCGCCGCGTGGTTACCGTTCTTGCCTATTGATACCGCTGAAGTCTGCTTAGCAGACTAACTGCTCCAGTCGGTCACATTGTTGATTTAAATGGTGCTGGCAATAAATTCCACCTCCCCGCCACTTTTCAAAATGCAATCTTGGTGACAAACTCGTGTCTCTTGCATCACGTATCTTCTACAGCAGCAAGTAGACCACCTTGTTAGATAAGCAGTGCGTCGCATTCATTTTATATATCACCCGGCTGGTTCTTTGTTCCAAGCTTATCGAGTCCAAACTCTCATATATATTCTCTCCTAAGCTGCTCAGGCTTACTTGCATTGGGAAGAATTAGAGCAGACACAAGCGCCACATCCCCATCCAACAACCCGTTGTAAGATCTTCTCTGAAGCACCTGGACACGCTTCACGGTCTCTAACGCCTTTATTCCACTCGGCTAACACCAGTGATCAAGAAACGGCTGAGGTGCTTGCCTAACCGACAACAACCAATTCTTTTGTGAGCCTGTCATGAGGCTGCTCTGTCAAGCTAGAGTTGACGAATTAGTGAATGTGGGCACTCGGGGAGCAGATGCGTGGGTTGCATTGGAGGCTAAGGAAAAGCTAGCACGTATACTTATCGCGATCAGTATGAGGCCTGGTCAGACTAAGGGATGCAAGGTGCCCTGAGAAAAGTCAGAGGAACTCGGCTGACGCAAAGACCTTCAAATCAGCTGTTTTATCCGTCTCGATTCGATACAGCGTCAGTAATCTCAGGCGCAGGGAATGCGGAAATCGCTAGCCACACACAATTCCACGAGTACGTCCAAAAATACCGAAGCGACTGGCGGTTTTAGTCTCAGTACGTGTATTCAGCCATCGGGTAATTAAATCATCTTAATGATCAGCAGGGGTGGGATTGGCCTCACCCTTTGCCAGATTATAACGCTGACGGAAATGAATACGCCCTACACGTAGGGTTTCTCCTGCACCTAATAGAAGTGATCCTCATCTCCTATCTGGAGCTAGAGAAGCATCCTACTAGCGGTATCGACACCCCACTTGTGTCCTCTTCCCCAAACCTGAACGTAAGAAGCTCGCTAACTGGGATAAGACGCATAGGAGAAGAACCTTGGTATTCCCTGGGGTTGAAGCCCCTAACAGAGCACGACGAAGGGATGAGGGATGCATTACATGGATTTGCAGAGTGCAACAGTGTTCATAGGACCAACGAACGGCGTAGTCGGGCATTATGGGTTTCAACCACTCCAATTTTTGGTAAAGTGTCTTCCGATTTGCCCTTGGTGCACGAAATTTGAGTGTGAGTATACTGCCCAAATCTCCTCCCTAAATTCTAGGGCAAGGGGCACTGCCTACTCGGGTTAAGCCAAATGCTTGACATTGCCCTCATGTCGAGCTTAATGAATGGTCTTTTTCGGTTCCTATGTTATCGTAGCAGAGTTCGCTTGATCGTTTTCATACAACTCTCAGAAGACACGGTTGTTGCTTCACACAGCCGTTGACAGTATCGCGATTCGTAAGAAAACCCCTATCCGCTGTACCCTTCATTCTCACTGTCAGAGAGTGCGCCATTTAACTGGGCAAGATTACCTTTAGAAAGTCGACTCCCGGCGGCCAGCGTGCATGCTGTGCTTAAATGTTGGCTAAATTGCAACCAGAGCGGAGCCATGCCGGAAATAGTATATCAATGGGAATGTCGTCACCGCCAATCTAGGCATCTCATCCTCTTCTTTGTCTGTTCACGGATGGGGTTACGATCGCCATTGGGATAAGACGGTGCATTCGCTGCCTATTGTCGATAGCAGGTTCCCCGTCCCCCGCTTCGCGGAGTGTTCAAGGAAGCCTGATGCCCTGCTCGCATTTACGTGCATTCCCAGGCTGTGCGGTGGCGAGGAGCTGATATATTTAGGCATCGAGGACCAAAAACTCGACTCGGACTCGGAACTGGGTAAGGGATGAATTGATAGCCTTGCGGCAGGCTTAGTCATGATCAGGAGGTAAACCACGGAGGGAGGGTCGGCGCAGGCTCAGGCTGGCCATGCACCTTCTGAGAAGCGTGCATCATATGCCGCTGTTCTGTCATCATTTATAGCTCTAATTTACCTTTCCTCGCTTACTCCTCTTCCTCTTCCTCCTCCTTGATCTCTCTACGTGTCCCTTGGGCTATCCCCGGTTGTTTCCTCTGGATCTGATTACTGGCATTGGCACCCGGCGGAAATGACGACAAGACCTGGATCTGGACGGGCGGCTGTCATTGACGAGGAGACACCACTCCTGGCTGACAGCCACGATAATGACCATAACGACCCCTCAAGAAAAACGAAGAAAAAAATCACTCCTCTGCCGTGGTTCCAGTTCTCGCTCGTGTTGCTGCTGCAACTCGCGGAACCGTTGACCTCGAATGTCATTTACCCGTTCGCACCGCAGGTGTGTGTCTCCGTCGTTTTGAGTTGGATCGTTGGTTGAAACTTGGTGCTTGGTAGTTGATTCGGGAGATTGGGATCACGAACGGCGACGAGACAAAAGTCGGGTACTATGTGGGGCTCATGGTGCGTTCCGGTCCCTCTGCGCTGCATGCCAGCCACTCACCCGCCCATTCGCCATTCAAACCACTCACTGCTCTCCGCCAGCAATCGCTCTTCTTCCTCACCCAAGCCTTCACCGTTCTGCACTGGAGTCGGATATCGGACCGTGTCGGACGAAAGCCGGTCATCCTCTCTGGACTGTTCGGTTTATCCGTTTCCATGTATTGCTTTGGATTGTCTTCGACCTTTTGGGGTCTTGTGTTGAGGTAAGACCCGTCGTATTATCCCCGTTTTCCTGAGAACGCTTGGCCCTGAATTTTATTGGGGCTCGCCGTTTTCTGCATTTGATTGAACGGGATGCTGACGAATACCTGGGTTTTGTGTCAACAGCCGAAGTTTGAACGGTGCACTCAGTACGTCGAAACTCGTCAAGTCATAGCAAGGCGGTATTGATTGACAGGACGGCGACATTGACGCCACACTCTCAAATCCGATTTCAACCTTAACCACCCCTTCGCACCCATAATCCCCATTCTTGAGATGGAAACATCGGGGTAATTAAAAGGTTTGTATTTTGATCGTCTTTAGTGTGACAACGACACTTATTCGATATGGTTGCAGTATGATGGCTGAAATGACCGATTCCACGAATATCGCCACAGTAAGCATCTGAAGCGATGGGGCGAGTGGAGCTTTTGACCCAAGGTGCAAACCTACCTTTCTCTAGGCCTATGCGTATATGCCGATTGCTTGGTCCACGGGTGGCACAGTGCGTTCTCTCTACCATCATCTTTACCCTGCACTTACTCCAATCACTCCGATCAGCTCGGTCCAGTAATAGGCGGCTCCCTCTCCAAACCAGTAGAGCGCTTCCCCCACCTCTTCGGGAACAATGAGTTTCTCAAGAAATATCCATACTTTTTACCTTGCGCCGTTCCGGCGACGTACACAGCGCTTGCATGGCTCGTGACGTATTTCTTCCTCAAAGAAACCGTCACTGCGCCCGTCTCGTACTGGCAGCTATTCAAAGGATGGTTCAGGAGCGAAAAACAGAAAAAACTGGAGGACGAGGATAGCAGGAGTCTGCTCGGAGTCCACGATGACGGCGACTGTCGCATTCTCGACAGCTCCGCCGCAACGTCCTCATCCACCCCCGTTCCACCCCCTACAATCACCGAAAAGCCCCTCCCCCTCCGCCAACTCTTGACGCCCAACGTCCTCATCGCAGCGTCCAACTACGCCTTCCTCTCCCTCGTCGACATCGCCTACCGCGCCATCCAGCCCGTCTTCTTCTCCACGCCCATCGCGCTCGGCGGGCTCGGCCTGCCCCCGTCGACGATCGGCAACATCCTGTCCGCGTTTGGCGTGCTCAACGGCGTGTTCCAGGTGATGTTCTTTGCGCGGATACACGACCGGTGGGGCGCGAAGAGGACGTTTGTGCTCGGGATTGCGGCGGGCGCGCCGGTGTTTGTGATGTTTCCGGTTATGAGCTTTTTGGCGAGGATGGGTGAGAGTGGGAGTGTGGTGGGTGGTGCGGGTGCGGGTGCGGGGCTGAGTTGGATGGTGTGGACGGCGGTGGCGGTCCAGGTTGTGGTCTCGATTTTGATTAGTGTGTCGTATGGTGGGTTCTGCTTTCCAAGTGGATTGACGACTTTCCAGGATCGGAACTGACGAGTCTGTGCTGTAGGTGCCATTTTCATTTTTATATCTGCCGCTTCACCGAATCGTGCTTCGTTGGGTGCCACGAACGGTTTGAGTCAGGTGAGCATATTCACTTGCCTCGTTTATCTGCTCCCGCTGATTGCTGATTGTTATAGATGAGCGTGAGCGTGATGCGCGCAATTGGACCCGCATTGGCCAACTCTCTATTCTCCCTCTCGATTGAGAGAAACTACCTCGGTGGCTGGCTGGTGTACTATATCCTGCTTTTGATCGTTGCGATATCGTTGTTTGTGGCTTCGCTGTTACCCGACGAGGTGTGAACCGGCACTGGGTGATGACCCGACGCATAGATACTTGGCTCCCTTCTTTGTGTTGTACATGTACCGCTACGTACTGTACTCCGTATGAACGTGGTTTTGTTATCCCTTCCGGTGTGTATACGCACGTGTACGTATTGGTTCCATGGATGCATTCGTATCCTTTAAGCTTTTGTTCCGCTTCAGCACGGTTATATTTGAACAATGGGAATGACATCACAAGCCAAAGAGTCGCGTCTCGATAATTAAACCAGGAACGCACCTTGGGGCCAACATGTGGCTATACAGTGGCAATCACCAGGACGCAGACGCACTATCTGCAAAATCAACCCCACCCACGCACCACGGTCCCTGGTGCCAATGGCAAATTATCCGCACCTGCTGTGGGATGACCCAAAGCCCAACGCCCAACGCCGCGATGCGGTGGCGGTGCGGAAGTGCTGAGTCATCATGATTACCAAAGACGCACTGTGGCTGGGACTGTGCCACGATTTTAGTTGTGACCGTGGCCGAGTACAAGCGCTGTTTTAATTGTTCCTTGTTCTCCATCGTCCACCATCCCAGCGTTCTCCAGCTCCTTGTTCTCCATCCCGTCGTCGTCACCTCCCGCTCGCTTCTTGGTCCTGGAGAGTCTAATCAGGCAAAGGGGCTTCTCACACACAGACACATACAACACACGGAGGCACACCTCAGTTTTGCTGATTCAGCTTCCGGAGAACGCCTGAGCGTTGTAATATTGTGACAGCACAGCACGGCGTAGACGCACCGACTACGGCGCATACCCTCCAATACCCTCCCCCTCTTTCATCCCATCCTCTCCCCCTGGATTACTCCAATAATAGAATTCCCCAGTGGCAGTGGCATCCATCCTCGTCAAGCAAACAACCAATCAGACCCCGGGAAAATGGCATCTGGATTCCAGGCGCTCATGGCCTTGAGCGCCACGCAGACCCGGCAGGCGCAGACGCAGGTGCAGAACGCACTGGCGGAGCGCGAGCGTCGGGAGCGGGAGAAACGCCGGCAGCAGGAGGAGCAGGAGCGGAAGCAGCGGGAGATTGAGAAGCAGATGCGGCTGAAGCATTTCGAGAACGAGAAGAAGGAGCAGGAGAGGCTGAAGAAGATGCAGGAGACCAGAGAGGCCAGGGAGGCTGCGCGGGCGAGGAAGGAGGAGGAGGAGAGGATGCTGCTGCTCCATGGGCCGAAGAAGGCCAAGCAGATGGGGCTTGCGAGTGGTGCCGGAGGAGGGGAGGGGGAGGGACCAGGTATCCTGCGTCTCAAGCTCGGAGGAGCCTCCCGGACGATGAAGATGATGTGCCAGAGGCTTTGACGCGGGAGGAGAAGAGACAGCGAAAAATGGAGATGGAGAGGAGGAGGATGTATTCGACGTCCCGGAAGTCTGCGCATTCGAGCTCTGGGTACTCGAGAGCCGGCCGTCGGCTACCCGGTGGCGCAGTTGACGTTCAGACTTCTTCATTCCTTGGGAATGGGAGTGGCGCCAGTGGGGGAGACGGGATGTCCGTCAAGCAGCGATTGGCAATGGAACAACTTTCATTGATCAAGTTGAATCAGAACAAGAGGGACACGAGGACTATCGACGAGATTATGCAGGATAGGGCTAAAGCTAAGGAAGCCAAGGTCCTGGATGGAGAGGAGGCGAAAGGGTTCGACGATTGGTTTGGGACGAAGAAGAAGGAGCAGCAGACTGCTAAAAAGGCCGTCCAACCGCCGTCTGCGACGAGTTCGAACAATCCGTCTGGATCGAACACGCCCGCTTCCCGTGAGTATCTCCCTGTCTTGGGATTTACGATGTTCCGACGTGTTGTTCTTTTCGTATGAAGAAAGCAGCGCAACCCCAGCTCCCTCGCAGGGCGCCTCCAAGAGAGCGCCTCTACCACAGTCGAGCGCTCGTTCGACAACTACGATGGCGCCATCATCGAGGCCAGCAGCGTCATCCAAACTATCCTCTTCGACCGCAGCGTCGAAGGCAGTGTCGAGTTCGGCATCCCGATCTGGTGCTACAGGGGGAGACCGATATTCCAGTGTGGCGAGCAAGCCCTCCACGTCCTCACTCAGAGCCCAGTCGACGGCCAAGGCCTCGTCAAGCTCCACCAGCAGACCTGCGAACGCAGGTGTGTCAAAGTCACGCAAGCGCTCGCGCTCCATGAGCCGCTCGCTGTCCCCTGCGCCGTACTCGAGCAAACGCAGAGCGCCTTCGCCGGGTGAGGACCTGGAGGGAGGGATTCGGGAGAGCATATGGAGTATGTTTGGAAGGTCGAGGGACCAGTATGTTAGTCGGGATGTGTTTAGTGATGATGAGGACATGGAGGCGGATGCGAGTGCGTTGGAGAGAGAGGAGTTGATGAGGTTTGTGTTTTTCTCTTACCCTTTGCGCTGGCGCTTTTTCTCGTTGCGTGCTTCGTGGAGGTGCTGACATGTTTTCTCGTTTTGTAGCGCTCGTATCGCTCGACGAGAGGACGACCAAGCTCTGGAAGAAGAGAGGAGACACGAAGAAGAGAAGAGAAGGAGGAAAAAGGAGAGAGAGGCCATGGCTAGACGCTAATGAACACGGACATTGCTCCTCTCCTCTTCTCCAGTGTTTCGGGTTGGTTAGTTTGGATATGACATTCGAATATCAGATCAAGTTGGAATTATGGGTTTTAGGTACGATCGGGGATGGAGAGCTATCCGCCAACTCCCTCTTGGTTCCACCCGCACACTATATGCTTTCCCTATGATGTCACCCACCACTCATCCAAGGGCACAACCTCCGTCCGTCTCGGCACTCGGTACTTGTTACTTCGCTTTCTCCCCTCTCCTTCATATATGTTTCTTTACCCATGACCACCGACATTACATATACGTCGCATCTTCCATCTCTCTCCCTCACTCTCACTTACCTGCATACCACACACCCCCGCCCCTCACGCCCCAGGCTTCGCTATCGCTCTCGATCAAGTATTCATTATGTTTATATGTCAAAGTAGCAGTTCAATATACTTCCCGTTCACACAACCACCCGAGATACGACACGCCACGGCCTCTACATATGTGCCATCCACACGATGCTCGTACTGATACCGACTATGCCACGCTCATGTTCGCTTCCTAGACTCGGACGCCGGTCGGTCTGTCTGCCTGGTTGCCTTCTGGTAGATTCTTCTGTCCGCTCTCTCGTGCTGCTTTCCTTCGTTTGTCTTTTCGATGTTGGATGCTGGTTTGGTTGTTGTTCTGCGGTTGATGGTTCGACTTGGATTAGCTCTTTTTCCGTTTGAATCCTCGAGTCTTTGGGATACATGGTACTGTACATATATTCAGTTCGCACTGTAAAAGTCATGATCATGCATACATGCTATATACCACGGTTATAGAATTGATGCGTTTGTTCCTGTATATATGTTGAATGTATCTCGCATATATTTTGATTAGTGTAATCCAAGCTCTTTCTTCCAATTGCATACCCACATTGATACATTGATACGTGTACGTTGTATCATATCTCGAATGTGCATTTTATGTGGTATACAGATAAGCATCCAATTCTCGGTGGCGTAATTTTAGTACTGTTGTAGCTGCTGGCCCTTGTATTCCTTCATTACACTCGTTGTTTGCCCATCGTTTACCCTTGCACATCGCCATGCGGGTCTCTAAACAGGGATTGATCCTGTTAACGTGGACAAAGCATGCCCAGGACATCTGGCGAAATTTCAGCCACATTGACAGGGATTGGTCGCTGGCACCAGCCATTCATCGATAACCATTGGCGAGTGCTAGTTTGATCTGCATCTACCAACCAGAGGCATCCGGCTAACAGCGCGCACGTATCGTTACGTTCTGAGCGCTGAGCATAGCCCTAGGGACTGGTAGGGTCCCAACACGAAGAAATCGCTTAGATTGCCCCTTCCTTAATGTAGTCGCAAGCGATGGCTCGATAGAGTAGCGATAAAGTTAGAAATTTTAATTCATCCATCGCTAAGCGAAGCACACCATCCCGAGCTTCGTTGGTGCGATCAATACCCAGGACCAGGCTCGTGATTAAGGATATAGAGTGGGCACACATCAGGCTCCTCTGGCGCGGTATAAAAGTCCACGAACATGCAACAGTAGCTTGGACATGTACTTATACGCGAATCCTGCCAAATTGGGACACAGGCTCACCAAGTTAAAAGACCGGCCGGCGTGGCGCTCAAGAGTTTCAAACGTTCAGTTCTCAATCATGTCGATGCCGATGTCAACGAAGAGGGAAGACTTTAGAACGCAACTCGGATGGGTATACATTATTACTCGCAGTCGCGGAGTGTTCCTTTAGGTTAGCACACCCAGCTCTACACGAGTCGCCGCGTCGCCGACGACCTTCAAGGTGCATCAAGACGTACTGTCGATGCTCACCGGTCACTATGACTCACGCTGCATGTGAAGCAGAGGTAAGTGGGAAGTAGCACAGGGTACAAGGTCAACCCAAGCGGCCGCCAGCAAACGCTCGGATCTTCCAAAAGGCAAGAAAACCTCCTGAATAATGAACGAATGGGGAATTCGCGAGTGATGATGAAATCAGAAGGCGTCGAGAAAAGCCAAAAGGGTTTCCGCGAATTTGGAACAAGGGCCCTCCCCCTCGGGGAAAGGAAAATATCCCGAAGGCACTACCACCGTGGACGGCCATGGGTTCCTTCTCGACTTGGAACTCGAACGTCGTCGATTTGGGTAGACCCACTTGGACGAGCAGCGCTTGTGTCAAGGTGGCCGTCGTCCAGGTATATGTATAATACGGAGATTCGGGGTTCTTTGACGTTGACGAGATAAGACTGAGAAAAAAAAGGCTGGTCGCGGTGATGATCAGTGATGGTGGGCGCTCGGCCGACGAGAAGTGGAAGTTGAAGATGTAAAGTTGGCGAGGGACGGCAGGGCCTGAGTTATTCGTGAAGTCATGAGGCCCGGTCTGGATTCGTGGACTGTGTCGGTATCAGCGGTTCCAGCCGGACAGATAGTGCAAGCGTGATAGCAAAGGGATTGGACGAATCAAATGCAACCACGGGTTCAATGAAAGGTCCCTAGAGAGGATTTAAGAGCAGTAAGTAAGTGACAGCAATGGAAGACGACGGAGTTGTGTAGAGTTTGCAGTCAAGAAATGCTGATCGCTGTATTTGTCGCGTACAAACTTACACAACCTCTGCAGGCACGACAAGCCGTGCGCGTGTTCCTCCAGACCGGTGGCCACGAGCACAATCACCATGCTCCTGTCAATGTGGTGCTGTTCAGGTCCTCAGGATAGTTTCTATCGAGGACTTCTTCGAAAAGTCTCCGTTCTTCCACGAGTTCTTTCCCCGCCTTTCCCCATGCCAGTGCCCACATGCCGAGCACCCCTCATTTTCCTGAAGCCAGGACCCAAGAACGTACGAGGACCTGAATTTCAAGAAGAAATTCAAAATTCCTTTATCGAGGATTCGAGATGCCATATGGAGTAGCAAAGACCCGTCGACGTCTCAGACGATCGGAACTTGTTCAAAGAAACGAATTTTCTGTTCAAGCTCTGTGGAAGCGCTCATCCCATCGCTATCGCTGTCGAGACCCTGGAACTCGGTTATGAAAATTTAGATCCCCAGCCTTCATTTGAGTAACCCTTTCACTCACTGGTCCTGGGTTGATGCGGAGCAGGTAGATATTTATATACATATGCATGCTATCTTACTCAGGTTTCCCCTCCTAGGCCATCTCTCCCTCGCGCGCATCGTGTCAGGTCGTCGATAGATACCAGTGCCAGGATACGTGTCCGAACAGACTGAAACATCGACAAAGGAATGTCCACTCACACTCAAGACACTGGCCATGCCCACAACGAACACTCCAATGACTCGACTGAAACCCTAACCAAGATCGAACGCACGCCATTACCCAAACTACAACTCTTCACCGTCCTATTGATTCAGTTCACGGAACCGGTCACCGCCACCGTCATTTATCCATTCGTCAACCAATTCGTTCGAGAAACTGGTATTACGAATGGCGATGAGAAGAGGGTCGGATATTATGCTGGTGTGATTGTAAGTCAATTTGCCTCTATCAGTTTGCCTTTAGAGTTGCTCGCCTTCACTTCAAGTCCTCGGAATCTGGACCCTTACTACTCATGACCCCGTGGCACTACTCACACTGATATCCTCTGTTACGATCCATCAGGAATCTCTCTTCTTTATATCGGAGGCTCTAACCGTATTCCAATGGTGCCGGGCATCTGACCGTCTCGGCCGACGACCAATACTACTGCTGGGTCCGATTGGACTGGCTCTTTCAATGTTAAGCTTTGGCTTATCGAAGACCTTTTGGGCGTTGGTCGTGTCGAGGTGCTTTCAGGGTATCTGTAATGGCAATATTGGTATGGCTGTCTTTACAGTGTCCATTGATACCCAACTGATTGCGGATCCATAGGCGTGTCGAAGAGCGTCCTTGGAGAGGTATAGACGCCATCTATTTTAGGAACAGCAGACAGTGACTATTCGACGTTGATAGCTCACTGACGCAACTAACATGGCTGATGCGTTCGCCATGATTCCACTTATGTGGAGCGTTGGGACGACAGTTGGGTATGTCCAACTCTGTTTTCGTTCCTTCGTCTGGTTAACGCGTATGTCGGGATAGACCTATTCTCGGAGGAATCTTTGCTCGCCCAGCCAAACGATGGCCCGATACTCTTGGACATATTCCATTTTTGAAGGAGTATCCGTACTTCCTTCCATGTGCGCTAGCATCCTTCATTGCCCTCGCATCCGGGCTTATCGCGTCCATGAGCTTAAAAGAAGTGAATATCCTGTTCGTTTCATCAACGAGAAGCTTTATTTAGAACACTTTCCAGACCTTACCTGCCGCGATCAAGCGACAAAAACAAGAAGAAGAGAAAAAACGAAGGAGATTCAGTTATCAATCTACCTCGGGTTCAGATGCTAGTTCAACTCTTCTTTCCGGACATCCAGAAAGAACCGCGTCATATGGCTCGATCGATTCGCTCGACAGCTGGGATTCTACCTCTACAACCATAGAAGAAAATCGCCCCCTTTTAGAAGAACCAGAACACCAACCGCCACCTCCGTTCCGGGATCTCTTAATTCCTCCTGTTCTCACAGTGCTAGCCAACGGCGGTTTCCTCGCATTCTCCGAGATGGCCCTGCAAGTCCTCCAACCGCTCGTCTGGTCAACCTCCATCGAACTCGGCGGCCTAGATTTCTCACCATACCAAATTGGCACCACGCTCGGTGTATGGGGTATCCTGAATGCCTTTGTGCAGATATACTTCCTCGGGAAGGTGATTAGGAAGTTTGGGCCGAGGAACGTGTATATCGTTTCGTATGCGAGTATGATTTTGGCATTGGCGATGTATCCGGCTCAGAATTGGTTTGCGAGGAAGGCTGGAGATGTCGACGGGTGGGTTTGGGCGGCGGTTGTGGTGCAGCTGGGGGCTATGACCTTGACTCCTATGGCGTATGGTAAGCTTGCGTCAACGGAAGTTGATTTCCTCTGACCCTATGGGACTTGTACTAGGTTCAATGCACATGTTCACGGTCGACAGTGCACCAAGCCGCTCAGCTCTAGGTGCCACGACAGGGTTATACCAGAGCATAAACTGCGTCATGAGGTCGACGGCACCTTGGTTCGCTTCCTCACTCTTTTCGATTTCACTAGAAAAGCAGCTGGTGGGTGGGAACATGGTCTATGTGGTGTTGCTTGGGATATTTTTGATGGGTGTTAGAGTGTCCTTGTTTTTGCCGAGGGAGTTGAAGATGAATTCGTCGAAGTCTTGCTCACATTAGGTTGAGCGTTCGCCGGCGGCTTTGGTCGTGATTTTATACACCATTGTACGCCTGAAAAGAAGCAAGAGCTTCCACATGTACTACAAACATTCCTAATTATTATACCGTGCAGTGACATTTTGCTCTACATGCTCATGTAAAGGCAGGCACTTCTAACCTATCGTGGGTCTTAATATTTGGTGTTGTTTACTACAGTCGTGGCCGCAAGTAGCCTCCACATCCTACACTCAACATCATACAGCACTTGGTACGCGACAAGAATGGTCTTGCTATGCGGTAAAGAGATGCCTGAAGAGCTTCTTGACGAAATCATTAGCCACCTCATAGGAGATACACGTTCGCTTCACGCCTGTAGCCTGGTTTGCCGATCCTTCACATCGCCGTCCCAGAGCTATCTGCTCCACCACCTTTTCATCTCATCAGAGCGCTAGGACAGACAGCCTGAATATCCTTCCGAGCACCTCAGTAAACTTCTTCAAGCTATATTAGCATAGCCAGGGTGTGTACAAGCACTAACATTGGAGCTTCGCGGTTCTAGGTCCATAGTTCCGATTATCACTCCTGTCCTGGAGCGATTGGTCAACTTGAAGACGGTGGTGCTGCGATGCCCTTACGGTATAAGAGAGGAAAACGAGCTCATATTCTCCTGTCTTAATCCCTCGGTTACCCGTGTTTCTGTGTTCAATGGCACCCAAATTCCTAGCCATTACCTCCATCGATGCCCCTCACTTCGACATCTGACGCTATCACATACAACTTTCACACCCGAACCATCATGTAAGTACTTCTTCAGCCACTTATCTCTGGATTCCTAAATATCATTGGCTACAAGATGCAGGGGGTCCCGTCCATTGAAAAATCTGACTTCGCTTGGCATACATCTGGACGACGAAGAAATCGTTTCTGCTAAATTTATTATTCAGATATGTTCGTCCTTGAAGTTGTTGATGATCAGTCTTGCCACTTGTAAGTTCAGTACTTTAGACCCCTCTTTCATCTCGTTCATAATAGGCACAAAGATTCACTCCAAAGGCTAGTGAACATCGACAAAGATGACTCATCTATGTCAGTCCTCCTGGATTTACCCATGCAGATAGCAAGCCTTGCGTTTTCGCTCTTCGAGGTTCCTAGGGCTGGGTCTACCTTTCTTACATGGGTCATAAACGAGATAAACAACTTCCCTGCCAACAATAACCTTATAGAGATCTATGTATGAATGTATGGTGCAGGCGCAAGTGGGAGTAGTAATAAACTCTTTCCCGACTTGTGGAAGAGATGCTGGGAGATATTCGATACCTTACTTTCGGGTCATAAATTCGACAGGTTGCAGCGAGTGTATATTGACCTGAACATGATGCACGCCGATATACGCGCCAATTCAATCCGGGAGTCGATGCCGAATCTTGCGGCACGACGGAACACCCTTCACGTTGGAAGGCTGTCTCCATATACAGGTGAGCACATTAATTTCACCTTAGTACCACTTCGTGCCTAGCTTGTCATTTTATTATCACGGCCCTTTGCGCACAGGCTGGTTCACCTTTGATGATACTTTTCAAGATCGAATCTCGGCTGTGAGAGTATTGCAGACGTCTAGAAGTCGTTTGAGATGTATTTTACGTCTGTCAATTCGAAATGGAGGAAATAGTATGGTCTTCGCTTCTATTCGACTTACAAAGAGTGATGTAACTATGGGTAGGGAGTGTTCATCATAGGAACCTTGAATTTGTGTGTCACCATTACAATTTTTACATAAATATGAGCCCGTACACCCTCTCCATTAGTGTCCAGTTTAAGCGAAAGCTGCTACTTATCACTATACTGATGTCCGAGCTCCCCTCCGAGCCTGAACTTAGCAATGGTGCTTGTGGTGTCATCTAAATGGTCTCAGGAGTACATTATGATTCAAGAATTAAATCACGAGGCTTCTTGGGGGAGTTATGTGATCACAGGTGTAACGAGATTGACGTGGATTCTATGTCCTGGACATGAATGATACGGTGTCTCATAGGTATGATCCAATCTCATTTTCCATACGATTCAACTCAATTTTGAGCCATATGCTTGTGGATAAATGTATAGGCCCTCTGTGGACAGTTACTGTTACGGCCAATAGCACACTTCGTAGATTGGGATTAGACAACATGAATGGCCTATAAGTGTCCAAGATATTCCATCTCATTTCCCCTTGGTTCCGTTTACCACCTTGTCGAGAAAATAATTACTGGATGGAGGAATCGTTCATGTGATACAATAGTGATTTTCCTTGGTTGGCAGTAAAGGACATTATTCAAATTCTGACAATAATTTACCCCACAGTTGAGTATATCAACCACGTCATGAGGGTGGCTTCACTTTGTTCTTCGTCCTGTACCACGGGTTTGGTTGTACTTGAACATACCCGTCCATGATTAAAGCCAGGAATGCCCAGGGGTGATGCCAACAACCCGCATCTGGCATTTTGAAGTCATTTTGTGACTGGTTATGAAATTTGTATGTGTTTCCCTTGATCTTTAGTACGAACTCCAACACATTTACTCCCTGCATAGAATACGTCACTGACAGGAAGAACTTTGAAGGGATTTCAGGTATGAGGGCTCGTGCCTACGAATTCTCAAGAATCTACTTCGAGAACCACAGACCTTGGATGTCGATAAGGATAGGCTCTTCTCTTGGCCTTGATGACCTGTGCAAGCACGCCCTCTCAAAGTGGGTACAGATTATGAATTATAGCATTGGACAACGAGCATGCAATATGATATCATGATGCAGGCTAATAATGTGACTCAGACCGACGCCCATCAAATCCTCAAAAAGGATCGAGATCCGCAAATTTTCCCGCTGCAGCCGCAGTTGCTCTGTCAGCAAATTATGTGCCAGCAAATTATGTGCATAACCCCTTGCAGTTCGCGGAATATATAGACATGTGTCCCGATTATCTCTTCCCTCGGTTTGCCCACTATCGCCTTCGCCTTCTCCCTCATTCCCTCCCTTTCTTTTCCTTCGCTGGCACTCGTCCAGTTTGAGACAGGCCCCGCCAAGGAATCAAAACTCACGAAAAGATGACTACTCACGAAATCAGCCACGATGAAAATGACTCGACCAGAGCTACGACCCCAACAACTGAAGAACCCATTAAACCCAATCCTTTGCCTAAATTTCAACTCTTTATCGTTCTCTTGATTCAATTCAGCGAGCCTATAACTGCCACTGTCATTTACCCATTCATAGCTCAGTTTATCCATGAGACTGGGATTACGAATGGAGACGAAAAAAGGACAGGGTACTTTGCTGGGGTTATTGTAAGTTTTACCCACTTTCGTGCTAGTTCCCTTTTGTGTTGTTACTCTTTTGTCGCGTTCGGAATATACACGGCTTCCTATCAACTCTGCAACGCCAATGACCCGCCCGCGCCACGATCACGTCTTCATTTATACTGACCAGCTGCTCCACCATTTATGGTTTAGGAATCGATATTTTTCCTCGCAGAGGCTCTAACCGTGGTCTCATGGGGCCGAGCATCTGATTACTTTGGTCGACGGCCAATACTGCTTTTGGGACCTTTCGGACTATCTGTTGCAATGTTAAGCTTTGGCTGGTCTAAACACTTTTGGGCCTTGGTTGTGTCGAGATGCTTTCAGGGAGTTTTCAATGGGAACATAGGTACGTCGAACATCCTCGCATCTATATCCGTGCATCGGTGCTGATGACTCTATAGGCGTGTCAAAGAGCGTGATGGCGGAGGTAAGGATGACCAGCTGACCTTAGTATGACAGAGATTGAGGTCTTTCTCCATGCAGCTGAGTGATTCGACTAACATGGCTGATGCATTTTCAATGATTCCCTTGATGTGGAGCGTTGGATCTACCCTTGGGTATGTCCACACTAGATCCCTTATTCGCTTTACTTTGACGGTGTGACCTGCTCGATTTATCAGACCCATAATCGGAGGAATTTTCGCTCGTCCGGCTCAGCGGTGGCCCGACACACTTGGTAGAATAGAGCTCTTCAAGGAGTATCCCTACCTTCTCCCATGTGCCATATCATCTTTCCTGGCCCTTATCTCAGGCATAATCGCCTCCTTGAGCTTGAAAGAAGTGAGTATGAAACTCGGTTCAGAACTCGTAAAATTAAATCTTTCAGACACTGCCATCCGCCATCAAGCGTCATAGACGGCGAGCCGAAAAACGAAAATCTGACAGCAGCGCCATATCACCTCTACTTGGAAATTCGCCCGAACGCTCTGACAGCTATGGGTCCATTCCGGGTTCTGATGCAAGCTCTGCAACTCTTGAGGCAAATCCTGCAGAGATCGAAAATGAAGATGCAGAGACATTGCCTCCTCCACTCCGCGACCTTTTGACTCGTCCAGCTATAATTGCATTGTCCAACTACGGTTTCCTCGCCTTTTCCGAGATGTCTCTTCAAGTCCTCATGCCCCTTGTTTGGTCGACTTCTATCCCGCTAGGCGGACTTGGCTTCACGCCTTATCAGATCGGCACCACCCTGGGCATATGGGGCATCGCCAACGCCGTATTCCAGATGAATTTTTTGGGAAAACTGATGAGAAAATATGGTCCAACGAAGTTGTACATTATTTCATATGCGGGCATGCTTATTGGACTGTCTTCGTACTCGCTAGAAAATTGGTTAGCCAGGAGAGCGGGGAGAGTGGACGGATGGGTTTGGGGTGCTATTGCTGTACACTTGATGGCTTCATCTTTGGCTTACATGGCGTACGGTGAGCAACTGAGTGACATGATGGTGGGATTTAATCTCACTTTCGAGCACAGCATCTATACAGATACACATAGTCGATAGCGCACCGAGCAAATCGGCATTAGGTTCCATGAATGGTTTGGCTCAGAGCATAGGGTGCGTTGTGCGTTCGACCGCGCCGTCTTTTGCTTCTTCGTTGTTCTCTATTTCTTTGGAGAAGCACTTGTTGGGTGGAAGATTGGTTTATGCGGTATTACTGGGAGTATTTCTGATGGGAATTAGAGCATCTTTGATGTTACCCAAGCAGTTGAGGATGAACTCGAAGAGCATGTAGAAATGCTTCAGGGGTGTCATCCTGGATCATGGACCTCATTTGTTCCTTTATACATTTTATACCATAGAGATTTGCGGATTTCACGTAAAATGCTAGTCTCGCCGATTATCTATAATGAATTTTGAGCGCTTAAGCGCCCTTTGGACTTGTTTGCATCACGTTGCACACCCCGGCTTAGGGACGTACTCTCTCTATTCCATCCATGACCTCTAAAGAACCCACTCGCGCGCAGCTCTCTTCTCGTCTTTCATATCAACAACACACACCCGCTTTCCTTCTCAAACTCCAGAATCGCATTTCTGGTAGACCCAGCGGTTCGTACGGGTCTGATGACGAGGATGAGCCCCAATATGTTGGCGACGATGACTACAGAGGAGGTGGCAGAGGGAGGGGAGGTGCCTACGAAGATGAAGAATGGGAATACGATGGCTCCGGACGGCCACCTATCCCTAAGCGCCCACGGGGAGAACCAGACCGTGACGAGAGACCTCCAATACCAGAACGGCCGGATGACGATCCTGGGAGCGCAGATGAAGACGACGATGATGAGAAGCCCCAAGTGGTGGTTTTGAAACAGGGGAAACATCTGACAGAAAGGGAGGCTGAGAATGTACGACGAGCTGGTAAGCAGATGCTTCTCTATTCGTTGGTATGTGTAGACTTGCTGACCTAATTGTGGAAATAGAACGAGGATTACCTCCTTTACCCGATGAAAGGGAGAAAAGCTCAGGAGAGAAAGCGGGCGATGGCCAACCAAGGTCATCTAAGGAGGGGGCAATGCAGAAACCGTCGAAACCGCCTCCTAGTCTATCCTTCTCATCATCAGGGGCTAAAGCGTCGTCAACAAAAGGAAAGCGGAAAGCAATAGTGATTGAAGATGACGAAGCGGATGAGCCAAGTTCCAAGAGAGGTGGCAAAAAGGATGGGGAGGGAAAGAGTGGCAATAAAGCAAAGAAGAAAAAGACGAAGAAGACTGATAAGGCGCTGCTTTCGTTTGGTGCAGATGCTTGAAAAACATCACATTGAAATACCCATTTGATACCAAGAATGTACGATCCTTGGCCGAGTGGTGAGTTTAGTTGAGTTGTGTATCGCGTCGAAGTTCCGTGCTGAATTGAGAGAAAGTCGATCGTGACGTATGGATGCACCTGCCGTTGTGTGGGTATCAGGACTCTGAGCTGCCTCCCTTCGCGAGTTCTTCCGACCCCGGTTGAATTGCAATACAGCTCGACCATGCTTCTGTCTCCATAAACGATTAAGCGCTTGCTGGTTATGATCAGCCCCCTTAACTATTTGCGCTCAAATTCCAGTTGAAATCGAGATATGGAAGTAGAAGATCAGGCAACCGCAAACCCCATCTATTGCTAGTGTGTATTATAGCAATGCTGTCGCAATGAATTTTTTACTCCTATCGAAGCAAGCCCAGTGTACTGCAAGGTCGCATAATAAACTCGACGACCATGTGCGAATGCAATTAGATCGTGACCGCTCCACGTTCAGTGTGCAGTCCTTTATTTGACACCCTCGCCTCCTTTGATACGCGAGTCGTAAGCAATAAAAGCTACGCTCAGCACATGAATGCGAACAGGGGAGTCACCTCCGCTTACGCCGCAGAGATAAAGGAGGCTGAGGGCGTATTGTCAGTCTCTTAACCAGAATGTGTGCTCCTGGCGCGCGGGCTGGGGATGCTTTGGGCTTCATGGACCCAGAAGGAATTGAAGATGTAACGTAGTACGTCGAGTCCCTGATTCAGAGCTTATTGTGCTGTCCCCTAAGCCAGGAAATATGGTATTTGCTACTTCCTTCAAGCTTTCACATTCGGGTTATATTCTTAAGGGTAGCAATAATCCGCCAGAGGAAGGAGGTCACTCGCTAGCCGATAAATTATCAGTGGCAGTGTTTCTTGAGCAAGATGGCGGTTGCTTACTTGAGATACTGGTCCAGGATTCATCGTGCTCTACGATCATGGTCTCCAAAAGGGGGCCTGGTTGGTACAGCTTCAACCCGTGCACGCTAGCCACCAGTCGGCCATGAGATCGCTTTTGGCGCTTGAGAACGGACAAGTCTCATGATTGATGAGCTCAACAACAATGGTTAGTAGGTTGCAAAGGGCGCTCTAGACAGTTTGCAATGATATGTTGCTACGGTAAAAACGTGGTGAATGGCCAGATTCATTTACCTGTATCGCCTGCTGAAGTGTTCAGGTACACACGTAGATGGTCCGCTTTCTACTTTCAAGATTTCAAAGCCCATTGTGGCAGCGCAGAACCATATACGACCATATCGGTACCTTAGATCAAATGGTGAGGCCCCAAACCAGCACCACTCAAGCCAATAAAATTCGGTTCTTATTCCCTCATCACGTATGATAGATTCTGGGTGCGAGGAAAAGTCACGCAACCAGAAGGTCCGGTTTGCAAACCAATCGCAAGTAAATTATATTATACAAGGATTAAGTTTAGGAATTGAATGTTACCTCACGTGCACAAATGCAGATATTCCTACCACGGGCAATGTAGAACAATACGATACTCCTCATTCCCCTATCTTAAACCGTGGCCAGGCTCGTACCTAAAACGGATTGTAGATAATTTTGACCATCTGGGTAACTTATCTCCACAAATATGTTGTGACATCAGCTACCCTTGAAAAGGCGATTGGGATGCCAGTACAATATGACCAACAGTGGTGAGTCTCTTGTCAAGCATTCATGATGGGCTGTTGTGTGAGCACGATATAAAAATCGAGTTCATTCGAGCATTGTGGCTTGAGATCTAAGCGAGTGCCAGCCAGATTTTGCGTCCTAAGAAACGCCAGTAATAGCATATATAGCATTTAATATCAAGAAAATCTAGAATATGCACCATAAAACCATCTCAGCTATGGTATTGACAAAAGGGAAGTTGTCAAAGGCAATGACCATAGGGAGATCCAACTCTGCATTATCTGTGAGATGTCTAAAGGCATCGCGTAAATGGAATGTCCGAATGTCAAAGGGTCCAACTCGGATACTCGAAGACAAAATTAAATTAGGTGCACCTTTTTCAATGAAAACACACGCAAAGTTGTCTCTTATTCTATGCAAAAGTGGTAAGATCTATTGCAGAGCTACTCGCAGTGTTCCGTGATAATCTAACTTGGTGTGAGAAATGTTTCATCTTACCACGAGTAAATCATTTTTCGGATGCGCATCAGAAACATACGCTGTACCCAGAATGCCGATAGTGATTAGCGTAACCACCATGCACACAAACAAACTTCAGATTAAGCGGCGTGTCATAGTTGCGCGATTTTCATGCCTGAAGCAAGATAAAATCGGTCAGCGGACATGTCAACGCATACAGGATTGAACGCGGGTAAAGGCAACTAGATTCATCATATGGGACCTGAGCCCTGGAAAGTTGAGTGGATCACGTATCAGCCGGAACTAATGGAGATGATGGGGGATAATAGTGTCAAAATGAGTGTGATCTCTTGAAGTTGACCGTGCAGCCCATACGACAATGAATCTTGGGCATGCGACCCGGTTTCGTAGTTCTCATAATATAGAGCTACTGGCTGCAGCCAGGAGCTGACTTGTTCAGATATAAATATCAAAGGTCAGAACATCCCTAGAGGGTGTATCGCGGTCGGAATACCATGGATGCCGAGTAATGGGAATCGTGTAATGAAGTAGCGCAACAAGACGCAGCTTATGAGTATGCTCACCCCAGAATCTGTATAATGTACTAGAATGCACCTCCAGCGCCTCTTTGTAGCCTTGCCGTTTGGGAAGCCGAAATGAGTAACCAACGATATACCAGCGTGCAGAAACCATGAATTTCTTCTGACTAGCAGCACTCCATCTTCTGGGATCAATCGTGCTGCAAGCTAATATACTGTCATCCGGGTCGTTAGCAGCCTATCGAATAATTGAAGAGGATGAGTGGCATTGCGAAGAGGGAAGGGATCTAATTGAAAGGGAATAGAAGCAAACCACGATGCATTGATGAAACAAGTACCGACCCGCACGCATGCTGCCTCATGTATACTGGGGGTTCCATGCGGGCTACTCTGGGCCTGTGCTCATCTAGTTTCCCATAATCTCCAATCTCGATGGTGCATCCTATTTCCGAGTGGCATGTGAGCAGGATCTGCGGTGTTCGGGGGTGTTGTATTAGGAAGGGGCAACGTAGGCAGACTGCCAAGGGAGGAGAAAAGCGCTCAATTAATACAAATGGAGAGTACCGAAGCATACGTAGTTGAGATCACGACATGGGCTATGATGGTTATTGTGATCAGCACAGATTGCAACAGGAATGAGCTTCAGGAACGATGCAAGAGCAAGCCCTTTCTACTAAAAGATTAGACTCCGACAACTCCGTCGGGTGATACCGAAAGCTGTGATTCAAGTTAGGAAGGCGACGCAGCTTCTGTTCGAGTCCCTCCAAACACGTACAGTACGAGAAGATTTGGATCAAGTTTATGTGGAGGAGTGCAGCGATAATACCGCGGGAATCTGGAGCTACGGCCCTCAACGGGTTATGAACTGAAGAGCGAGCGAGTTATCCTCTCTAGAGTCATAAGACTAAGATCATACTGTTACACCGTGTCGCCTCATTAACGAGCCTAAATACCAAGATTTTTAAGCCTAGTACATTTGCTCTTAATACACCCTGTGGGGTGTCTAATTAAGCTGATGATAGTTGCCGTAGATGCCTTGCCTGCTCATTGCCTTCGACCGACAAGCTACTGCCGAAGATGACTGGTAATCGGGGTGGAGGGAGTGGGTCGCACTCGGCTTTACCCTATGACATCAGGTATGCAAGGCCCCTTCTAACTGATATTTGGAGCAAGTAAGGAAAGAAGCTATGTACAGGTCTCTTTACCATCACATGAATTGTAGTAGCGCGGCATAAATTACAGTACAGCAATGCAAGCCGTAGTGAAACAGGTCGCTGCACCTCGACGCAGAACCATCAGAACAAACACAATAATGCATGACCCAAGAGCCTAAGACCACAAGATAGAATGTGTCTTATTAAGATGCAAAACGTGATATATTATCAGGATGTGGGTCTCGTTCCGGGATCAATGATGCCGCTAGACCCAAACACGGTGCACAACAGGTCCGCAGTAAACCTCTGAAATTGTATGCGGGATAAATGAGGTCACGCAGGGTAAAACACCAGTGTGTAGCTCCAGCGATGCCAGAAGCAGTGCGCAGTCTGTTGGATTAGGTACGTCTGTGATCGTGGTCGAACTTGGTGGGTGATGGGTCCGAGAATTCTAAGCAGGTATCGAGGCGCTCAACCTATTGTCACATATGCAGCTAGTGTCAAGCGCGTGAGGTCCGGTTCACGATCCAGTCAAAAAGGACATTATGATTGCCAAATAGAGGTGGGAGGACAGTGGTACAACGGAACAAGCACGAAAGAGTATGTAATTATTTAATCTTCAATTCAAAATCTCTGCCAGTGTTTGTCTCCGGGTTGGAAGGTTCCAGCCTAGCGGATAGGTTCCGGCTCTCCTCCAAAAAGTCGTTTGCGTTTTTATCCAAGCTTGGTAAATTGATGCCTGGATAAGAAACAGCTAAGACGTGCAAGAACTCCCCGAGGTTCAACTCCAAATAATCCTCTTTTGATTCCGCGGTAGGCCGTCCGACGATGGCACTGATGGTGATTACAATGGCAGCAAGGGAGACAAATGTTGGGATGAGGAGAAACAGTGGGACATTCACTGATGCTCGGTTGTCCCATCCCATAGTCTCCACGAAGTAGGTACCTTTGTATTCGTACGTATACGGGGCGGGGATTTGGTTGTTTTGCCAATACGGGGTATTAGTCCTCGAGAACTCTGCACGAAGCAGCTAAGCAATGATTATGAACTGAGTGAGCGACGTAAGTTAGGGCACGTTTGTGCTTATAGCTCACCGTGGCACCAAATTCAAATGTGCCAATGAGATATGCTTCCTGAATCATTGGTAAATGATAATTGAGCTAGCTGATAGGGTAGTAACTGACATACAATGGCTCTTTGGGTAGTTTGTGGCGAGTTGTCATGACGGTAAGGTCCTGTAATAATATTGGAAAATTCGTTTCCTGCTAGTGTTTGCATGTTTTTGAGGTGCCGATACAAAAACGCAAGCGGTCCATCACCAACACCTCGGATTTTGATGTCCTCCTCATGCACCAGTGATCCTAATGTAACAAATGTAGTTGAAGACAAGTTATAGATTCCCGTGGAGGAGGCATAGTGCATTTGAACGGTGGTGACCTTAGGCTTCACCAGACATCTTAGGGTGCCAATGAAGCCAGCGTTCCCTTGGCCATGTAGGATGATCTCTGTATGTGAGAGAATAATTAACGTTGCACCCGCATAGAGGCCCAAAGTCCTACCATAGTTTTGGGGCTCGGAATCTATAGAGCACAAGCCGACAAGCACAACATCCGGCGATGAGACGTTGCGGTCATAGACTCTTGTTGTAGCCCAATCTGGGAAGTATAAATTACTATAATCGGCTATACAAATAGAACGACTTGTCCTACCTGTTGCGTTTGAGCCTTCAGGACAAATCGCATTTAGATGAAAGGTTATGGCATTCAGCATCGTTGTGGCATTAGTCGGGATAGTGAAGGGGAAGTCTTCTATTGTTTGCAATGACTGGTCCCTTGGTTGGCACTCAACATCGGCAGTGAGTCCTTGTTGTTCAACGATGATGCTGGTACTGAATACACTTGAGGTCTGCGGCTTGGCATCTGGGCCAAGAGAGATAGGATATTGAGATCCTACACGAAGACTGCTCTGAGTATTTTGCAAATAAACCGGCATGATACCATCTGAGTTTTTTGATATCAGGTTCGTGAAAGTTTTATATTAGTATAGGGTCATCTTACGTGTGGAGTTAATGAAAGTCACTTGATCAAAGTTGACAATGCCTGGGTGACCAAACGCGGCATTGAGTGCTGCAATACCACTGGCTTCCATTATCGAAGGTATAGTGGTAATGCTATCTTTTATGCATCGTCAATGGAGCGTATGATTGGGTTTGTGATACGCTTACCAGGAGATGTCCATGAGGCATTATAGACAGAATTTATTGCAAGCTGTGCAAACTCTGGCGCGATCATATTGATACCAGTGCCACTTGCACCATATTCTATGATTATCCGCCTCGGAGCGAATAAAGCATTCCATCTGACCAAGATTCAGCAGGTGCTGGGTCGTTGGGCACTAAATGACATACGCCGCCGTCTGTGCTTTCAGGATACCAACACTAATCAACGTGAGCACCATCCATCCAAAAAACGGAGCTCTCTTGGTCAACAGTACTTGCGCTCGCGCGATTTTGATACCCAAAGCAAGGCGGTGGAGTGGCATAGATTTGGCCAAACTACATGTCACCGCATATCGAACTGAATGTGTATACAAACTTCCCGAGGTCAGTCGAAAATTCTGATATGGGTCGAGAAGTAACATACTAGGAGGAAATAATAGTAATCACGGTACACACTAGAGTAACAGTGAATGTCGCTGCTATGGAATAACGGGCAGCTTTCTCCGCGATGGAGTCCCTGAGTGCAACTGGTCTGATGGCTGTTGCAGTATAGAACCCCCATGCAATGAACAAGAGGAGGGAGTGACCAAGCAGAATCAGCACGGGCCAGAGTACCCTTGGGGGAGGGCCTTTGAGTTTGGGAATGTTCATGAGCGTAAACCCAGAGGAGAGGTGGGTATTCAACAACCCTAGGAGGCTTCTTATGAAGGATACACATCCTAGGGCGTTAGTGGGTGCACCCCTGGCGTCTCTCTATAGCTTATCATTATATGTGTCAGGAAAAGTACAAGATCAGGTAGCCGCATGCTCGACTCCATTCCTTTACCTTGTACAGTATAATGGTAATGGGCGTCCGGCAGGCTCATAATAAGAAATGGGCGTCTCGACTAATCACCACCTCAATCTGTCAAATTGACATCGTGAAGATTGCTGTAGAACCTATATTTGGAGTGAAGGGCGCCTGGCATCCTGAATGGAATCGGCTGACGCGTAGTTGTGCTGCGTTGGTGCCAAGCTCTAGACTGAGATCAAAGGAACGAGGCCAGTAGCTATTCTTATCGAGATTAAGAGGCCGCTTCACATCGAATGTTATTGTTCTTGGAGCAGATTTCGCGCACGATTCAAGAAGGGGATGCAGGTTGCAATACGACATTCATAAGTCGCCGAGCGGTAAAAAGAGCGCCAGGGGATAGGTCTTCACATACACACCGCCATACCCAGCCCAAGGTGTTGGAAGACAAAATCCAGTAACGCATACCATGAGCACAGGCCACAACAGCATAAGTATGGGGCACAGAAGCGTTGGAGACAAGATGCCAAAAAATCGGCCTACGGCGCCAGAATATTTCAGTCCCTAATGCCGATGCTGCCGCATCAAGTGAGTCCAAGAGAATCTATGGCAAAGATGAAGCTAGCTGACTCTTGGCTAGCTTTGGCCCCGGGAAGTTACGGCCAATGTTTGTCAAGATCTCTGCGGATTTAGGGCACACCCCGGGAAGAACCTTATCCGTCTTTGCATATTCTGAGCTCGGATGTACTGTGCGGAATATTCTTTCTTTCTGGGTGCAAACCACTGGAAGGGAACATCGAGATTTTCTATGTTTGTGACTGTGATAGGTTAACTACATCATTTCGACGTTGGTCCTCGTATCGCATTGCTGGCAGCACACCTTCCCGAAAGACCCTGAATTGCCTCGTGTATAATTTCGTATCTGACGCCAATGTGGAGTCATCTCAGCGGCCAAGCACCTCCCAAGAGCGAATTGTCCTGAAGCCTGTGCTTCTGATAGCGGCCAAGAAGTGACTGTGGTGATAGTTCAAGGAAGCGTGTACAAGTGAACAAGAGTGGGAACAGCGGGTTGCACGGATTGGCACCGGCCACAACAGCACCAAGCTCGGGCTGGTTGAATACAATACGTACTGTTCCCCCAGACAGTGGTCCTCGGATCATCATGTGATGCCTTTGTCTCTGGGCATACGCCCACTGCGCGCCTAAAGGACCCATTGTGGGAGTTGCGTACTCCCCATCCAAAAAGCTATCGCCTCTCCCATCAACACATTACTCAGACCCCACTCCCACTGTACTCATAATCTCACAAATCCTCTGCGAGTTAGTATTAGATCCGGTAAATGTCACCGTGCTTATCGCTAGACCGCCGCCGGGAACAAAACTGTGCGACTTACCCATACTTTCAATCCCGCGGAATACAGCGTACCTATGGATATAGTGTAAGGGGCGATTTTCACGTGCAGGAGAGACGGGTATGACCTTTAGGAAATGAATGACGTTCAGATGGGAGAGCAACCATTGGACAGAGATTGAGAGTGTTTAAAACTTGTAGTTTCCGGGAGAATGCGAGAACGATCGAATGTCGAATAATCCTCCTCAGAATTACTCTCAAGGTCGCGGTGCTTCTAATCTCGAACTTTCCTTCCCTCCCCCAGATTAATTCTGAGTTTCGGTTTCGAGGCATTCGGAGTATAGATATGACGTCTCAGCGTCTTTGGGAATATACCCTCTGCCCACCAGAAATACCTCAATTTGTCGAAGGTTGGCTTCGTCATGAACCTGGTACACCACCACTTTTCGTCATCAAATTCTATGATTGCTAACACGACCGGTGGTACCTTGACACTAAAAGTTGCTGCCACCTAAAGCTCCAAGAACGGTTCTATTGAATCCGACAGAGGAAAAGAAAGAGGCCCGACATTTGGAGTAGAAGATTGGGAGGATTCTGGCGAAGGGCACGAAGACGAAGAGAGGGACATGAGGATGACAGCAATGGTCTCATTTGGCCAGATAGTGCCCGTGATTAGTAGGAGTACTATCCTCACATTTACAACGCTGCTCACCACGCGATGACTACGATCAGTCACGGTAAGTGTTTGAGCCCGTTATTTGTTTAGTGCTAATCACCAGCCATCTAGCAGATCGCCACACAATTAAGCCAGATCCAGCAGTTGCTATCCCAAGGTCTAGTTATCCGTGACGGGTCGTTCGTCTTATGGAGTATTTCAGGAGGAAATTGTACGTTCACCTGTGTTGTAAGGTGATTTCCGGGACTCTCGGGAATGTATATGTAATGTTTGTGGGAATTATTAGCCATTTATATTCATCGACGATCTCGGAAGGTGCGAATATGGGGTGACCTGTTTGTTCGCATCGCTCCTTAATGCTTGCGCAATTGATTGACGTCGAATGAGTTCAGTATTAGTGTCTGTGAATTGCGTAAGTGAGCTCAATGGGTTGCCTTTCCCTCAGAAGCACGAGCCTAGAGTGAGAGATAATGTCTCGAAACAGTACGCTCTTATAAAGACTCTCAGAAGCTGACGGATCTATCTGACATAGTATAAAACGGTGGTATATACACTCCGAACTTCGTCCTCGCCGGTTCTTCCAAGGATGGGTGGAATTCCTACAGCATCTATATTGCGAGTATAATTTAGATGGGGTTTATCCTTGAAACGGCTCGTGAATGAATAAACTAACACTCAAAAACTCGAATTCAGGCTTCACTTCATATTACCCAGAAGCATCGGGATTATGTGCTAGCTTTGAGAGACATACCCTGCATACCTCTTCTGCTTATCCAAAGCTGCTTATCAAGTTGAATGCTTCAGGGCGTCCTAAGTGAAGCACATCGTCCCGTTATCGCTTCAGGGTTCACCGAACATCGCAAGAATGAAGCGCGAAGTATAAAATGTAGCGAGGATAGAAATTCTCCAGCTTTAACACCCCCACAGAAATGTCGTCTCCTAAGCTTGTCTTGGTATGTGACCTTTCATTGAATTGGTCAGGTCAGCGGTAACTGAGTTCGACCACTGGCAGGTTACTGGTGCCAACGGTTTCCTTGCATCCCACATTGTCAAAGCTCTCCTTGATGCTGGCTACGCTGTACGGGGGTGAGGACTTTGCATAAAAAGGCGGAATGAAGACAGCTGAAAATCTAATTTTTAGTACGGTCCGTGGTGCACGGTTGGGAGCCCTTCGTTCTTCTCTTGGAACAAAGTACCCCCTCCTTGACATTGTTCAAGTCGATGATGTTGCTACTGGCGATCTCAACGATGCGCTAAAAGGCGAGTATTATCTTCAGAGCCCTATAGGATTTGCGCTGGATGAGAGCTTGAGTTCTGATTACGCCATTTCCGCTCTATTCAGGTGTCTATGGAGTGATTCACACAGCCTCCCCACTTGCGGGGCGACAATCCGCTGAAGTAACTCTCAATGTAAGAATAAAGTTGATCAGCACATTATCACCGACCTTTAAATTTACGGCGATTTATAGACTTCTGTAGAGGGAACACTGAACGTATTACGCCAAGTTAATCAAGCCGGCATCAAGAAAGTAGTCTTAACGAGCACCTGGGGTGCCTCACTTGACCGTACGTTATTTATTTCCCTCGGAAATTTCAGAAAGAGTTCATGCGATCGACATATTCAGCTGGCACCGAAGCTCGCACGGGCGAGATTTACACAGAATCAAGTAAGCCCAGCTGTGCTCACCCCATTGAATACCCTAACACCTGTTCCGATTTGTAAGACTGGGGGAACGCCAACAGAGAAGAGGCTCTCTACGGAGACCACGACGTAGTTTGGATTTACCTCGCTGCTAAAATCCTCGCAGAGCGTGCTGCTTGGAAATTTGCTAAAGAAACCCCGGGATTTGACCTCGCCACTAGTGAGTACTTCGTGAATCTCGTTATTCTCACGCTTACTCGAAATTCTGCTCGTGTCCACTCTAGTAATCCCACCCGTAATCTATGGCCCCCTTATCCACGACTTCCATGTCAGTTCGGACCTCGGCACTAATACTATGATTTCATCTCTTATCAAAGGCAAACAACCCCCGCCCTTCGCTCCTCTCTGGGTCGATGTCCGTGATACCGCACGCGCTCACGTCGCCGTCCTTGAATTACCCTCTTTACCTCAAGACACACCCAGGACCCAAGAGAACCTTCAACACAAAAGATTCCTAGTCTCTGGGAAAGAGCATCTGACTTGGAAGAGTGCCCTAGAGTTCCTTCATGAGACTCGTCCTGATATTAAAGATAGACTACCGGCTAGGGATGTGTATGGGGACGAGGATCCGCAAGGCGGGAAGTTGGCCAAGCTTGATGTGAGCAGGGCGGAGAAGGTTTTGGGCTTTGAGGACTGGATTGATTGGAAGAAATGCTTGAATGAAACTGTTGATTCGCTGCTGGAGTTAGAAAAGGAAGACGCAAAGGGTGGAAAGGCTTGAAGGCCTAAGAAAAGGTGTTATACTAGCAGCGGTTGTTTGACCAGCCTGATCACGTGATATTGTTCGTATTATGTCCTGGCTGGAACCTGGCTGGAACTTAGAGTCGGGGAAAGCCTCCATGTTGCTAAAGGAAGAATTTAATTATGGTCGCGTTTGGCGTTTGTTTCCCGGGGTCGGGTGTGGCTGGCCTGTTTGTGATGTTTATTTAAAATTGTTGGTCCATTTGTTTCGCTTATTTGGCACGCATATGCAGACAATCCATTCCGCAGGCGCTTTCTAGTCATGAAGTACGGCAGTACCCACCTCGCGTGCCAATTGTCAGTACGCTGGGAGACCAACAGCCCCTGATATTCGACCGTATGGGTACAGCCATTTGGCTGGTGCCGTGTTACAGTAACCGTGATTCAATATTCAATCCTCGGCTCGCAGATTGCTGGGGCTGAATTCTTTGACCTTCATGTGTATTTCACCCAGATCCCCTCATTTTTATATTACACCAAGTCCCAAAACATGGTCCACGCAGTGGGACGTACCGCAATGAATACTCGATGCGTGTTATGGATAAGGGGCTCCACCTTTAATTTAATTTCTTTGATGGAGCTTATCAATTTCGTGCGTCATCAGCGCCGTGGATGTCAATGGCCTCCATATGAACGAGGGAGACGCACGCCATTAATTATATTTAAGCCACCTAGTTTACGTGGCCTCTATCGTACAGTAAGCGATGGGTCAGGCACTCCAACCTGAGGGGTCCATCTCACCAAGGTGGTACCGGGCTGACTAACGACTTACCCCGCTACGCTCATTTTTGTGTTTGTACCATAGTTGAGTACTACTTGAAGTACTGGACACACCGACCCATCTACATTCGCTCGCTTTGATTGAAGATAGAGCTCACGTTTTCTCAGCCGTAGGACTCGCAATACACTTGTACGCTCCTCCCCTAGCGTTGTTGTTTATGGTAGTGGATTTAGGGGGCAATAGGTCATGCCCGAGGCCATGCCCGAGCCCACTACCTTACTTACACAAATATCTCCGAAGCAACACGAACTCGATTCGCCAGTTAGTCATCGCAGACCAGGAAGGAAATTGGTATCGGGCTAGCACAACGACTGTTCAAACCTCCAGTTGGCTATGGCTCCGGGTTTGGTATAAATATTGACCTTTTTTCAGGCATTACTACCCCACCCAACTTCGACCCATCTTCAGTTTCAAACTTCACTTACTTAGCAACACACTAAGAAGCCAGATGTCTACAGATCGCAAGCTCATCCTTGTACGTACATCTTGCTACCTTGGTGTCGATTAACTCCCTTACATGTCCTGTCTATCTGTACTTTGCGCCTCTCAATTGAAGGTCACGGGAGTCACGGGATTTCTAGGCTCTCACGTCGCCGTTGCACTCTTCAATGCCGGATACGCAGTCAGAGGGTAAGTCTATTCCTGGGCTATTGTAACTGAATTGACCTAATGGCTGCTGAAACCATAGCACCGTTCGTGGATCACGTCTTGAATCCCTCCGCACCAAGCTCGGATCGAACTATCCTCACCTCGAACTAGTTCAAGTCGATGATATAGTCAGTGGAGATTTTACCGAGGCTCTTAAAGGTTGGCGCTGGATCAAGTCATTAACCATTACTTGAGTGTGAACTGACCTACGGTGACCACGATCTGTAGGAGTGGATGGCGTTATTCATGTTGCATCGCCTATGCCTGGCACAGCAAGTAATGCAGAAATCCTCAACGTAAGTCCCTTAATAGCGTAGGTTAGTCGCCACAAAGCAGGTCTGACAATGGAACCAAAGGGTGCGCTTGAGGGTACACTAAACATTCTCCGCCAGGCAACCAAAGCAGGTGTTCAGAAGGTCGTGTTAACTGGGACAGAGGGTGCTACCCGCACTCGTGAGTTACTCCCAGGCTTTTTAATGAGGGTTTAGACGCTGACACGCACCTCCACACTCCAGCCAGCGACACAAACTTCGCTGGAAAGATTTTCACTGAGGCTGGTTAGTCCCATTCGTTACAACCCCACTGACATGACACTCATGACGTTCGAAACGCTTATAGACTGGGGTCTGGTTACAAAGGAAAATGTCCTCTCGGAGATTTATTCGCAAAACCCCTTGGGTGCTTACTTTGCATCCAAAATCCTCGCTGAGAAAGCTGCTTGGGAATTTGCGGAACAGAACCCTGCGTTAGATCTTGCCGTTAGTAAGTATCCCTTTCCACCTCCAAGTCTACTTTGATCTTCACAATCCCTTTTATTACCTCAGTCAACCCACCTTTCCTTTACGGCCCCTACGCTCCTCATTTCCCTGTTCCCGCTAATGCCGGGACAGTCAGTTGGATATACTCCCTAATCCAAGGCAAGCAACCCCCTCCTGTCCCCCCCAACTTTGCAGACATACGGGACGCTGCCCGTGCCCATGTCGCCGCCCTCGACCTAGCTCCCTTGGCCATACCCGAAAGGAACCAACAAACACTGCAACAAAAACGATTCCTTGTTTCAAACGGCACTCTCACCTGGAAGGAGGCATTATTGTTGCTTCACGACAAGCGACCCCAGCTCAAGGACAGGCTTCTAGCAAAGGATACATACGGAGATTCTGACCCTCAGCGCGATATTAGTTTTTCAGATGATGTAAGGAGGGCAGAGAGGGAGTTGGGATTCGGGAAGGGCAAGTCGGAATGGATCAGTTGGGAGAAGTGCGTGCTTGATACGGTCGATTCGTTATTGGAATCGGAGAAGCATTAGGTCCTGTACTAACTTAGTCGCAAGCGTCGCATAGATGTACGAGTAATAGCGCACCGAATTCACAATTACATTTACTTGGATGGTATAACGGACCATTTGCATAATCAATAGCCAATTCAAGACGCAAATGTACGACGTGTTTTCAAATGTTGACCCCCCTAGTCATATAACGGAGATGCTTGCTGCAAATGGAGTTGAGAGGGAGAGGAACCCCAGGTAAGCCTGAATGCCTTTGCTCATACCGCTGCAAAAATGGTTTAAAATCGGGTGCATAGCCTGAGTATGTATGATAGTGAGCGAAATCTCAGCACATAACAGAAAAGAACTTGCCACGATCAATACCACGTTTAAACTTTACGCGATCATATCTCATTGCGAAAGCAACTGAGAAATTAATAGAGTGCTTTCCACAATTGCGGTCTAGCGAAATACTCGCGCAATATCATATGATACACTGATGCCTTTATGGTGCAACCCCCTACCCCCTACCCACCAGTAACAAGCGAGAAACGTGGAGAAGGTATGGATTATCACAGTGCCGCAGACACTCCACCTTCCTTCTACTCGCACCACCGTCACCACCACATCCCTCACCACATCCTCATCCATCTCGAACCTATCCCAGAAATCCAATGCCCTACACCTCCCCAGAAACCAAAGCCCAAGTCGTCGCCTACAAATCCCAAGGCCTTACCAATCGCCCCATCGCCGCTCTTCTCGGCATACACCCAAGCACCGTCAGCCGCATCTGCAGACGTTACCAGAACGCCAAGACCGCGGAAGATTACGAGCATGTCGAGCCAAAAACCGGTCGACCAAGTAAACTTACAGCTAGGGATGTTCGTCGTGCAACGAGGCTGCTGAGTTCCGGAAAGGCGGAGAATGCTACGGATCTGCAGAGAAAGTTTTTCCCTGGGGTTAGTGCGCAGGCTATTCGTAGTATGCTGGCAAAGGCGGGTTGGGAGGCGTATAGTTGTGGCAAAGATGGGTTGCCAGTAGCGGTGAATTCGAATAAGACTCGGAGTAGACCACAGAAGACTCTTCCACAACAAACCAAGTCCAAGAAGCCAAAGAAAACAAAATAGGCGAGGACATCACAATCACAAATCCAGAGGATATGGATTGAATTCAACTATGCCAATGTCAGTTCGTAAAATGAAACCATGCAACACAACAACATGTACGTAGAACATCCATCAAGTATCTGCGGATGAATGGGCGGGGCCGGGTTCAGGTTGACAACAGGCTTGCTGTATTACTGCTCCCCACCCAACCCAGACTATCCTACTAACTAATACGGCATACCCATACCGCCCATCATATTCCCCCTCCCTGCACCACCTCTAGGTCCATGTGGCACGCCACCTCTTCCCTGTCCACCAGCACCCCCAGTACCACCCGTCCCACCAGCACCTCCAAACCCACCAGGTCCCATGAACCCGCCGGGTCCTCCCATACCTCCCATATTCATCCCCATATTCATCCCCATCCCCATTCCCGGAATCATGCCCATGCCCATGCCCATGCCTCCACTGGCAGCCATCATAGCAGCCGCAGCCGCAGCCGCCGCGGCAGGGTTATTACGCAGCATGTTGTTGTTGACCATTCCTCCACCTGATGCGCCGCCTCGGAGGTTGCCCACCATGTTCATGTTGCCGCCGCTGAATTGGGTTTGGTGGCCACCGCGGAAGCCCTGGCCGCCCCGGTTCATCATCCCGCCACCGCCGGTAGGAATAGGCGCGCCTTGTTGACGGCCGTCTCGTGGGGGTGGTTCTAGATAGGGAAAAGAGAATCAATGAGTCACAATGACGACTGTTGCATGCGATGAAGGGCAGACCTTTAGGTAGCGTACGGAATGGATTGCCTTGCGATGAATTTGTCAGTGTAGCATTTGCACGTCGGTTTTGGAAGTCGCTAATTATTGCACCATAATAAATATGGTTGGGAATCACAGGGTGATCGCAAAAAAGCAAGGGAAGAAGAAACACGTTAGAATAGTGATTTTATAGTGAATCCCCGCATAAAATTCAGGTTAGCCTCCTCCAACGGGAAGGCAAGTGCCTGATGGGGAGAATGGAAGGACGCGTTAAAAAGGAATGGTACTCACTTATTATCAAACCACGCCTTGAGCTTCAAGGCCGAATCATAATCGTGACATTCCACATATGCAATACTGGATACAGCGACAACGACAAGCGACGACAATGAGGACAAGGTTACAACCCAACCCAATCCAATCCCATGGATGCAGGCACAGTCCCAGTCACCAGTAGGGTAACACACAAAAGGGACACCATGTGACATAAATACATCGCAATCGCAATCGAGACCGAAGAGCAAGGGCGATTATATGCGCACCACCACGTCCAAAGATTCGTGTCGATACGTTTGATATTGACATGGCCATGCGAGGTGAAGATCAGGCGGGAGATTGTGATTTGTATGAACAAGAGCACCCGGCGGAAGGGAGACACAAGATATGTAAACAAAAGAATACATGAGATCTGATGTACCCTGCACACTGACGATAGCGACAAGAAGCGAAATGAACCGCACCCTTTGCTTTTCCCGTTCACTTTGTGCTCCGAGAAGGTTATGTCCTTGTGGTCGATGTTGACGCCAATGCTTAACGCGACTTGTCGCAGGTCTTCGTCGGTTGTCCACTACACGTCACGCGCACGAGGTCAAGGTGGAGTGGGGTGACCATACGGAGTTGGGGATGTTTGCCATTGTTGTCGAATGTCCGACACGTCGCAGGGCGAGAGACGACATGGCACCAATCATAACATGCAGGTAGGCAATAGAGGGCCAATAAACGTCGAAGTCAAGGGGAAAAAAAGACGAGAGACAGGTTGAGTAAGGGCTAGGCACATGGAAAAGGCTAATCGACGGGACAAAACGGACCCAGTTAAGATCGCCAACATACAAAGCATCGTGCACATTCATTCCACTAGGGACTCCAGTTCCAGTCGTAGCATTCAGTTGCCCATTTCCGCCAGCTAAAACCAACCATCAGGCACCGGAGCTTAGCCTTGACAAAACCCGAATATATGCACAACCTGGCGACGCACCATTACTGATGTTTGCAAGCGAAGGATTCAATACCGACTTAGTCTGCCCCGAAGCTGTAGAATCGTGGCTATGTCCATTTGTCGCGTGCATTCGTTGGGCGGGAGGTTGAGTGGCTGGCTTGTACTCGTCCTCGTCGTCTTCTCTAGGGCGCTTATCTCCAGATGAGGGTTCAACAGCAGAGTTTACGGCCGAGACGTGTTCCTCCTTTAATGAAACAGCATCTTCTTCCTCAAAGTTGTCCTGATCAAATGGAGAAGACGGGAAGGATGGGTTAGGTTACGATATCGCTATACAGCATACGAGGTGCCACGCAACCCCCCCGAGATGCAAGAAAAAGGCAAGTGGAGACACACCTGTTGTCCTTGATATCCTTCCTCTTCTCCGTAAATGTCAAAATCGTCCTCAGTAGCCATGGTCAAGTTATAAGAAAAGAACTGAACAAGTTTGCGATAGGGTTGTTTTTGGCGAAAGGGTGTTAAGAGGGGCTAAAATATCGTCGCTTGTGGCTTTTGGCGCTGGTTCTTGTTGGGCGTTTAATCCGTTCCTAAAACAGTCTGTTTTGACTCAGCTCACTCCACGAGGTTCAATTTGCCACTGGAGTATCTGCAAGGGTCAACAGTGTCTTCTGTCGTTCGTCTGTCTTGCTCTTTTGCTCTGGGTTGAGAGAGAGGAAAAGAATCACGAGGTAGAGTGTGGTGGAAGAGTGAGAGGGGAAGAAAACAGTTTGTTGAGTATATCGACGACAATAGTAACGAGGACAAGAGAGAAGACAAAGCGAGAGAGCAAACAAACGAGTGTGTGATAGGACAGGCCCATATATGTAAACCATCACGGATAATACACGGGATATGCGTCGCATATACAGGCATGAGAAAGTTCAGAAGGAGAGGAGAGAGCACATGACAGAGATTATGCGCGTTTCGAGAGGATAGAAAGGAAATACGGAAAGCAAGTCTAGAGCGAGTCAGTTACAAGGGTAGAGAAGATACTTACAATGCTGTTAATGATACAATTCGTGGCTTGAGAAGGAACAAAAGGAGATAGAGCTAAGGCGTTTTAAATACACGAAAGCCTCCCTTCCCAGATCAGAACAGCTTGTGAGATACAGCGGGTAGTTTGCAGGCAACGGGAGAGAGAAGAGGCGTCGAGAAATGCAGTGATGCGGTAAGTGATGAGCGGCGCAAGAGATGAGGAAACGAAGACAAGATGAGTTACGACAACACAAATCCAATTTTATCATTCTTTGTTTGTTTCTGTTGTTATTGTGGCTTACTCCCGCATATATCCCTCTTAGTTGGCCACCGGATGGGACCCACACATCAAATCAGAGCAAGAAAAGGGTGTATTGTATTCGACATCAAATTATTTGATCCTTCAACAGCACGTCCTGAACAATCGATTCTTGCTGTGCTAGCCATAATCCAAACGCAGGTGTCTTGAGCCACCTATTGGGACGCGTGTTATTACCCACAGCCAAGCCTCCTGAATGGATGAAACACGTACCGTTCGTAAAACTCCGTTCTCTTGCTATTCGATTTGAATGGGAGTGTGCTACCATGCTTCTTCAGTGACGCAAAGAAATGATCCGAGTTGAACGGCTTCAATCTCATTCTCTGGTTCGCATTCGTACTCCGTGCTGTCGTCAACTCCGCCGGTGAGGGTATGAGTGTGTTCAGGTATCTCGCAAGTGGTGTGAGTACAGCTGTTGTGCGAGAGTAAAAATGCCGCCGCAGTTGCAATGATGCTGTCATCTCTATAGGAAGAAAAAGGGAAATCTCGTTATGAGAGTGTCAAGATGAGGTATGATTTCACACATACTAGATCGATCATCACTGATGCAAGAGTCTTCCATAGTCTTCAACAAGGCTTTATCCTTGGAGATATATCGCCTGTGCGTTTTAGTCTTCCACCCAGGTACCGGACCAGCGGCATTTGGCACTTTATGCCTAGAACGACATCAATTTGGGCGCATAATACAGTTATTGAGGATGTTACCAACGTCGTCTTCCGTCCTAGGCAGAGCATATGCGGCCAATGTGTACATGATTTCTCGAAGAAAGGATTTGTTACTCCTAGCAACGTGCCCGACTTGGGTGGTAGTTTGTTCACTAAAGCGGTATGGTCGCCGTCCTGAACAGTAAAATACGGGCGAATATCGCCTGTTAAGGGTATCTATATGCGGTCGATTTGATTTAACTACGATAAAGGTGGTAATATGCGCAGAAACTCACAGGTCGCAGCAGGTCGCGGAGCCACCAAACAGCTTGACTAGTTTGCGCAGGCGAATTTCCAAAAATTAATATAGGTTCACATAAGATTAAGCACTCCCAAATAGACCACAGATTAGATAGCGATGCTTCAAATAGCAATATAGGCGGAGGTTGTAGCGGGGCAGAAGATCCTAATATCTAAGTCATATCTCAATACCAAGGGAAGTCGCTGCGGAAGTAATGAAGACTTACATGACGCTTGGGATCATACGCCTCGTGGAACGACGAAGTCTCCGTCGACTGTTGTTCATTTATCGAATGTGGGATCTCGAGATGCAACACCGATCCCAGAAACCCAAGTTCAACAGTTCTCCCCGGAGTGGGATCAGGCCTGTTCTTCGCAGTTGAAGTAAGCTAGAACGAACAACACGACCACGACGAACAGCAAAGCAAAATGTTTCGTCCACTTACCACACAGCAATATTGTGACATGCCGCTTCTAACATGGGCAGCCCATGCGTATGGTACAACGGTCCAAACACCGAGACCATTGACGTAAAGAAAGCCGGGAGTTGACGATGTGTCAGGATAACAGACGAGCGTTGCAGGTATCCCCTCTTGGAGCTCTCGTCTCGTTGTTGTGTGAAATGAGCAAAGCCATACAGGAACCCATCTTCGCTGAACGGCCGGGCGACAGGACATGTGTCAGAGGTATTGGAAATGCCGGATTCTCGGATGCGGAATGAATGCGTTTGAGAGCCTTGGTCGAATTGGGAGGAGTCTGGAAAGGAGGCAAATGCACTGTGGTTGTATGGTCTCTTAGCTTGGTGGACATGACACTACTTGTCGGTCGACAATGAGAGATGAACTCACATATTTTCGCCCTCGGATGGAGTAAGGGAAAGAGGAGGGTAGACACCGGAAAGAACAGGTCCCATATCCAAGTCGAAATCAACTTGTTCAAGTAAATATCCACAGTAGAGGGCGAGGAGGCTGGCAGCACTCACCGACAGCAATAGCAACAATCCACCGCCTAATCTTCTTCACAATATCCAGATCAACCGTCAATCCATCAAAAGCGGTTCCAACCTTCGCAATCTTTGAGTCTTTGAGAGCAGCAGCCAAGCTCGGAGTTCTAGGCAACGTCTGCGAGCGGACGAGTCCATCGGGTCTTGGTACCTTATTGACAGTTGGCGACGACGGCGAGTTGAGCCGCTTCTCACTGGCACTCCTCTTCGGTACCAGTCTGGTCTCAATGGAATGAGGAGGGGGCAAAGGCGATCCTGACTTTGAGCTCGAACCCGAAGGCTTCTTAGCCAAAGCTGGCGGGGTATAATGCCGGCCCTGGCTCAACCCCAGATTCAACTGCGAAGACGCTGGTGTCGGTCCCCTGCTCCTTTCATGCTCAAACGAGAAAAATGTCGAAGAGCTCTGGTTCCATGCGGTGTTGATGTTGCTCAGATCCCCTATGTCCTGCTCGTCGACTTCGAGTGGTTCTTCAGAGATAACTCCAGTTGTAGGAACAATTGATGTCGATTTGTCGATCCTTTGATTGGCGGACATGGGAGTCCGTTGGGGGCCGTGATGAACCCGGTGGTTGGTTGCAGAGGTAGATCAGGGACTATGCTGGGAGGGAAAAGCAAGAAAGAGGCGGGATGGGGGGAGAGGAGGCAAGGAGAGCTGGGGTGTGGAGTAGTTGCATGATGCTCGGTTCACAAATTCGCACGTGGCTGGTTGGGCTTAGCACCTTGTCCTCCTCTCCACCGTCACCATCTTATCCTCAACCTCACATCAAATCCCTCAGGCCTCACATTAGACGAAAAGCCTTTCAAAGACCACAACAGCGCAATATCTGCGGCGGTTTCACGGAGTTGTATCGATGTAATTGGCTTTGGCGCCTCCATTCCAAAGTTGGTTTTAGCCTCAATTGTGGCCTTTCCCGGACACAAGGCATCAAACGCAGACGCGCCAATTACTTTGAATTAGGCGCCACTGGGCAATTACGTGGCAATGTTCAACCCCAAAAGCATCGCTTAATGGACCCGCCCCCGAAGTCGCGCGACGCGACAGTCAATAAGCGCAATGCCTGAATATACTCGGTGACACAGCGACGCAACCCTATCGATGCACGAATATGGGGCTCTCGGTCCGCCTATCAGCCCCAGCTATTCACTGTTTAGGAAGTCTGCACCGCCCACCAACAGCATATCCAGATACGGAAGTGGAACTTGTGAACGTCCCAGGCCACTCGAAGCATCAAAGCACACCGGTTTTCAGCGAACTCAAGTCCTGCCATTCATTGCTTTGAGTCTTTGCCACACTCCGCTCCAGCTATTTACCTCTCGCGAGTTATTCTGGATCACCCGTTTTCCTTCCTTCGTCCCTCAGGGCATTATCGATCCTCTTCCAGTACCGAGCACTCGATCAACGGCCGTGAACCCCCGCCGTTCCACACCGGCCATCATCCACCGCTGTATTGAACCCACTCCACGCTGCCGACGGACGTGTCCGTCCCGGTCCTTAGGCCCTTTGTTATTCGCTCTCAACGCCTTTTGCCACGAGGCCGAGCTTCATTTAACTCGTCATACATCATCACAAGCTCCCCCCGAAGAAGGTTTATGTAACGATACCTCTCGCGTTCTTGGGGCATTCCACTCTTCCATAACCATACCACCACATAGCAAGCATGTCCTCTGGAACACGACCACGACGGAAGAGTCTCCGAATTTCCCCGCCGATAAACCCCAGGAGAGTAATGCCGGATGGTACGGAGATGCAGCTGGAGAGTGCTCCTCGGCAGCGTACGAAGTCTGCGGTTGTGGCATCGATGAAAGTATGTGTTCTGCTCGTATTCTGTATCCCACCCTACCACCCCCTTTTCGCGCTGTTTGCCCTCCGAGTCAGAGATTACAATCGGAGCTTGGCCCTCAACAGCGCTGCTACCTTTACTTCCATCCTGCATGTATAAATGTTACTTTGTTATATTCCGTGCTTTATCCGTATTCCTCGTTTCTTTTCTGCTCTTTTGCCTAAAGTAATTCCCCAGAACTCACAATGCCACTCTTCCAGGACTCTTCATCTCTCTCAAAACGCACAACACCTCCGCCACCTCTTATACTCAAGAACACTACAAGTGCTAGCGCCACCTCTAGCCACGTACTTCCATCACACTCACAAGCGTCAACTTTGAAGCCACCTCCATTCACAGCACCTCTCCGCTCGAAGAGTCAAGAGTTATTTCTTATCGATTGCCACCTCGACGAAGATGCGCCTCCAGGTACTGGAAAGAGCTGGGGATTGTTTGGGTAGGTTTTCGTTAACGCGTACCCTTGCCCATATGGCCGAATGCACTAGCCGACCCTGTAGATGCCATGCATCACGCATGGGTCGCTTTCCACCGTCTCCGTTTTCTTGTCCCGCTTAGCTGCGTATGCTGCGCATGTAATTGACTGTGAGCTAATTTCTCTTCACACACTAGGAAAAGATCGAATAGGCATCTATATTCATATTCCAAGTCGAGCACTTCCTTGTGCAGCACACCGCCAACCTCACCACCTTTACCCACACCATCTTCGTCCTCGTTGTCATTGAGAGACAGCAAGAAGCAAGCTTACGAGCCGTTCCAGCACGTTCTAGCCTCTTATCCACAAATACACAGCCCTGCGCGCTCACAACTCCAAGCACCAAACAACCAACCACTATACTCGCCTTCCTTCGCATCACTATCCTCGCTCTCCCTCTCGCCCGATGCATATACAGACCAATTCTACGTCAATATCCCAGATATTGAAGCAGATCCAACATTGCGCCACTTGGACCCCAAAGATTGGGGGAAGGTTCACGCATTCTTCGCGCCTCCGCCAGTGATCAAGCCGCAGCCTTCGTCTTCGCAGTTGCACCTGCCTTTGCACCAGCAGGGCCAGCAACAGCAGCGGCATCAACACCCCTATCAGAGCCAACGCCAGCGCCAGCATCACCAACAGCATCAACCCCAGGTCCGGGTTCGGGCCCAGGATAAGGTCCAGACACAGTCCCCACACACAGCGGGTCATGAAACGCCTAAGGTTCATCCAAAGGACTTGAGTTCAACAGCAGACACGGGTTCTAGTATGTCCTGGCGGAAAGGACAACCTAGCGATCAGATAGGAGACGAGCCACGACCCGTTGCCTCACCTGGGCTTATCTCGCACTTCGAACCTCAAATACAGCAGGCTCCTCCCCCGGCGAGGCTACAGAGGCGAAAAGCGAGCAAAAGGAGCAACAGACACGTCCACGTCATCCAACGCAGAGGGAGCTACAGCGCGTTCAGTATTGACGGCCGTGGCGAGGAAGCTTTGGATGAGGATTCGAAGGCGCTTTCTCTGATCTCGACTTCTTCCGCGTCGACAAGGTTTACGCGCGATGCACGGGGGCCATCGCCCTTTGCGTCCCTTGATTCGTCGTCCGTTTCGTCCATGTCTGTGGACGAGCACGAGGATCTGGATTCGTTGGTCGATCGGCCGGGCGTATGTGATGGTGGCGGTGGCGGAGGTGGGGATGGGGTCCAAACTGGAGATGGTCAGCGGCACGATGGAGGAGGATCTGTCAAAGCCATCGAGGCAAGCAGGCATTATGATCAGGACGATGAAAGACAGCATACAGTCCGCAAGGATGACAGAGACCCTGCGCGAGAATCGGCAATGTATTTCACGTTTGATCCGGAATGGGAGCCGGGGCAGGGAGATGCGGATATTCAGCTCATTCCGCCTCCGCCCCCTTTGTCCTCTCCTTCTCCCTTTCCACCCTCTCAATCTGTGGCTTCAGCTTCAGCTCTGGCTTCGGCTCCGCCTCCAACTTCCACGGGTACGTCGGTACGGAAACGAAAGAGTGAATGGAGTCTGCGCCGTAATCGCGGGTCTCCAAGGTTTCACGATCCTTTTCCCTTGGAGGTGCTCGCTCTTGCGAGTTTCGATGACAGTGAAAATGACAATGGCGATAAAGACGGAGACAATAACGACGAAGACGACGACGACGACGACGATAACGACTTTCTTCGCAAAGGCTATTTATCCGAATATTGCAGCGACGATATCGATAGAATTATCAAATCTATCCTGGGTCATGTTCTTACCGATGCTGGTGGTCCCTCGGTGGTGGAGAGTTCGGGTCGTGATGAATCGTTATGATTTCGCGGTTTAATTCAAGCTTGGGTTCACAATCTCAAGGTTGTTCGTGTAGCTTATAGATGGACTCTAGATCTATGATATGCAAGAGCGTTGCTCCTCACAGTTACAAGTTTTCCTTTGTATTCTAAGTATCTCATAAGTTATTGCTACCTGACTGCTCCTGCGGCGACGTACATCCGTAATGATAACTTCTAGTACCAGTGGCTACTTCTGTAAATGATGTACGTGCTTAATGAGTCTTTCCTGGTGGCTGACCCCGAGCTCCGAGTCGAGATTAATTCACTTACAAATGCGCATACAGCCGCGTGAGATCTGAGTTATTGTTCTCTTCTCACTAATACTCGCTAGTGTTCATATGTAAGTGTTTGGTGCCTATTGCCCAGCGCTTAATCTTAGACTACTCGAGACAGCCTTGTCTAAAGTCGGTCGCATTCCAGAATGGAAACATCAACGGGCACATCTCATGGTAATCGTGTGCAATAACGAACGCAACGTACCACTTGCACAGCGGCACATACGCATTGGTAACGACTCCGTCCCCACTGGCCATCATTTGCACACCTGCTCGAAATGGACCCGAACCGCCTCAGAATTGTGCGCCACTTCCAAAAATTGTAATCGCTGTTTTGGCATTTAAGCAGCCCATTGCGTGTCTGAAACATGTTGCTCTGTCTCCCATATCTCCATATCTCGAGGCTTCCTACCGTCCATCTGCTGGTGCCACATATCTGATCTCCACACTCGAGTTCTGATTTGCTTTGAATTGAGGAATCAGGAGGAGTAAAGATGGCTATGCCATTGGACAACAGTACAGTTCGTTCTGGGTCTGGCTTTTCGTCACAGCACACATTAGAAGGAAGTAAGTGAATAGTCCTGCACGTGGGGCAGAACCGCGCTGCACCGCACCCTTGCATTCCAATTGCCAACAAAACTAATTCTTCGCAATGCAGATAATCAAGAAGGGATAACAATCCCTTGGTCAAATGATCGCGCAAGGAATCCGTATGCCTACGCCGCCACATCCACCAAGTTGGTTGGGCTGGGACCTATGGGGCCTAGCACAACAGTGGCTAGCACTTGCAACTGGCAAATCGATACTTATGATGAGGCTCGCGCACTTCACCACCTGACGATGGCACGTTGGATTATAAAGCCCGACGGAAGACGGAAGGATGGCGCCCCACCAGAAGGCTCTCCGAGATCAAGAACAGGAATAACCAGTACCGTGGCGCCACGGACACCGCTGCAATTGTCAAATCGAGTTGTGCCATCATCGCCCCTCGCATTCTCACCTTTGTCTACATCTTCATCGGAGACATTGTGCGATCAGGATACCGATGAGAGTACCGACCCATTCGTCCAATTCAAGACTCCACCGAAGGTGGAGCATTGGAGTTTAGATATCGGCCGGCCATTGGGGAGAGTTAAATTAGACACTTCTCCACCCCCTTCGAAAACCAAGCGGAATAAGAAGGGCACAAAAGTCTCTGGTGAGCATCATTTAGTCGATTCATGTGCAGTTAAGGGGTGAGAGGCTGACAGAATGCCTTGGTATCTTGAATTGTAATGTTTCAGGTACAGTGTATAAGAAGAAACGGCATTCACCTGTCAGACAGCTCCCTCCCAATATGTCCAAGTGCGCCCATGACTCGGATATTAGAAGGCTTATTCTTGGGGAGAGGATTGTGCATCGCAGGCCGACCTTGAAGCGATTGCACGATTAATTTGCACAGGAAGTGCAGATACACAAACCCTCTTCGATCATGGGATGAACTGCATAACTACTGTGAGAGCCATTGGTGCTAAACGAACCTTTTTTACTTTTTCGTTCTATTGGATTGATACTGGATAAATCTTCACTCATTCAAACTCTAGTATACTTTTGACTTCGTGTACACCGCCGTATGCATTTACCCTACGCTTGTCTTAAAATAAGTAGAAAAGTCTGTAAAGAAACGGACCTCGGTTGTGTATAAAAGGGGAACTGTTTGCATTTATTCGCTGCCACACCTACTTAGCAAAACTCTATGCCACTCATCAATCCGCCATTACTGTAAACGTCCCTTCGTTGAACTGCAACTTGCTTATCTCCTCGCAATCTAGACCTACTGGGCTACCCAATGTTGATACAGCCTAAACAACAAAATTGGTTTGTATTGTTCTTCGAGCCGTTTCCACGATAGTGTAGTACAATGCCACTGACAATGAGGTTACCGAGCTGGTGTGGCACTCCCAAAGGTCCCAATGTGTAGGTACACGAGTTTACCCCGTTGCTGTTAAACGCTGTGCTTTGCTTTTCTACTTGACTCCCTGATTAGGCAGTTGATTAGCTGCTCCAGTAGCATATCTCAGCATGGTGACCTGTCATTCGGGCTGTATTGGGGACGGACGCTGTACTACCTCCTCACATCTTGCATTAGTGCGTTGATAGCACGGTGCATGGGATGCACACGGCGGATACCGGGATTTCAGGATTTCCATTGCGACTCGGAGACTTACCTCGGTCATTGGGCTTACTCTTTGTGGCTTTGGTGGCCTCCGAGTCAATTGATGACGACCGATCAAAGCGACGCATTGTACAACCCATTCAAGCAAATGCTGCAAATGAAAGGTCGCTTTGACCCATTTTTGAGGCTCCGGTAATTATACGTGATTTGCCTCACAATATATAAGCCCATTGTGCGACTTTAGGACATCCTCTGCATCTTCCCCCCCAACTACATCATAACCACTCCAATACCCGAAAGTCCCACCTTCAAGATCTACAGTATGGCTTCGGAAACACCTTTGCTCTCTCCTAGAGACGACATCATCTACTCAACAGCCGACTGCTACTCAGCATCAACGCCAAATTCCCCATCGGGAACAACGTCAGGCTTTATGACGCCTGAAGTTGCCACTGGTTCGTCCCTTATGTCACGCTCACGGATGTGCCACCAGTTGATATACAACACCCAGCAGTTGACTCACCGAGTCCTACAGATGCGACAGGGCCGCTACCAATGACGCCTTCCGGTTTGTCTGAGGATCCTCAATCATCAGATTCCTCATCATCGTCATGGACCATTCCCTATGACCCTTATGAGCGTTTCTTCAGAGTTCATCCAGAATATGAGAGAGCATGGTCCCCTGAGCCTGAGGATCGACCTTTTAGTGTCAATGCTGAGCGTGTTCTAGATGACAAGGAAAACGTGGACATGATGCCACTTCAGCCAACATCTGTAGTTCCACGAGGAGACCTCGATGAACGGTACTATGATGAATTAGAGCGTCTATCCGAGCAATTGGCAGCTTCCATGAATTCTGCGGCTGAATCAGATGAGTCAGGAAACGCCTCTCTTCTTAGGAATGGTATGTGGCATTTTGTTGTGACATCACCCCTGGTCATCTCTGATTTACGTTTTTTTTGCGCGTGCAGACCGATGGTTGCAGCGCTATAACTTCCAGGAGTCCTACACCGACTACCTGCATAAGCGGCCTCATGCACCGAAGATGCCTAGCCAGTTTAATCCAGTCAGGGAACAGTGTCCAGGCAAGATCATTGATTTTGTTCATCACTTGATTCCTGCAGGATCAGTATTTAGGAGAGAATATGTCGAGGATGAAAATAAGAAACCCGAGTCTATGGTGTAAGTTTTGATTAATTTACACAACCATAGGCTCATGGTTCTCTTTAATTTGATCCCAAAATAATTCGCCTGTACTCAACATAGATTGATATCAAACAATAATAGACTCAACGCCTCAACTTCAGAACACCAAGGTGTAGTTGGACCAAATCGGGAACAGATTGAGAGTGGCTGGGTTCGAAACGGAATTGGACTCAAGTTGTTGGCTGTTCGTTCTGTGACTCGGAAAAATACGAGGAGACGCACTGTGTCTCACACAATTAAGGTAAAGCAGCCACACTCGTCAAGATCCAAGGACAAGCATAAAGCGCGGACACATGCCACTCAATCCCAGAGCTCAGTGACAGTGGCACAAGCGTTCGAGATCCCTCCGCCACCTTTGAGCTTCTACATGCCAAGAAGGTATTGGGACTCATCGGAAGTGGCACAACCTGAATACGTGGATACAACTCCGACTTTTGGACTTGGACTATACTCGGTTGAAGTGGCACCAACTCAATTGCCTCCTCCAGCACCGACTTTGTGCGTTCCCTATGGATCTGCTATGAATTTTAATATGCTGACGTCAACTACACCTAGTTATGATTACATGGCGGAGAATCCGTATTACTACTTAGGCCCCCCAGCTTCTGATTTCTTTACTACTAGCCAGGTCGATCCTATACCAACAGCCTACGCTCCTACAGATGCCGACCACACCGAATCACTGGCAGAGAATTTGCAAACGCCAAGTGCTTTGGATGCGCCACAGACAGAAGTTGAGTCTGAATCACAACAGATAACCATCGAGTTGTACGTAGTAGGCTTTCAATCCCTCTTCCTCTCCTTGTCTTTTTAATTCAATTTGTGTCACTCATTCCTTATTCAACTCCAGGTATATCCCAGAACAAGTGTTATTCTTCATCGCAGCCCTCGTCCTTTGTATCGTCGTTCTAGTTTGCGCTGGTTTTGCCATATGGGGTGTATGGGTCCTCGCTACTCTTCTACTCAAATCATCACTCGCCACCCAATCTATAGTTCTCACTTCCCTGTTTTCAGGTGCCCTTGTCCTCTCTCCGGCACCCCATTCAGGAAACGACTCGGCCAGGAGACGAAGACATGCTCGGGGGTCGAGGGCTACGAGGAGGTCGGGATTTGACTGAAATCAAGCTTGGGTGTATGACAAGAAAGTCGAGTGTTAGAAATGGGCTTGTTCGGAAATGGTTTTGAGAGGTTCGATTTGTATGTATCATTTTGGGATCTCGATGTTGTAGATATGCGTGATGCATGTATGCACCGGACTTACTATGATCACCTATGCCATATGCACTATGTACAGAATTTATGGTTTATGCCTATGCATTTGGACGCATCGGAACTCGTTGTGGTATGACCACGACCCAGCATTTGAATAGGTAATACTAGAGAACTACGAGAAATGAGGAACATAACCAGACCATTGAACCTCCCCAAAGGCAGAAGGAGGAAGACCACGCAGTCCGATGAGAGCTAGCACGAGAAGAGCCAGACGAGCAAACAGGTACGACAAAATGCCAAGCGAACCAATCAGGAGCAGAATGAGAAGCACGGCCGCCATCAAGACATCTATTGCTTCAACACCCCCCAAAAGAGGTAACGGGCCTTCACTTGCATGTTGCCCTTCAAGTTGTGTTATGGGAGTGGGGGTCACTGTCGTGTGTGGATCGGTTGAATCCTGAGCCACTTCACCAGTAAGCTGGGCACTGTCGCTGAGTCGTGCTCTCCTACGTTTTTCCAGCTTATGGAGTAGCCTTGCAGTGATTGAAGAAGCGATGAATAGGACAAGGGAGGCAACGATAGGAACGACTGTGACATCGATGGATGATATCCTCCACAATAATCGCTCCGTTTTGCTTGAAAACTCAAGATTCCAAACAGCCAGGTGGATTGCCCCGAAAAGAGTTCCAATCATCGATAATCCGAAAATCAACGTAATATTCTCCCGAGAGTCTAGTTGGCCAGAGTAATGTGTAGCGATTGATTGAATGGTAATCCGGCCACGAGGTAACCTGGGATGATAGGCCCACCAAAGCTGCTAGGTGCTCATATATGGCGTATAGGGTGAACATAAGTGGAAGTTGGAGCAACCAAAAGCAGACCATAATGACGAGTGGCGTGATAACTGGAATGATAAGGAGGGAGCATAAGAGAACAACAAGGGCAAATGCGGGGTTTTTCGATACCCTTGCCTTAATATCTGACAACCCGTCACTGATTTCCTTTCCGCTGATACCTGTAGCCCTACTCAACCACGCCGTCCACTCGTGGAATTCGGTCCCTGCCAATTGGTGTGCCTCTGCTGTACCCCATCCCTCCTTCCAATTATAACGTGGTCCATAACATCGCTCCCCATTCATCTTGAAGTAAACCGGGTATCCTCCGTTCATCGGCTTGCTCCGCCATAACGCATGTGCGAAACCATTTAGCACCGCGAAAGCCAATGTAACCAATTCCAGTTCAGTCAAGGCCAACCCCTCCACCCGTCTGACGATGCACCTAACGATGAACCAAGTTGTTTGGAGCACCGCAAGCAATTTGGTAAGCCAATCTCCTTTCGCTTTATCATTAAGCTCTTCTTCTGATATCGCTGGCAAGATTCCTGTGTAGCGTTCTGAACTTTCTCCGGAGTTAAGTGCAGCGATACAAGCGAAACCGTGTTTGTCAACAGTAACAACTTTGAAAGTCCCCCGATCCTCTAAGATGAAACCACCCATTTGGATGAAAAAGCCATGCGTTTTTGTCCATTGGTAGTCTAAGTTCGTGAGAAATGAAGATCCAATACGCCAACACCAGCACTTTCCCACATACCTTGGTGGTAGTTCTTTTCAACCTTGCCTGCCACAATCCTCTGTCTTATTGCCCAAATAATAACAAATTCCGGCGCTAACAACGCACAGACCGTCGTGATAATTTTTTGCCCCATTTTTGCAAACCAAGAAGCCCGACGATCAGGCATGTTAGGGTGGATAGATACGTAAGTGCAGAGGCCTATGGTCCCTAAGCAACCGTAGAGGATATTCCATAATGTTCGGACGGTCCTGGGATTGTTGATGCACGTTGCATCAGCAATGGCAGCGAATACGTCAGGAGGGGATGAAGATGTACTATGATGGGGAATGGGGCTAGGGTCTGGTTGAAGTCCCAGCGAGTGACCCAGTGTATAGGCGAGGTAGAGGAAGAGGGACGCGCCCAAGATCATTCTTCAATGGGGGTGATTAGTGACGATAGGGAATCAAACATCCAGATACAGCTCTAAATCCTCTTCCTAATTGGTTTGCCAAATAGGCGCCCGAAAGGTGCGCCACCATCCGTGATCACAATAATTTAGTGACAGATTTTAAGGGATCACTGCTAGAGCGCAGGTTGGTTGTGCCTGGAAGAGAAGTGAAATAAAGTGCACTTTGTCTGCTTGTGGTATTTGCCACGGTGGAACATAGATATTAGTAAGAACTCTACACTGCTAATCGACGCATCTTGGACTCGCATTGCGGCTAATCTACAGATGAGCTCATGTAGGAACCAAATTCTCTGGGGCTAACACAAGGTCGTCTTATGGAACTCTTAGTCGCATATTTGAAGTGATATCTGCAGGGTAGAATCGACCTGAATTGGACCAACAGATCTAAGCCAGTTACCTGGAAGCTCCAGTAGGTGTGTCCTAGCACCTCGATCACGGTGTTTCATGTCATATCATTTGAATTCAGAATACTAACACAAGTAGAGAACTACTGCACCGACGTCTACCAAGATGGGGTCAAAAAGCAGGTGTGAGAATGAAACTCAACATAAACGAGGAAACGAGGACGAGTTGAAAAGTCAGATCAGGAGGTATGAGGAATAAAGGTAGTCCAGTCCACTTCTTGGAAGGCAGAAGGAGGAAGCTTTGGAAGTTCGAGGTAGGCCAGGAAGAAAAGGTAGAGACGAGCTAGCCCATAAGCCGCCACAACGACCATACCGATAACTTCCCCCAGCTCACCGTACACAAAAGCGACGTGAGCAATACCGTGGAGGTCATCATCGTCGGATGCATCTTCACCTTGAGCCGTAGGAATGGAAGAATAGTCTTGAGGTGATGCTGCATGATCTCTACGTGCTATTTCTTTGGCTTGGAGCTTCTGGAGCAGCACAGAGATCAAAGCGTGCAGGCAGACGCTGATAGGAATGACTGTAATCACGATGGAGCACACTTTCCAGTCCTTCCCGCTCGGGGGATCCAAGGTCAACCCAAGCAGATGAATTGCACCGACTAGTGACCCGATCACGGACAGCCCACACCTCAACATGAGCATCTCCTGACTACTGAGCTCTCCAGTATAATACGTAAAATGACCGATTGGAGGAAACGGCGTCCAACCACGAAGGTCAAAGCCCATCAAGACCAACAGGTGGACGGACATGGGGCGATACAACAGCTCGTATGGGCAGTACAATATCGCGAGGGGCATGACGATGACGAAGAGCAAGCCCAGGAGCAGGTAATATAGAGCGACCAAAGGAAAGAAGGTTGCTTCGGACACCTTCCTCTTAACAGCTAGCACGCTGCGCCAAGCGGGACCGACCAGGGTGTAGCGAAGTATCCATGCTTTCCACCGGTTGAGCCTCTGCTTCATACCCTGTCCCTGGCCCGAATCGACCGGTGGTCCGTAACGCCGCTCGCCATTGGCCTTGAAATAGACTGGATACGCAGCATCCTTCGGTTTGCTCCACCAAAACAAGTATGTGAAAGCGTTCAAGGTTGCATATGCCAATGTAACCAGTTCCAGTTGCGTCAATGTAAGCCCTTCTACTCGCCTGGCAATACACCTGACGATGAACCATGTCGTTTGTAGTATGACAAGTAACTTGGTGAGCCAGTCACCTTTTGCCTTGTCGTTGAGTTCTTCCTCTGATATGGCAGGCAATTCCCCAGTGTAAGGTTCTAGCCTCTGCTCGGGCTCTTCGGAGCCTTCAGGGTTCTGGGCGGCATCTTGGGCAGTAATACACACACCACCCTCCTTGTCAACGACGAGGGCTTTGAAGGTCCCTTGATCTTCCAAGATAAATCCACCCATTTGGATGAAGAACCCATGCGTCTTCGTCCACTGCTTGTCTGCATGTGTGGGTTGCATGATATGTGAAGATCAGCTTATTATTCTTCCGCAATGTGGCTTCACAAACCTTGGTATTTCTTTTCCACCTTTCGTGCCACAACCCATTGCCTTGCTGCCCATAGAATAACCAGTTCTGGTGCCACCAATGCACAAATCGATGTTGAGATTCTGTGCACTTTGTTTGAGAGGAAGGATGCGTGCCGGTTAGGCATATTGGGATGAATTGAGGTGTATGTGCATAGAGCGATGGTTGCAAGACATCCGTAGACAATGTTCCATAACGTCCGAACTCTCCTAGGATCCTCTTGAGCGCGTGCCACGATGTTCATCACGATAGAGCCAAAGGGGTCGAATGTGGAGATGCTGGTAACACCAAGATCGGAGTTGAGATCATTCGGGATGGATTGGAGCGGGTGTGCTATTGTACGAGCAAGGTAGAATACGAGGAGTGCGGCCAGGATCATCCTGGGATTGTGGTGGTTTCTGCCCAACTCGTTTCCATGCCTGGCGGCATAAGATAGACGACATCAACCAACCAACGTCATTTCAACTGCGTGGCAACCTCGCTGAGGACGGCAACTCTGGACCGAACATAACCCTAAGGCGGTATTAACACTAGGTAGCTGCCAAGCTAAGGAAGACTTTCCAGGACATCACTGAGTCGCAATCTTTTGTAGCGTTTCCCTTATGTGGGCACTCCGCCTTAAAAATTGATGTAGAGTTGCATTTGGAGCGGGCTTACCCTTCCGAATCTGGTCATGATTTACCTTGAATCTATTCCTACATATGAAGCACTGAGCAGATTATGCTAGTCGCGAGTTTGAGCTTACCGCGATGTAATTGTGAGGTTTATCCACTTAATTGTACCTGAAGCTCTTGAATGTCGTGGCTGAGGAACCTTGACAGCCTCAGCGCTTGCGGGTGAACGTCACGTGCACAGCCACGAGATCAGACTATTAGCAGTTTCAAGTGCGTCGCCATAAGGCTTTCTGTGCATCAGAAAATTCATAACAAACTGCGTCGTATGAAGTACGAGTAATCTGGTAAGCTGGTCTCCTTTGCTTTGTCGCTGGGCTTGTCCTGGAGTAGTTAATAGGTCTTGACCATTATGTTGAAAGCACGAGCGGATTTGACAAATACAAAGGACTACTATTTCGAGGATAAACAGGCAAGTGCAGATGAATGATAGGTCGTGGTCATGATAAAATATGTACGTTTTTCTTGGTAAGGGAGCATCCTGAGATTGAGGAAACGTAAACAAAATTGCCCTATGTTGTGCTGTTACCCGAGTGGGTAGACTATGAGACGTGGGGAATATATGTAGTCCAGTTTACCTCTTGATATGCTGAAGGAGGGAGGTCGCGTAGGCTGATGAAAGCCAAAACAAGAAGAATCAGGCGAGCGAGTAAATAAGGGCTGTTACAATAAAAACCAAAGATTATCACAGTCTGAAAAGCCACAATCATTAAGATTTGCGTGATTGAGGGACGACCATTTTCAGTTAAGAGCCTCCAACCTATAGTTGCTTTAGCAATCAGCATAGCAACTCGGACAGATTTTGCCTTACCAGTAGGCCAATCTCCCATCAGGTATTCGAGTGCAGGCACCTTCCTGAGGAAGATTTGACTAAGCGGAGCTGTCAATGCAACAAACAACGGGACTACTGTGACAATGATCGATGATACCCTCCACAGCATTCTCTCTCTTTCACTAGGGAAGTCGAAGTTCCATCCAGCCATGTGGATACCACCAAATAAAGCTCCAACCAACGAGAATCCACACCCCAATACAAAGTTCTCTCTAAATGTCAATTCTCCAGAAAAATAGGTATGAAGATCGGTATAATGGAGAGCATGGTGTAAAGATTTAAAGCCCATCGGGAAAAGACCCGCACAGGCCCTGAAGTGATGGAGCATCATCTCGGGTAGGCTAGTCACCACATAAAATGGGCTACAAAAAATAGCGTACAAGATGGCGGCTTTTCGTGGCATCTGCCTCAATTGAGTGAAGACGCTCTCCATGAGTATATCCCCATAGATGCTGACGACGCCACGACATAGCCACGCTTCCCATTCCTCAGTACCTACGTGGTACATCTCCGACAGAACCCAATTTTCCTTGCACTCGACACGGGGTCCATAACTTCGTTCTCCATTTGCCTTGAAGTAAACGGGATATCCTGCATTCATCGGCTTGCTCCACCATAAAATATACGTAAAGCAGTTTAACACTGCAAATGCCAGTGTAACCACCTCCAATTCGGTCACTGCAAGTCCTTCTGCCCACCGAGCGATGCACCGAAGAACAAACCATATCGTCTGGAGCGATACGAACATTTTGGTGAGCCAATCTCCTTTCGCTTTATCGTTTATTTCTTCCTCTCTGATGGCCGGTAAGACCCCTTTGTAGAGTTCTGGTGTCTCTCTGGGGTCATGCGCTGCAATGCAAGCCAACCCCTCTTCGTTAACGACAAGACTCTTGAATGTTCCTTGATCCTCCAAGATAAAGCCACCCATCTGGATAAAAAACCCATGCGCCTTTGTCCATCGATGATCTAAGTTTCGCCGAATTGAAGACTATGATCAGCGAACTAGTGGAAGTAGGGTGGAAAACTACACACCTCGGTACTTCTTCTCAACCTTACCCGCCACGATCCATTGCCTCATCGCCCACACTATGACACATTCCGGCGCTAGTAATGCACAAATGGTTATCATGACCCTTCCTGTCTTCTTCGCAAGCCATGAGGCGTGCTGATCAGGGATATTAGGGTGAATGGAAGCCCATGTGCATAAGCCAATGGTAGTGAGGCAACCAGAAACGATATTCCACAGTGTTCGGACGTTCGCAGGATTTTGGATGCAGGCGACAGCGCCGATCGCAATGGGATTAATGGAGCTGAGTGCGGAGAGACTGGTAGGACCAGGATCAGGATCAGGGTTATCTGGGGCGGATTGAAGTGGGTGGGCTATAGTGCGAGCAAGGTAGGCGATGAGGAGCGCACCCAGGATCATACTGGGATGGTGGTGGTTTCTGTCAAACCCCGTTCTCCACGCTCGGACAGCTTATATCGTTCTTTTGGCGCCTTTGTGCCTGTTACGTTTCGTTCAAGGAATTGAATCGATTGGCGCACTGATAAGCGCCATTAAGGGCCTTTCGAGATACTGCAACATGATTCCTGGCCTCGGACAGTGACATGGGATGCCTTGACATTTGCCATGCTTCCACTCGTTGAAGACAGGAGGCGATTCTCGTCGTGATGCGGTCGTATCTCTCTGTCCACATACACGATATCTTCGTCCATGACTCGATACGAGGATAGTACGACGAATGAACAGTGCTTCCATATCCGGGGCATTGCGGTTCTTGAGCTCCTGCTATTGAATACAGTATTGAATTGGTCATGCGATCCCTAAAATTCAACATGTTACGGTGCAATTATTGATGCTGTTCCCGTATTTGGGCTAGTAATGCTTAGTGTCTGAGTCAAGGGATGAAGGGACGAAAGTGTCCAACCACCGCAATGCTTACTATCCTTGGGCCTTGAGGGATGAAGAGTGAACAGGAGTAGCAAAGATGATGCGCTACCCTCTGGTGCCTGAACGAATGAAATAGAACTTTCACGAGCCTTAATATACAGTACAAGAAGGGGTGCAATGATGAGAAACGCACCCGAGATTAAAGCTTGCTTATGATTAATGTTGGTCTAAATTGTACTATCAGTAGTGCCGGCATGAAGCCACGGCGAGACTGGGCCAAATACACAATCCCTTGATATAAATCCAAGAGCCTCTCGAAGAGTGAGAGCGAGATAAAGGCGACCACTTGAACACTCGCGTGAAGCAGACGTCGTCGCATGCAGCGTCGCAGGAATGAGATTGACTATACATGGTAGATGGCATCTCCAATCCGATGGGTCCTTTAAGAGAGGGTGGGACATGACAAAAAAAGTACTGAACACAAAACGGATGAAAGTAAAAGAGGTCAAATGGTGACGGATTAAATGCACAATAGCAGCTGACCAACCTCTAGTCTATTACCCAGAAACCCAGCGCATTCACTCAAGTGTCCTGAATAATACCTAGAGAGTGCCAGTGGAAAAAACCTCCAGGTGGCTGGTGTAGATCATTGACGAGCTAGACCAACTCTCGTTCCTCATTGGTCCATACCCACACTAGGCATCTCAGTTTCAGGAGTCCATATACCCCATCTCATCTAAGACCCGAATTAGTGAAGCTAATATTTCCATCAGACAGGGTCTAGAAGCGTACTAGGCGTACCTCAGGAGAATCAGAAAACACGAACAACACGAGTGACCGCACCAAGCACGGATGCAAAATCGTACCGAGGTGAAACCCCTAGCGGAAAGACGCCGAGTCCCATATGTCACCCAGTAACGGACAAAGCCTCCCACAGCGTACGGTCCAAATTTCTTAAAGAGTAAGCCTTCTAGGAGAAGAATAGCATTGATTCCCCTAGCGCTTGATAAGATTTTGATCGTAGAAGCCGGAGTGGAAAATGGGCCGTGACAGAAACAGAAAAGGCGCGGAAGAGATGGATGAACAGATGGCACAGTCGATGATGCTCTGGGTGACCTACCCCTAAACCATTGTGAGAACCTGAATATATGCTTGACTGTAATCAATGGGTCGACGGTCAAAGCGGAGGAAATGCTATTTGAATGAAATGACGGCTAGCACTTTAGATGCTTGGCGT
>KB722738.1:2043812-2142802 GCA_000349905.1 Volvariella volvacea V23 | reverse complement strand
ATTTCATAAAGACGTGAGATGATCCCCTGGCTGTATGAAATACGCCAAGCGCCTCAAAACCGGTCCGTTTAGGCTCTGAATTACGGAGTGTGGTGCGCCTCGCATGGGAAGATGGTTGGATAGCGCGCTCCGCACTTCAGGTCCCAATCGAGTTATTGTTCTACTGAAAAATTTGAACGCCGAAGAAATAATAAAAAGACAAAAAACGAGACATACTAGTTCATTTTAGTTGTCAATTAGCAGACTAGGATGGTGTGACGTTGCGAAATGTAGGGGCTACGTCCGGGCAGAGGCGTTCCTTGTCAACAACCGGGATCTGGAACACTGCGATAGTGCTACGTACTTGTTTAATTGAACAATGACACTGACAACGATATCCTTGTTTGGATAAGCTTCAACCCTGAGTAAACGTTCTGGGTGAGAAAGCAACGACATCATAGGTCGTGCGTGTGGGCAGACTGACGACATTGTGAAGAAAAAGATAACGATGGGGTGCATGTCATGGGAGACTCGAGGCCGCAGCATGAAAGCAAAAGACTAAAGGAGATGAACACACCACCACCACGCGCAGGCAGAAAAGTTCTGCGTTCAACGAGTGCAGAAGCTTTGTTGTCCATTGTCCTCCTCGTCCTGGCTGCATCCATTCTCGCGTCTTGGATAGCCCCGATACGCAATCTGAGTAGGTACAGCTGCGATTCGAGTCAGGACAAGCGCCGAACCCCGACGGCCCAATTAAGGCAGGGCATCGGCTCCGAGATGCCGCAATAGCCGTCGGTCTCCCACGGGTCTTGATCTCCTTTCTGCCACTCGGAGTCTGGATGGGGATGGGTTTGGCACTTGCTTTGACGTTGACAACGACCCTTTTGTCGTTTCAAGTCCGAAGGTTAGCTCGCAATTGTTAGTGGCAAGTGGAGTGGCCCACTTGTGATATATCTGTCAGCGTCAGAGGCACTAGTACCGAATAGTGATATGTTCGGATGGATGAGTATCACGAAGGGTGATGAAAAAAGTATGCTTCGAGCAGTATCAACGCTGAATCACGAATACATCCATCTGCCAGTACATTGCACTGATGACTTGATGCAGATCACTGAAACGTCATATTGCCAGGCGACGCAACTCGTGAGGGCGATTGAATTGGAGATGAAAAGGGACCCGTTTCCGGCACTGCCTTTGAGCCAGCGGAGGTGTGACGTCACATTGTTGCGTGTTCAAGGCAGTGGCATTGTGACTCGGAGTCACGCTCTGGCTCTCCTTCTTCCTTGCGGGGTATCGCTTTTGTCCTGCCACACAATATCAAGTCTCCTCCTTTTTAGCCCTTCTTCCACCCCTCAGCATCCCACATACTTATGGCTCTTGTCGCCCTCCAAAACTCCAATCTGACCCCCAGAGCCAGCACCACCCCCGCCCCGCCTCAGACTCGGAAACGCACCTCTTCCTTCTTCCAGTCTTCCTCTCCCTCTTCTGCAGCGAGCCCCAGACCCACCAAGGTGCCCCGCACTTCGACACCAGACATGAGCTCTCTCCGCCGAACCCAGTCCCTCCTCGTCCTGCCCGCCTTCGAGGCCCAATCGTCCTCATCGCCCTCAGCGGCACCCTCCGTCCCTTACACCCGCTCGCTCCGGCACTACAAGGAACAGCGCGAGAGGCAAAAAGCACTCAACAGACTCTCATCCGGGCACATCACCATCCGGACCCGTCGCGAGGCGGCATCCAGCGCCAGCTCTTCCCAGGCAGCTCCCCTTACCCCTGTCCCTTTTCCCTCCTCCTGCGCAGCAGCCGCTGCAGCCGCTGTAGCGCGTCGCAGTAGCGCACACGGCCCCACCCCACAGGCCAAGACACAGCCTCAGCAGATCCAACCCCACATCCCATCACGACCACACCCACCCACTCCTTCCTCCGCTCCCTCCTCTGCCGCCACCACCTCTTCCGTAAATAGCCCCAGCACAAGCCCCAGCACAAACACAAGCACAAGCACCCAGAACACCCGGACCACCTCCTCCCCGCTCTCACCGAACCCGACCCACAAACCGCACCGGCCGTCGTTCCCGCGCTCAAAGCCCGAGCCCGACCTCTACCGCAAGGCGCTCATCACCCGCATGATGGGCACGCCCGAGGGCCAGAAGATCATGCACATGGGCGCGCGCCTCGCGGTGTCGATCATGACCGCCACACGGGAGCTCGAGAAGATTGTGGCCGCGCAGACGTTCGAGGCCGGGTACGGCGCGGGGTCCGCGTCCGAGGACGTGGTCATGATGGATGTGTGTCAGCCGTCGCCGTTTGCTGGGTCGAGCCAGTGGTCGGCCAAGGAGGACTGGGAGATGGTGGATTGTGCGGCATGAATGGGGAGACATATGGATCTGCCACATGCCGTAGGGTCGGTGGCATTGTACTTGGGGACGTCCAGGAGTGCTAGGGGTGGAGGAGAAGTGGAGTTGGAGGCCGGAGCTGGGTATGCTCCGATGCATGGGCTGGAGAATTGGGCTACACCCCGTGGGCTGACGTCGGACACCTCGAGAACGTTGCTCGGTACAATCTGATAAACACACATCAACGCGCCGATGGCGCCCCTTGCCCGGCGTCTTCATCCTTCTTGGCTTTCATCTCGTCTTCACGATCTTACACAAAAAAGCATCTACATTTCATACCCTCTTTCCCCCTTCGTCTTTTCTTTTCTCTCTCCTTTTTTGTCTTTCGATTTTTAGGGACTTTGTACTATAACCATCTACACACGCAATCATCACAATCACACATCCATTTCAGTCACGTCCACGTTTTTTGTTCCCGTTTCCGGGGCTTGTCCTTTTAAAATTATTATTGTCCTTTTTCAGGCTACATTCTACTTCACGTCACATCACACAATCGTTGATAAATTCCTCTGGTAGTAGGGTCTTCCCCATTCGAATTTCGATCTCGAATCTTTTTTTGCTTTCGTTTATATGCACGTCCTCTGTTGTACGATTTCCTTGTTGCGTTTTTTTGTTTTTAGTTCCTATAGTGGTATATCGTCTTCGTTAATACATCCTCGGCTTTTGCTCTCGACTTTTCGGTTGTGTTGTGTTTTTACTCTCTGAACCTGAATGGACTGATTTAGACGAACGTCTGGAGTGTTATGAGCTTCGAAGACAGATAACACGGTGAGTGAGATAACCAACCATCAACTCTAGACTCTAGAAGACCCCGAATTTCGGAGGTTCGTGATCATGACGCATGATGCCACCGCAGCAACTCCTAAGTCCAATGTACTCACTTGAACGCCCGTGTGATCATCACGAGCTCGCGAAGAACCAGACTGAATGACTGGGCTGGTCATACGTACTCACCTGCCAGCACCAGGTGACCCTTTTGAGTACACGCCCATACCGTAATGATTGATATTGACGCGCATATACGTATACACCAAGCACTGACATGCTATTGACGTGCCCGGCAGATCCGAGGAAACGACGCAGGGAAAATCTTTCCCGACTAGTACCTGCAACATCACGCAGACGCTGATATCAACCGTCGGTTACGTGCTTGGTGGTACTGGCTGACGGAATTCAAAGTTGTGTAACGGCTGATATCAGAATGCACTGGCATGCGCACCGGTAGAAGCATCGTGTGTTCGCGATCACGATCATGATCAGAAGCTTCAGCTAGAGTTTGAGTTTGAGCTTTTTCAAGTCTGGGGTCTGGAGAGCCGAGATAAGAAGACGAGAAGGCCGGAAGGTAAGAAGTCAAAGAGGTGAGATGAAGCGGGAGTTGCTGGGTCCGAGCATTTTGGCTTTTCAAGTGAAGTTCAAGGTGCAGCACGGTGCAGAAGCTGCAGTTGGGTGTCGCATGTGCTGTCTATACGAACGTGTGGAGGCACGATATGTTCGAGCACTATGATCAGCGCGCTTGCATGCAAAAGCTCGATGGTACCTGGTATGATATCATGACGAGCCCGGCCAAGGAACCAATCATGTGTTGTCTCGCACCGCGACTTGGGTGTATGCATGTACGTGCTAGGAAGGTGTATATCCATATGCGCCTATAGAATGTAATCTCCTGTTCCCACATCCAACATCGGTGCACGGTCGAGCTGAAGCTCCTGCTGCGGTGACGATACCTATGAGTGCTGCTAATGCGGTTAATCTCACTTTGTCGCGATCACGTATATGGGTCGCATTTTGGTGCAATAACGTACTTGCCGTACATTAAATGTGCTGTAGCAATACAGTTTTATGGCTCGGAGCTGGGAACGATTCGGGTCAGTTGCGGTACCAGTCACCGATAAGCTGCGCAGTATCAGTAATGCGCTGCGCACGGAAATTGAAAGCCCATCCTAAGGGAGGTACGGAATGAAGTACGTGTCTCCACATATGAACCCGAATCAAGCCGGGGCAATGATGGGTAGGACTGTGCTAGGATGCGGAGTAGGCGTCTTGATGTAGACTCTATTCCGACATAGTGCGCTCAAGTTGGAAAATAGTGCGAGCTAGCGCCCAAGTGTGATATTGGACACGATATTAATGTGCATATATCCTAAGAGAAGATGGGCACATCCGAAATGAATGAGTCGATGCGCAAGGCGGTGCGATGAAAAGCGAAATTTTACCTTCTCATGATTCAGAAATGAATCATAAATCGTCAAATCGTAGTGGACAACGTGTGGCACATCATCTGCCGCCGTGATACAACTCGGCGTGCAACGGTGCGGTCAGATACGGAGTGCCGTTGTCATAAGAAATTTGTCTCAAACGGTGATTTGGGAGTCAAGACCTTAATATTGATGTTCGTGGGGATAATGCGATGGGGCAGCCCGAGATGAATGACTGTCACTACCATCTACAAATTGCAAAGGGGGAGTAGGAATTACTCACCGCCAACACGCCCTCGTCATCTAACCATCTCTTCATCAACGCGAGCGGCATTGGTCGGGAGGTAAAGGCCTGAGTCGGTGAGTGGCTTACAGCCATAGTTGTGGGATTCTGCAAAGGGTTTGTTACGCGTCGGGTCGTGGCTGTGACATTGTGACATCGACTCAGGCGCGCTGGACGACTACGACGTCGTCAACTCGGATAACCCTATTGTCCTTATCGACGAGAAAATTGCTCGCGCGCAAGAATGGACGCGTTACCTTATGTCCCTGAGGAACAGCTCTCTACCCATTTCTCGACTTGCACCCGAAGTCTTGATCAATATAATGTTCCTCTATAGATCCGTGATGAAGAAGGCTGTCGCCGCTGGAGGGCAGTTGCACTTGATTGTCCGCCCCTTTGGACTTCAATACACATTCCAACCCACCCCAACCTACTCGAAGTACTCGAACGATCTAAATCAGTGCCACTATCGATTCAAACTATATCGTCGTCCGATTCGCCCGGACTTGATCCAAACCACATCGCTCGCTTGCTATGCATGGAAAGGATTGGACGCTCACTAAAGTCTCTGCAAATATCGTTTGACTGTAAATCCGAAGACTGTTGTGTATTCTCTCCTTCCAATCTCTCGCCACCCGTCTTGGAGCAATTGGAGGAGCTCGTGCTGGAGGATATTTATGACCATGAATCAAAACAACTGATGCGATTTATCGTATCTTGTTCCAGTTCATTCCGGCTTCAGCCATTGTCGCTGCAAGGCTGCCCTCTGGACAAACGACTTCTACACAATACACTCTCCACCATGGACTTGGAGTATATGACGGAAGGCGACATGGATTGGGACAAATTTCTACCTGCTCTTGCTCCGAAAAATTTGGAGCGACTCTATCTAGTCGGCGTTCTTAACTCCCTCGAGCCTGCCAACAAGTCCACGACTACCACGCTACCAAAGCTACGGGTTATTCGACTGGAAGATGACTATATCGAGGATCATCTCCTATTTCTCGACTCTGTCTCATGGCCATCTACGACGCAAACCTCCATTGTCAGCCATTGCAAGACGGTAGACCAGTTCGTTGGACTCCTTTCTAAACGATCCCAAAGGTGCCTCTACACGTGCATCACTTCTTTAGGCTAGAAGTGAAAAACACATTCCGTCCTCGAGGGGCAGGCATTGAAAACATTCGTATTACGATGGACCTATTTACACCTATCCTGAACGACATGCAGTATAGCGCTTGCGGTTATTCCCGTGAAGATTCCTAGGACTCCTGGATATGGACATGCTGCAAAATGTCATGAACGGGCTAATTTTATTTTTTAATTTATTATCATTATTCCTATTTATAGACGCTCATATAGACGCTTGCATAGACGCCTAGAATATCATTATTAATTTTACTTTCCTTTTATTTTATTATGTCATTCCTTTACCAGATTAGTCAGCATGATTAGATAAGATGATTACATACGTATGATATCACAGCTACTACATCGAGTACATTCCCAAATGGCGGTCACCTCCAAAAAGATACGAACCGGTTAGCGAATAACCGAGGGAGACCGTTAGGCATATGACCCATAGAATGTACTAGAAACGTGCGTCATGATTGCGCCATAGCACGCAATCATCATGCAAGTAATAGCACAATGGTCTGTGCGTAGATAGTTAGATTATCTATAAATACTGGAGCTAGCTGGCAGGTAGCTCCCCAGTTCTGATCTGGTCTTTACTGCCCTTGTTGAGCCGCGCAGCTTAAGCTCTCCAGTACCTCTACTCCGACGACAAGAGATATAAACTCGTTATGATACGAGTCTTCTTTGAGGTAAGTGGATCGTCATTAAATACTTCCCCTTATCTGGTCGTGCGGAGTGAGATGCTTCGCACGCATCCGCCGACCACCGTGTTTCGTTTCATACGGATGGCCTAAGGCCTGTCCCCTATAGAGGGTAGAGTCCGTCTTCGTTTCTTTATATTTATTTCGTGATGCTATTCATCGGGGTTGGCGAGCGCTCGACGCGGTCGCTGACACAAAATGGCCTGACTGCATTGCCTATCAAACATTTCCGCCACCTCACTCTCGCTGGAAAGCACCTTCATTACCTTGATCCGTTGTTGCCCACGCTGGCAACCGAATCACTAATTGATACCCTGAACATGGAAGAGGAATCAGGATTGGGCGACGGCGACCCCATCATTTCTGCCTTAATAGGTCTCTTGCCAGAATGCACCTGCATCGACGTAGTCGGAGATGTTCCGGACGACGAAGCGTCCATTTGCAAATCATGCAAGTCCTTTGCAAATTCATACTTACCAAAATTGCAATGCTTGAATTAAATTTTAGAGGGGTATCTGGATCAATTGCACACGATCAACGCACGTGTTCTTGTTGTACTGCTACCTTGGTGGGCATAAGGTAGGGCGGTTAGAATTCAAGAGCCGGAAACCTCTGGCTCGCACTGATAGGTGCTGGGATTCCTTTTTGCAGCATGTGACGAGGTGGTATGGAATGTTGCGTGATGAGGTGTGCAGCCTTTGGTTACTTGTAACAGGACTCGCCCACGCTCTAGACATAACAGTCATGTACACATTTTGTGCTTGCATCGGTTTGTGTTAGATGATCATCGTTCCATGATCAGGGCACTCAAACACCTGCTTCGAGATATTTGACAAGGCGCCAAAGGAGTATTGGGAATAGGCGAATAATGAGGTAGAGTAAGTCATTGAATTTCTCAAATGTAGGACTTGCAGCCATTTGACTTAATTTATGCTTCAATCTGCTTTGCTTTGGCGTGCAATTGGTTTTGTCGATCCTGCTGAGTGGTAGGACCCGGTATTTCCGCACTAGAAGCCATGTTGTTATCCTAAGTACTTCTTCAGTTCTTCTCGTCTTATCTCTCCCTTCTTAAAAGCAAGTTGTATCTGGGTTGTCAGCTCAAGGTAGATACCAAATTATTTCTCCCCATGATTTGTAGGCAGCCCAGCGCTAGTCAATGAAGACAAGGTAAGCAGCCGCTTTACGAGAACCAAGAGCTGCTTCGTAGCTTCTGTTAGACGCTCATGGAGTATTTTAGTTTGGAAGGAACGTGGAGACCACGAGTCAAACATACGAAGTCATCTGCGACTGCTTGCATGTCGAAAATAATTAAACAGAAATCACCACTGTTCCAGTATGATACTGTGTGCGCTCCTCATAGCTTATCTCGCTCGTACTATCGCTCATCCCCTTCAATACATTCCCAATGATCCGGATACTAGCCCTGGTTCTACTAGTCCCGCTATACACAACTCTCTTAGTGCTATCACGGTTGGCGCCGTAGTAGGCAACGAAGACCATGCAAAACTTCGAACACTATGGAGCATCCTCTACGGCTGCCTCGCGACTATTGGGTTATGCACGCACGTCTCGATCCACCCTAATCTGCCAGATCGGCGGAGTACTTGGCTCGAGAGGAAAGTGCATAGGATTATCATGACGCTCTGCGCACTGTTGGCACCGGAATGCGTTATTGTATGGGCGATCAGGCAAAAGACTGCGGATGGTAAAGTTGTAGAGAAATACGGCCAAAGTGTGTGGTTCTTCCATGCTACCGATGCTGATATCCTCATCTACGCCTCCGATTTTGTCTAACCTAGGTTATCGATGGACGAAGACACACGGGTTCTTTATAAAAATGGGAGGATTCATCTTGGAAGATCAAGGAACCTTTATGGTCCTCTCAGTCAACAAAGAAGGTTTGGCCTGCATAGCAGGATCAGGCCTGAGAGATCACCGAAAGCCCTATAAAGGAGTGTTACCAGTCATCCCAGAGGAAGAGATCAAGGATAAAGCCAAAGGAGACTGGCTCACTAAACTGCTCGCCACAGTCCAAACAACGTGGTTCGTACTCCGGTGTATCGCCAGATGGGTAGAGGGTCTTACGTTGACGGAATTGGAATTGGTTACACTTGCATTCGCGGTATTGAGTGGTTTTACATACGTATTTTGGTGGGGCAAGCCGATGAACGCTGAATATCCGATCTATTTCAAGGCAAATGGGGACCGGAGTTACGGACCGCGAGGGGATTGGAAGGAAGACTGGAGTATGTCCGAGATGTATCACATCGACGTTGGAGAATTGAGGGCGTGCTTACACCGCGCGGCTCTTAGCATCTGGGGGACGACATACGTGGAAGCTGCGCACACTGCATGGGAACAAGCCTTCACCTGGTTTGTTACTTGGTGTCTTTTAAAAGCCCCGGCAATTGGCTTCTTATTCTCTGAATTCTTTCTGGTCAATTTATACATAACGCTGGTCTGCCACCTCAGGGCGTTGCTGGGATTCCTTCCGTCACGCTCTTGGACAGATCTTGGCTTATATCCGAAAGGACTTCACACCTATTTTCTAGGTGGACCGGTATTGCGAGAAAATGACATGCTATCGTGGGGATCTGCATTGGTTGGAGCCGTGTTCGGTGGTATTCATGTAATTGGGTGGAACTTCACGTTTCCAAGCGAAATAGAGAGGGCGCTGTGGAGAATATCATCTGTCAATATTATGGTTCTTCCATTTTCCACCCTCTTTATTTCCTCAATCATTAATTTGATCACTTCAAAGATGCCAACAGCGCGCGACTTACTTGGGGACGCAGGTAAGCCAGATTTGACATGGGTATCATACTCTATTGTTAAAGCGACGATAGGCTGGGCCAAAAAACGTGATATCCTCCTTCACAGCCCCAGACAATTCCTGCTGGGCGTAGCCTATCTTTCCATAAATATAAGCGCTACAATAGTGATAATATTTTACTTCTTAGCTCGTCTAGTTCTTTTCACGCTAGCCCTTATCAGTCTTCGCGATCTTCCTCCTTTGGCCTACAAAGAGGTTAATTGGACAACGTATATTCCCCATATCTCTTGATCAATCTAGTACTGGTAGAACTTGCCTTTCGTCCTCTTTTCATTTGTATTGTTTCATTTCCAATCTCACTTACTGGCTGGAAAACGTGGTTTTTTTAGTAGCTGCATTTCGATGTCGCAGGAATTGACATCGTTACCAGAGCTTGAATATTGATATTGTGTGGCCCTCTTGTTAATGATAATGTGTGTACTCCTGCGATCAGATGCAAGCGGGCACAGTATGTCCAAAATGAAGCCTATGAATGGCGAAGTGAAAGTAGAAACTCTACCATTTGATGCCGGAACATGGAAATGTTGATGAATCGTAGCGTAGTGACGGATTGAATGTGTAGCACGTCAAAATCATCACCATGACATAGCTCAGCGTACATCGGTGCCGCCAATACAGAGTACTATTGATAGACAACCAGTTCATCTTTTACGGTGATTCGAGCGTTGATGACCATAAAAGATCTTCATATCTGTGCCTGTGGCGATAATACGAGGGGCAACTCCTAGTCTGGAGCAACAACGGTGATCCATTGGCTCAATGAAGAAAGGTAAAATTGAAATGCTGTGCGCAGCAGGGGCTGTTCACGAGAGTCAGAAGGTACGCAGTGATTAATATCAGTACTGCGCAGATGTAAGGTCAAGTGCAAGTGGCCTTCGTCGTTGAGCTCAATGAGCGATCGACTTTGTTTGCTTCAGTTTGGCCGGAGATCCGGGCCGATTTTATTATGTTAAGCCTTAACAATTTTGCAGGCTCTTATTATCTTGACTTGAGCACACTGGTCGTGGCTTCGACTTCTTCTCAACCCTTTGGGCGTCCATTTATGCACTAGACGACGAGAAAGCACTATGATCTACCTGGCTCGGAGAAACCCACTCCACTGCCTAGGACTAATGCTCGTCCTAACGGCACCATAGACAGCATGGCGACGCCATCCAGGATCTGGGTAGACTGGTTTCCCAGTGTCGTAAGCGGACTCGTCATTCGGTGTGTCGTGCTGAAGACCACCAGCCTGGTTGCGCGCCGTGCGGGCGCCTTCAGGTCAAATGACCGAGCAGGGTAACACGACAGTGCACAAGGACTGGGGTTCCCTGTCGACTGCCAATGCCAAACATTTGACTTTTCAATGCATTCCAGGGGGTTTTTAATATTTGAGTTTGAAATCATCGGTGAGTTGGACAGAGTGAGAGAACCTTGTATTTATTGTTCGCTTTAGCTCTTCAGTTTTGCACCCCAGCGCCGCGCTGGAACTGGGTTTTGCATGTCGCCTACCAATGAGCTTAGCGCCTCAGCGCCTCAGCGAGCTCCAACAAAACCAGAGGCATCTGCTTGTGAGCTTACAGAATCAGGACGCCGACGCCGGCTCGTGGAGGGCCAATCCAATTCATTCCGAGATCGGCGATCAAAAGAGCCTATCAAAAAAACAAGGGAGGCGTCAGATTGGCGAGATATGCCTACAAGCACTTACCTTTGCCGCGGTTGGAAGAATTTTCAGAAAATGGTCTAGTGTGGCGCTTGGCGTCGTTGAGTGGCTGAAAGAGGTGCAGGGCGGGTATGATAGGTCCTTTTTTCCTGGGCACTCTCGAACCTTACTGGTATTCAATGTCGTCTTCATTGTCAGGTTATTGCCACCTTTCACCGAGTAGGACGGAACAAGCTGGCTATACGCTGCTCACTGTCATGTCTCACTGGCCTGCTGCGCTACGGATTTTAGGAGCTCGGAGTGCGATTCGACTCCGCCCTAATGACTACCATTTACCCGGTGCTGTTTCAGCATTCCAAGCCCACTGATTCCAACCATCGCAACAGCCTGAGCTCTCGCCCTTCCTCACCATATGCATACCTTCAGGGTCAATGCTGTACTCCGTCATCCCGTCATCCTCCTTAGTCGGAAGGACCCTTTAGCCTTTCGTTCTAGTACATATACATATGTACAGGAATATGCGAAAACGGATGCGGACGCCGTCACGGTGAAAAAGGCTGTTGAATACTTGAAGGTCCCGCGGTTGGCACCTTTCCTCTTGAAGCTCCCCCAGCCTCTTCCTTCACGCACTCCGGGCGTTCCATTATAGCACCTTTCGCCTTCATCTTCTCCATCTTGAGCTCTCGGGCTACTGGTGACGAACAACTGCGCTAGCGGAAGCGGTAGCCATCGGCTTCCCCTGCCCACCAACCTCCCCGACAATTAAAGCACCCCCCGCCCCCTCCGACCTAGCTTCTTAGCTCGAGCCCCTGCTCCACACCGGTCGTAATTATTCGAGGTCGGCTGTTGGACCCCTCGTAGCTTAATGTTCCGAGCTTGATCGACTTCTGGGGTACACTATTGGGTTCAAAACAATTCGCCGACGAACAACGCCAGTGAATATTGTATATCGAGGGATCGCGATGCCAGAATTTGACTTCAGTAATCTGACGGACGAGGAGGTCCATAGGTTTGTTACGCTGTTCAGAGCCAACAAGGTGCCTCTTTATGCTGTTTGTGAGTCCATCTGGCTGTCCATTCTGTGGAGTTGTGGTCATGGTACTGATGTCATCCTGTCGTCGTTGATTTTACGAACACGCAGTGCCCTCGCTCACTTGGGTGCTTCACGACTACTGTAAGTCTACTACGCACCGCAGAGGACATCATATATTAACGCATATGGCCTCGTGTTAGTCGTAACTCTCGAAGATGAGGTGAGAAATGATTGATTGTCATCTCAATGCTGTGTACCGGCTTTCTCATGCCTCGCCCTCGTCCTCGTGTGCTGATTCCCCGGCCTTGTTACCCGCGCCGTCCACATCGATAAACTGTCACTCGCACACACGTACGTTAACCCGAATAATGGCAATGTAGATTCGGTACATATGGGTAAGCACTGATCCGTTCTTCCGCTTCGAGTTGGACCTCGGTGCTAAATTAATATTAATTTTGACTGCTCTCCGTTACGATTTACCCCATGTTTGCCATCTTATTTACGCATCTACCACGTGTCCCCACCATGAGATAGCCACAGAAGCGGAATCTTGGAAAGATGCTGTATCTCTGGGTGCGTTGTGTTCTGTCCTGTGAAGTAGGTCGATAGCTTTGACTAACGGGCATGCCCAGATTCGCTACTACACGATCGTTTTGCTTTTATTTGATGTTATTCAAATACACTTGTTCGCCCGTCCCGGGATTACGTCGAATATTGTGTAAGTGATCCGTGTATCACGATGTACATCCTGTACTGATTAGATGGGTGGGGTGTTGGGATGGGTTTTAGGTGTGTTGCTATGGACCCTGTGACTCGACTTGCGGGAGCCATTAGTTTATGGTCTATTGAGATCATTATGCAAGTACGTATATATGCACTATTCAAGTGCTCAAAGCGGGTGCGTATTGTACTTCTCCACCGGCTCGGGCACACGACTAACGCATAGCAATTTGAATGCGAATGAATTGGGACTATTAGGTTGCGGTCTTCAATCTTGTCCTATTCGCGGTATCAATTGGCACATTCCTGTGGATACTCATATATAATACAAAGCTGAGGAGCTCTTTGATATCAACGGCTGTCCATTTGCCTCTTCCTGGGTGTCCGGTTGTCAATGGAGGAAAGATGCAGTGGGCTTTATGGATACCAGGTATGTCGCATCTGACTTGGGTTCCATCTCCTGTTTTGTCACTCTCCCCAGCCAAGGCGAGGCTAACTTTGATCTGTTAATTTGAATAGCAACTGGCTATGAGATTATCCTCTTTGGTTTCGTGTTGTACCAAGCCGTTTCGACTGCATGGATGCGTAAATATCGGCTGACAAAGGTCTCCTTGCAAGAACTCCTTATTCATGATAACATTCTTTATTTTTTCGCTGTGGCTTGTTTGTTGGTGTTCAATAATCTTATGGTTGTGGTGCGTGCCGTGGTTTTGTATCATACTGTCGTGGGTGGGAATTGACTTGGCTTTTGTTTAAAAAGGGAAAGACCAGGATTCCGTGGTTTAGCTTTGGGTAAGCATCCATAATATACTTATAGAATGACAGCAATGACGAGAGGCGTCTCTTGAGCAGACCTTTCCACGCCGCTATCGGAATCATGACTGGTCGTATGCTTCTTCACCTACGTAAAGCTGCCCTAAGAGCGGAACAATCGTCCTTCGACTCGGAATCGGATTTCAGCAACACCGAGCACAGACTTTCTGATCTCCAATGGAGACGTAATTGCGATCAAGACGAGACTATTCAACAGTCAGATTCACTTTCTACTATTTCAGCAGCATAACGGAGGTGGTGATATTTGATGGACGCTGTACTACTATCTTGTTCTAAGTTATTTGATTTCGTTACCACACAACACAGCCCTCCCTTCCTTTCGCAACGTTTCTTCTTCACACTGATGATTAACTGCCATCCACTCCTTTTCTGTCGTTTTGTAGCCTCTCCCAAATATAGTAGTTGAATTACTCAAAAAGCTTCGATCGCGTACTTCCCGATCCCAAGGATTGTGACGTCAACCGGAATCCAAAAGGAGACGGGAAAACACCGGCAAACGGTATAGCGCTCAGCCTCACATCGCTCGTCTTGCACTGCTTGACTCTCAACCATCATCATCACCGTCGTCGCCGCTACCATGCCCTCTGTACTCTCTCGCCTTCTCCCCACTGTAGCCAGCGCGTATGCGCTGCAAACAGGTCGGTGGTAGCGTATTTCGACGTTGAGGTACTGACGATTAGATTGGTCGGCTCGTCTGGGATCTGAAACGATAGTATTCGCGGCATTACTCGTCCCTAGACAAGACGACCGCTTTTATGACTTGGGCGGTTCAATTGGATGGCTTTCTACGGCTTTCGTTTCGCTTTATTACCCTAATTTACGGGCGTACTTCACCACCGGTCAATTTGGGCCTTTGCCCCCTCTTACAAGTTTCGCTCCGAGACAGCTGTTAGTTACGGCTGCTCTGAGCATATGGAGCGCTCGCATGGGTGCTTATCTTGGCTTGGTGAGTCAAGTGCGTTCTCGGAATGCGAGCGGAAGAGTCCAATGAACCGGCTTTCAGAGGGCTATCAAGTCGGGTGGTGATTCGAGGTTTGAAAAGATCAAGACTCAACCAGGAACGTTTGCATCCTACTGGTTCGCTCAAGGTAGCCACAATGCAATCAAGAGTTGTACAGTACTGACCCGTTCATCTGTCGCCTAGCTACCTGGATCACGTTGGTCGGCCTTCCCGTGTGGCTGGTAAACTCAATGCCAGCCTCGCTGAACCCTGCGTTGGGTCTGCGTGACTACGTGTCATTTGGTCTATTTGCAGGATCCTTCCTGTTTGAAGCTATTGCAGACCGACAGAAACAAGCCTGGAGAGCTGCCAAGGACAAGAAACAACACGACGAAAGGTTCATCACGAAGGGACTCTGGGGTATCAGCCGCCATCCCAAGTAGGTCTCCTACCTCCGGTTTGTGGGTCTGATCCTTATGTTTTTCAGCTACGTTGGCGAAGTAGGCATTTGGGCTGGCATATATGCGCTCTCCACGGCGTCATTGCAGAACCCATACTTCCCCAGAGGAACAGTTCTGGCAGCGGTCGTCAGTCCGCTGTTTACATGGTTCCTAGTACGAAATGTAAGAAAACCAAATTCTTGATGGATATATGCATCTTATATGCGCCTTAGGTGAGCGGTGTACCACCACTCGAACGAGCAGGAGATAAGAAATTCGGAGGAGATCCTAAGTGGCAAGAGTATAAGAGGTACTAGCTTGCTCCGTCACAGTATTGAGTTGAACTAATACCCTGAATAGAACTGTTCCTGTCTTCTGGCCGTGGGGAGGTTATAATTAAGCATTGATGTACATTGGACAACATTTTTGTACTCTACAACATGCAAGTTACAGGACTATGATGAGAACTCTTTAACCTGCTCGAAATCACGATTTAATAAAATCTTTGACCAACTTGGTGTGTGCTTGAAGGTATTTTTCGCATACAGGTTATTCTTCGGTATTAATGCCAATGGCCTGCGTTTTTAGGTTTACTTAGCACCGGTTCGCTGTAAGTGAGGCTGAAAACTTACCACGTATTGGCGCTGGGGCGTTCTTGAGGATATTCTTCTTCTCCAAGAATTCCCTGACCTTCATCAGCCACTGCTCATCCCAGTTATCATCCATGGTGTTGAATCGAAGGTCGCGGATGCTATGCTTGTCTGAGAGCAGCATGCGGACGTCATCATAGGTAAGATCACGATCTGCCCTAGGTAAGTTGAGCCAGTTTTCGTCCGCTGCATCAGAGGCGAACGTGGGGCCCATGAACTGCGTAGTGTGGATGGCAGTCCCGTCTTCCTTCCGGGAGCGTATGTCCAAGTAGAGGACCAAGACGTTGGACGAGATGAGTCTGAAGACGATGTGCCATTGAGGTAGCGCGCTCGGGAGGGAGTATGGGGGATGGGTGCGGATCGCCATTATGGCTGTGATGGGCTCGTTTTCGAAGTGGTCGTCGAGGCTGGGGCGAGCGAGGATGTTTATAAAAGGGTTCATGATGGGTAGGGTTGCTAGGATCTGGATGGATGGAGGCGTGGGCGGCGAGGGTGGATTGGTTAAGTAATTTGGTGAGGATATGAAGACGCCAAGGCGGCGAAGGTGGAGGTTTTATAGCCCCATCGTAATTGAGGGCGTTTACGCAACTGAGAGTTAGACCTATTGTTGAGGGTTTTCTTTTTGCTGACTCTTGTCAAGGTATTTGCCCTGTCGCTATTTTTGTGGAACTCATGCTAGTACACGTTGTACTTGACCTGACAAAGCGTTATGGCAGATTTGAGGTATGGCTTCTATTGTAGCACGAAGTGGGTGTTTGTGAGAACAAGGGTGCAAGGAATCATAAAGGAAACCCGGACGCGTACCTCGATTGGTAGGTTTTACAGTACTGTAGTTCTGGATTTGGAGCTTTGTGGGCCATGATATCATGATGCCTAGTTGTACTCTATGGATCGTTCTAGTGTGCCATTCATAACCATCCCGAGCTTCCATTGCAAATGTGGGGATCATAGACTCTGTTTCATGCTCTATGCGGTATGTGCCACCAAGATTGAAATCAGTGATCTTCGTCATCAGTGGTGCTCAGACCAATATTACCTATCCGGTGTGTGGATGAAGAGATGTGCAAGTTGTTGCTTTGTCCGATTATATCACATCAATTCCCCGTAGGTAGCTGAATGAGCGTGAGGCATTTATCAAAGCAATGGGTGTCTCCTCGTGCTAATATCGTGGTTTTACACATTGTACGCAATGGTACATTGTAGCCTATTTTGGGTGCAGGTTGGAGGATGCGTTGCCAGTAGCCTTGGCTCTCGTTCACCTGTAGCGCGTATAATGAATGGGATTGTACTCAAGGAAAAATATATGCAAACAAAGTCCGCACAGTCATACCCACCACTCAATAGTTTTGACATTTCTTTCGAATTGAGCTTTCGTCATAGTCCTCGTTGTATCGACTGAGAAGGCATGTGGGTGCGTAGATTTGCTTTGTATTCATGATGGACTGTGCCCAAGTCTTCCACAGACTGAACACCAGAATCCTGAAGGCCGGATTTACTGGTTCAATACCAGTACCAAGGAGAGTGTATGGGAGAAGCCAGATGGTTTGTTTCCGTCCCGACTTGCCTCATGCATATGAACTAATGTCAATCTTAGAATCGAAAACTCCATATGAGGTGCGTGACCAGTCTATCTCATGTGGATCTAGTGGGATTAGATCTGGGATTGCAGCGGGCCTTGGAGCAGACAAAGTGGGAAGAGTACTCTTCTAATGGTCGAAGATATTACTATAATGTAAGCATCTCTTCACTCTCTTCCTGGAGGACGACTCGTTGACCTCACGCAGACGGAGACCAAGGAATCCAAATGGGATATGCCAGATGAGTTGCTACTGCTTTTAGAACAGGTGGAGGAGAACAAGCCAGGCGCTCAAGTGGCGACAGTGGCAGCTACTAATATTCAGGCCAAACCAAACACCCCAACAGGAGGAGCAAATCAAGGGCTGTCTTTATCACTTGCCCGATTAGAGTTCACATTAACGACCGCCCTACATCTACAAGGTTTCATTCGCTTTTACGTCTGCTAAACGTCGGGTTATGTTACATATTCTACAATACCTTGGGCGCCCGCTTTGACCGCACTCGCGATTCTGGTGGATTGGTATTGCAATACGCCGATGGGGCGTACGATAAGCAATGCGCCCCAGTAGTTTGACGTTAAACTAGTGTCCATATTCAGGCGTTGTCAGTACACAAACCCCTCTATATAACATTCTTTTTTCAACTGCGTACTGCAATAATGCAAGTCCGGAAAGGATAAGATGAGAACTGAAGGAAAGTTCAAGAAAAAAAAACGGACAAGGTATCATCGAAGGTCAAAATAAATAAACTCGGAAGTCCATTCCGTCTATCAAACCGCCACATCTTCCATTTTCCACCATTATGCCTTGATCTGTCGTTTGCCCCTTTTAAGCAATTTTGTTGTGCGCTTCGAATACCTAACGCCCAACGCATTCACGCCTTCCTCCCAAACCCTTATCCCAACAGGCCGCAACTTCCCCATGCACCCGTCCAAACTTAGCGTGCTGCCGTTCCCGATCGAACAAGATTCATGGTCCCGGATGACGACGTACCGCCCAACCTGGCGTATCCTCCAGTGTTTGCTGAGTTGGTCGTGATGATCCCAATCGAGGACGTCGCGAATGGTGAATATTTGAAGGGAGGAGTTGAGGTTTCGTTCGAGGATTCGTATGGCGGCGTCCGTGGAATCTTCGTCGGTGATACGACGGACTCGGGTGACAGTGAAGGATTGGAGAGTAGGGGTGTTTAAGATGGCGCGACCAAAGTCCTTCTATAGGATTGGAAGAAGTGGCGTTCAGAATTGCGACTAAAGGATGTGGCACATGATATCTTACCAGGTTGACGGGGCCAGTGGCAGATATACCAATGTGTGTGAGGTTCGGACATGCCTTCAATACCCTCTCGTACAGCTGGTAGCAAACCTCGTCGCTTGGGTTGTCCAAGAAGTTGACGTAGATAGACAACGCGCGCAGGGTTTTGTTGAACGGTTCGATGACATCCACGATTTGCGCTGACGGGCTGAACCAGTCTGTCAACTTCATATACCTGAGAGCAGGTAACCCCGAAGCTGCCAAATCTGCTCCCGACATTCCGCTTTGGCCAGATCGTATAGACGAAACAGACGAAGCGAGTGCCTCGAACACTTTTCTGAGCTGTTGAGACTTTCCAGAGAACTCGACGAGGTGGGGCAACCTAACAAGGTAGAAAGCTGTGGTTCTAGAATAGTACATTCCGCCCTGGAATGAGAGTTTTTGCAACGTATGTCGGTGATGGGACAAGAATGTGGACATCGTTTTGGCGTCTGATGGGTAGCCGGTTGAGGAAAGACTGCCCAAGTAGAGGGAACGGAGATTTGGCCATCGTCCCGAAAGGATGCGACGAATGTTCCAGAGTTCGTAGGTTTGATATTGGCCGTCTAGCGTGAGAGCTTGAAGGTTGGGGCTGTCAACGAGGAGCATGTCCCATAGACGATCTGGGAGGGGCTGATCAATGCATTTTGGGGACAAGCCTTGCGCTAAATTTGGTATTGATAATGAGAAAAGCGAATAATGCGGGTAAGATTGAATTATTACTCACTCTGCCACTTCTTGTGGTCTCTGGCAGTTAGCGAGAAACCTAGAAGATCAGTGAATCCAAAGAGCTGGCAGAGAGGTTAATCAATAGGTCAAATGGGTGAGCAAGGATAACGTACATGACTGTCTGGATTGAGCATCTGAGTTTCAGGCCCAACAGTCGTACCGATATCCTTCAACATCGGACAACTAGGAACAAAAGACCCAGCGTTCACCGCCATGGCGCGACAACAGGACAACAAAAGGTCGACTGGGACAAACTTACCATTCTCGCAAAGTCAACCACAGGCTATCCTTAGGTGCTTCCGATCCATCCCACCTGAACATCTGCAACGTCCTCAGTGCGCCTTGACGAGCAATCTCTTCCAACGTCAAAGCAAAGTTGAGCTCGTCAATGTGCTTTTCGGATTGAATCGTGGTGGCCCATCCGGACGGATAGTTGATGCGGATGGTGAGGTATCTTACGTGGCGGGTCAAATCCCAGCGAGAAGCATCGCCTATGTCTTCAGGACGTTTCAAGATGTTGTAAACAAGAGTGTGCGAAGCTTTGTTGGTGCGTGGATTCAGATGGGTATAGAGAGCGGGAAGGAGAAGATAATAGAAATGCCGCGACTGATTGATCACACGGTTACAGGGGCGGTATAAGACGCATCAGTGGGCGCAGAGCGAGACGCAATGTGACAAAGAAGCGTACAAGAAGACAGCACTGCAAGATTTCATCGGGACAGAGATACTGAACAACCTCAAGGATGATGTCGTCTGGAATGTGGATTCGGTGATGCGGAGTTGGGCATCGGACAAGCTGAAGCCGAGAACCTCTGAATAGAGCCCGCTTGTACTTGGATAAGATTAGCGCCATTGTATATTGCGAGCAGGGCACTGAATTCAACCGCAGCAGTATCTGATTGCGAGATTAGGCTTCTCTGTTCTGGGGATGCAAACGGTCACTTACCGAGACTACTGCTCACTGCACTGGTGAATGTCCGCAGTTATCCCAGCGACCGCCAGCGAATCAAACAACCCTGGCCGATTCGTCTCTACGAAGACGGGATGTTTTGGCAAAGTTGGGGGAATGGAAGATGGAAGGACACAGTCTCAAGTCCAGGAAAAGGGAGATACCGGGGAACCAGTGGTTTATCAAACAACGTGAAAGACGTTTCTCCATGCCCCTCATTGCCCCATCGCTGACAGGCCCAATTGATGCTCGGAGCATGGCCCAAATGAAGACGGCTTTAAGGCACCCACGCCATCCAATTGAGGATTCGTCATGCGGCTTGACATGGTCGGCCCGCTTAATGGGCATTCATAAACTCGTTCCGTTCATTACGCAGCATGGGGGCTGGAGGGCACTCAGTATCATTTGGGATTTCATGACGACTGCTGGGGCATCCAAGGCTTGAGTGGACGTAACAAGCTCTAAAACAAGCAAGCATGAAGCCTCTTGGAGCCCGGCGTGGAAGCGTAAGCGGCGGGGTCGGCATGTTCGTGGGGTTGGAGCTGCGCATTAATATTCTCCGAGAGGCGCGCTCGAGCTACATCAGACATCATATTTTGATTGCGATCCTGCTTGATCTCGCTGCTTGTTGCATAGATTTGAGATCCCGCTAATTAGAATTAACATGCCCGCGGCGCCGAATATGGAACTATAGACCATGTTGAGAGCTAAGATAATCTAGATGAACAAAATCTTGTTTAATCTCAACACAAAGACTAGGCGCATAAGCTAAGGTTGCAGACGAGCTCTTCATTCGAATGCTCAAGGAGCGCCTCTGCCTTGAGCTCAGACGGACCTCTCCATCAATAGAAGATACGAAGCTCAGGCTGATGGAGTTGCATTATCCCGGAGAAAGCCTGGGATCTCATACCAAATATTTGAAGGATTGCTGGTTGGAAATAATGAATAAGCGTCGTAACACCTCTAGTTGCAGTTCAGGTGAGATGCTGCAACAGCGAGGCGGGTTACACTCGGTATGAAGAGCCTGGTGTCACAATAGTTCGTGGAGATTTGGCGCACTGTTTTCCTCTGGGGATGGATCATCTACTAGTTCGCAGTCCCCAAAGCGTGGACTGTCTGCAAGGTAGTCATCATAATAGGCTTATCAATACCTATAATCTGTGTCTCAACCTGAGATAGTATCGCTGTGCCAGGAACCATAGCGTGTACAAGGTACAGTATGGTACAGTACCTGATATAGTCATCAGCATGCTGGATCGGAGTTGATTCGGGGAATGGTGTATACCGAAGGTCTCCATGGCCTCATGGATATCGCGTGAATCGCGGCTGAGTTACAATGCATTGCAAAGTAAACCGTACGGGCAACGCTACGCCGCGAGGATAAGGTAGTCAAAACACGCAGGGAGTGTCGATCGTAACTAACTGGAAATCGCATTGAATGTATAGTAAAAAAACCGCAGCAGATTCCTATGATTGTACAGTTAAAAGTTTAGACAACACGCAAGTCGAGGTTGCGTACACACGAGCTCAATCGATCCAAAGTCTCCTGCCCGAGCCTGTAGTTCCAGAGGCTCAGGGTCTCCAACTCAAGCCCCACTTCCTGACGCTCCTCAAGCCAGTGTATAAGGTTCTCCTCCAGCCCAAGTAAATCTTTTGTTCCCCCCGAATCTACTAGGTTTATTGTCAGAGCCTTCAAACCACTAAAGCAGGTAACGCGGGTGGAGTGGCATTGCTCGCAATCGCAAATACCACTCCCTAAAGACCGGTGTGAGAGGTCGTGAGTGCGTGCATGAGGCAGCAAAAGCAAGGAGGAAAGGGTTTCAGGACAGTCAACCCGAAGCACAGAAAGAGTCGTGCAGTTTTTCAGCAAGGGAAATTGTCGAGAGGCTGCGCTCCTTGCGTCTGTGGTAAAACCGCAGATTTGTATGCCAAACGTCGTCGTCGTTTTAAGCAACCGTTCGACAAAATTTTTGTGGGCATCTGGCTCCGAAATCCAGTAAGTGTGATTGAGCAAGGAAAGCAGAGTTGCGTTTGCTTCATCTTGGACTTCAACCTCAAAGCGTCCCTCTACTGTGACAAAACTAAGGTGATGGGGCGGTGTTATTTGAGAGGGAGTGCGCGCCAAGTGCCCAAGGAACCCTTCGAGCATGATAAACAGACGCTCGAGGTTGAACCCATATAGCACGAGAGCCACTCTACTGATGACTGGAAGTATTAGGCGTTGCGCTAAAGGCCAGAAACCGGCATCTACGCTGATAAACTGTAGGTTGGGCATTACGAGAGGGGTCAAACCCTTTGGGTCGTACCAAACATCATGCGGGATAATATTGCAAGTGGTGAAGCAACGAAGGGCAGGGCAGCGTTGCAGCACCTCCAATTGTACCTCCGGTAGGATGCTATCGAGGGTGAGGCTGGTCAAGCTCGGTAAGCATGGAGGGAGGATAGGGTTCCACAGCACTCTGGGACACGAATCTATCCACAGATTCCGGACGTTCTGCATGGTTCCTTCCTGTGGGATGGGATGCTCTCCCGATTCGTATAGGTCTTCGATACGTGGTTGAGAGAATTTAAGGGTTTCCAAACGAGGCGCCGGAAGGCCCACGAATATGTACGCCGACATCCTGGGATCGATATCAAGGGTCTGAATCCTATTCATGTTCTCAGCGGCGAGTTTCAAACATTTGTCGTATTCGGGTCCATCTAGTGGTGAATGTGTGCTAATACGCAGCAGCGAATCTTTTGAGCGCTCGAGGAAGGCCTGGAACCACCGGAGGTTTTTCAGCGAGCAAGACGTCCATAATTGTGGATGGTCTAACGCAAAATTTCTCCATTGAGCGCAGAATTGGGTTGCTGCAACCCAGGAATAAGGGTTATCAGTGGAATCCTCCTCCTCCGATATACTAAGTCTTGTGACTTCTAAAATCTCGACGACGAGTTCGGGTGGAAGCGTCGAAATGGGCATCATGGCGTTTCTTTGTCGTAGAAGCTGAGCGCGGACTACCTGCAAGGCGGCAATCTGCCTATCGATGTCCGCAATCTGCGCCTCGACCTGTGATAGTGTCTCTGTGTCAGGAATCATGGGGAGTATGTATCGAGGCAAAAAGGGGCCAGCACCTTATGTATCTTGTCAACACTTCGTGCTTCTTAATCGGAGTTGATGCGGGGTTGCATAGACTGTATTGTACATACCAAAAACATAAGTGGCGGTCAGGTACAACGTATTGCGAAGTAACTGTCGTGGATGACGCCACGCAGATGTGGCGGCACCCTGCTAGGCAGACAGATAAGCGTTAAACGACGGGAGTGGGGTTGCTTCCTGGCCCTCAAAAAGAGCCTCCCAGTAGACAATACAGTATACATTTGAAGATGCAAGTTAGCAGGAGAGGTCTATGACGCGACTTACCTTCTTAAGCTGTATATTTTCTTTTTTTTTTTTTTTTTTATCTTAATTTTCACTTTTACCAAATTTCCAACAACGGGAAATAATTGTTGCCAAAAATACATAACAACTTACAAGCAGAAAGCTAAGTATCTACACGAAAAGGAACGAGACGTTAGCAATTGCACAAACTGGACGTAAACTTCTACAAGCGAGCTAACGTGAGTGAAAAGGTGGTGAGTACAAAACAAATACATATGGCGTGCATGTTCACGCCGTGCTTGACAACAGCCGTCATCGTCGATCATCAGTTGCTGTAAATAAGAGTATCAAGAAAAACGACCTTGAGGCGAGGGCGGTAGACCCAGCAAACCCGACGAAGCAGAGGTATATAGGAATGTGCAGACCCCGTCTATTGAGGATGTACCCGAAGCCTGAGCAAGATCATGGACGGCGATCGAAGACGTGGACGGTAAAAACCCAGCGCAGACGAGAAGCCCTCCGTCAAGAACACAGGCAGCTCTAAAGACCTCCCCTCCCTCTGATAGACCCAAGAAATGCAGACCTCCCAAAAAGCATGACCACAGACTTCCCACAGACTTCCCCCAAACACACCCTTCATCAGTTCCACCCCTCAGAACACTTCTTATCCGGTCGCCTGCTATTCCGTCCCTTACAATCCAATCTCCCACAATCCTGACAAGGATGTTGGCAAAATGTGTTGCCGCCTCGTCCTTTGCAATCTTGCGAACCACATTTGCAGCAATGTCGCGGGCTCCTCTTCGGGGGTGGGTCAACGACTTGTCCTGGTTCTCGTCCTTCCCCACCCCCGTTACCACTCGGCCCAGCTGGACCGCTTCGATGGTGATCTCCTCCACCGAACGGGTAGGCTCGTTTGAGCGTGCCAGTCGAGTTTCCAGAAGTATGGCCATTTGTGGTCGGGCTGATGCTTGGAGCCGCAGGGGTCGGACCACTTGACGCAGAGGGACCGGAGGATATAGGCGATATAAACATGGGAGGATATTGGTATTGATATGAAGGGTGGGCATGAAAGAGTTGGTATGGTGCATGCGGTGACTGGTGTTGTTGTAGTTGGTGCGTCGGTGGAGGCGGTGGAGGCGCTTGAGCTTGGGGTGGGGGTTGTGGTGATGGTTGAGGAGCTTGTGGAGGCGGCGGGGGTTGGGAGTGTTGAGGTTGGGCTTGTGGTTGGGCTTGGGCTTGTGGCGGTGGTGGCGGTGGCGGTTGGGATTGCTGAGGTTGGGTAGGTGTAGGTAGTGTCGGCTGAGTTGTAGAGGGCCCAGGATCCATGGAACGGCCCCCATCTACCATGGATGTACTGGCCCGCCAATCGGTATAGTCAGGCATGGTCTGAGAGGGAGGCTAAAGTAGGTAGGGCGACGACGAAATAAGATAAACACGACGCACAGTAGTCTCATGAGCTTCGAGTCCATTGTGATGGACATTTCCGCCATTATGTATTTGATCCGCTGTCAGAGTACTCGGAGGTGGGACATGCAGAGTAGGCTCGGGTGAAATCTCCTCATCGTGCTTAACCGGAACAACACCGTTCATGCCGTATTGGATGGCGTAGATCAGCTGAAATATCTGATCCTTCTTGAGTCCAAATGTCAGGCTAGCTTGCACCATCCTCCACAATGATATCGAAATCCCGACCGCCTTCCAACACCAAACTTGATGACCACTTCCAAGATCGGTTTCGCTACACAGCATAGCCGGGAACTCGTCTCTCAGCTTGATGGGCAAAGAATTTAGAATTGAGACATCCGTGCTTGCAAATTTTCGGCGACATTGAGGTGAAGGGCAAACATATTCGCATCCGATGATGAAGAAGGGCTTTTCGATGTCATGAACTTTGATGGGCCCCGATTTGATACAGCCGTTGTTGTAAAGGAGCGAGCCGCATTGAGGACATGCGATACCGGTGAAGACGATAGGCATAGGATCCCAGTAGAAGAATCGGTGCTCTGATAACGGGGTCCGGGCCGTAGATGCTGACGCGGTGAGGGTGAAGTATGGGGGTGAGACTGGAAGCCAGAATGTTTTGCGCGAAGAATACTGAGTTGGAATGGTTTGAGGGGGTTCGGCAGGGTTGGGTGTTAGGGAGTCAAGGTGGAGTTGGTAAGCCTGCTCAGCTGGGATCCCGCTAGAGCTTGGGCCGGAGGGAAGGAGGTTGAAACTATTGATGAGGACTTTTTGAAATGGATAGGGTGAGGTACGTGCTAGCTCTGCCCAATCGTCCCGATCGAGATTTGGATCAATGGGTGATGGAGGGGCACCGTTCGCCATCGACACGGAATAGGCGCTGTTTTGCGCAGCACCAAATGGATTAAGAGAGAACCCATTTGCCCATTGAGGTGGTCGAAGGAATGACTGAACGAAAGCCTGATCAGCACCAGTCGCTACGACAGAACATGCAGGATAAGAGAAACCTACGTTCAGCAAAGGCGGTGCGGATGTTGGAAGAGAGCTTTTCGCCCGTGAGGTTCGTGGTGGACCGGATCCCGCTGGCAATCCGTCTTTACGAGGTCTCCCAACCGGTCGCTTGATCTTTGGAGTCTGCGGAATGTTCTCAAGGTTCTTTCTCGTGCTGCCCTTTGGTCGACCGGGTCGACGCTTTGGGGGATCGCCATTGACAGGAGTTGGTTGACTTTGGTTGGAATTAGCTGGGTGACCTGGGAGCTGGAGGGTGGGGTTGTTCGGTTGGAAACTTTGGTCTGCCGGGGGATTCTGGAGAGTTGCTAGGTTGGGCGGCTCCATAGAAGCTGTGGGGGTTGAAGACGAGCTGGACCTGGAGATGGGCGACAATACGAGGACATGAAGGATCAGAGATTATAAAGAAGAGATTCGAGGCTGTGGAGAACGTAGGTAATAGCAGCTCACAGGTTAGCGCTTGCGAGAAAAGCCGAATATTTTCTCTATCCAATTCAAAATTGAGTTGTGAGGGTTAAGTTACATATGGCTAAGTCAGCCTTGACTCACCTCGTCTCCATCGGCTTTTGCCGGCAATAATTTTTTTTTTTAATTTGATAAATCAAATCCTTCCGCTATCACTCGACATTTAACTTGCCAACTGCAGGTAGTCTTGACCACCCATCGCTGTTTTTTGTGTTGGCAGACCACGGGCCAGAATATTGGCGCACTTCGATGCCATGCACGGCATGACGCTATGGTTTGATAAGTCCAGTCCTTTCGAAAATGGGAAACCATATTTCTGATAGTTGAAAATAATTGCCCTTGGTCTACCTTTTTGCGGAAACATTCCAAGGAATAAACCAACGGTCAACTACGTGGACAGGGCTATGCCTTATTGTCCAACAGTTCTAGCCCTCTGTAAGCTGCCCCATTGCTGTCGAAGGTGGTGCTGATGCCACCAAACCGCTCCCGGTGCATAGCCTTAGACTCTGCTCGATTGAGTTTACGAGGTTTGGGGGTCACAAAGGGCTTCACATACTGAACGAGATCGGCTACTAGGTACAGTCGGCCTAGAGGAAGTCGGGATCATGCACGCGAAGACCGCACACAAGCTCTGCGTAAGTTACTTCTCCCGAGGATCGTGCTTTTTCGTATAGCATGAATTTGTTGTGCATCTTTGTCGTATTTTCTCTGCATTAATCACCACGTTGAAAGCGGTATGCATGTAAGATCTAACAGCCTTGGTTTTTATGAAATCCACCCCAGGTACTCGCACAGAAAGGTCTGTTTTCAGCCATCTGATTTTTTTGCATAGCTCTACAATAAGGAACCCAGAACTCTTTTTTTGCCAATCAATGCAGCACGCGCCAAGTCCCAGGCTGGTCATTGGCCCAGCGAAGACAACCCTTTACTTTAGGCTTATGATGAGCACACCACACTCTATCTTAGCCTTTCACCTTCGGCCCCGCCTTTTGCGCTACATCTCATCAATCTCGTTGAGCATTCGCCTAAACCCATACTCCATTCCGTTACTATCGCTCTCCGCCTTTCCAGCCTAGTTTCCCGCTTCTGATTTTGCCTTGTCCCACGATTCGTGTTTTCTCAGACACGCCTTCAACCAAGTCAACGAAGCACCCTGCTATTATTAGCCTCGCAAATTCGCCAGCACCCGAGTTTTTCTATTCGAGCTTTCACGTTATGTACAGCACTGCTTTACCCGCAGTCACACCGCTCTCTTCCCTCTCCTTCTCCTTCTCCGCCCACTCCCCACCCCCCTTCTGGCCTTTGTTACTGACTCCTGCCTAAAACCTCGTCGTTGGCGCTCCAGCAGCGTCACTACTAACTGTTGAAGACGCACATGGCCCGCACATGCAGATGCGCTTCCTGACTAAGACCGGGGCTCAAAACTGCTTGCGGAGATGGCCCTCGCCACAGAAGAGGAGATACCCAGTCGATTGTAAAATATCGGAGGCAAAAAACAGCGGGACTTCACCCACCAACCCTGCCACCCTATCCCTCTGGTCGATGCTTTCTGCGATGTTGCAGATATTGAGAAAGCTTGCATCTACACTCATACAGGCCCTACTCTTTTATTTTGACCTCATCTCGGCGAATGATGTTCTCGTTATTTTCATAGAAAGGTCGGTGAAGCCACTTTGCTTTGTCGATGTCTCGGTTGATGCTAAAGATGTGGTAGCCCGTTCAAAATGATCAGCGATAACAGGATACAAAGCCCTCCTCAACCCACTACACCCTGTGGGGTCGTATGTCGCCTTAATATTGCAACATGCCAACTGTCATGTCATAAATTCAGGGGCAAGTCCCTTCTTGGAGCCACATGGTATGCTTTAATGGAAAGCGTCGATCCCTAAGACTATCGCGGGAGCGATTTAATACAGTGCGCTTCGTCGTCCAGGGGGAGCTAGTACCCTCAAAACCTCGTGGTCATTGCGCCAGCTCAAGATACGCAAGGCTTGTGAGTAGTATTTCTATGCCGCAATTCCCGTTCCATCTCCTATATGTTCTGAACGTACACTTTTAGTGTGAGAAGACGGCTGCAGGCCATCAATGATGACCTCAAGAATTTCCTTTCAAGTATAGATTCCATCACTTATTCCCGCAATCCGACAGGGAGAATTTATGCTATTACTCCAGTGACCATGCCTGTTCCGCCTTGACAGCATTGCGGGGTAGCCGTTGCATTCGGGCAAATCTGCAGGAGGAAGGGCGAGTGGATTCTGCTCGCCGTCGGAAAGGAAAATCAATTGGGCGTCTAACACTAACATCATGAGTAACGTAAGATTGGTGCTCACGACGCGGGCTGAAAAAAAACCATCAGGATCAATGGCAGTGTCTTCCACGCTCCCGAACCCGCTGAAAATTAATACTAGTGTTGTGTTTTTGCGTCTTCTCATTCGCCTATTATCCCTGCTTTCCGTAGTCTTGCTAACTTGGCTTTCCTCCCCTCCAAAAAAGACTATATGAACGATGAGGCGATGCACGCTTTCAACAAGTTATCCGCGCATAGCTGTAGTAGCCTACCTTGACTGCGTCCAAAGAGTCGACGGGTGTTTGGGAGTTTGCCCATGCCCACGCTCTAAACACAGCTCCATTCTAACTCTCTGAACCCAAGCTCGTGCCTCCCTGAAACTCGATTAAGTACGCTCGGGCCGTGACCCTATCTGCTATTACATCAAACGTGTCGGGTGAAATCCGAGGCAATGCTTGTCGGAGCGCATCTAGGGTGGTAGACGACCCACATCGTACCTTCTTGCGCAAGATGTATTGTGCGTTGATTCCAGAGCGAGTGGTACAGAATTCACTTTTTTGGCGAAAAGGCTGCGTCGTTATCCCGAGCTGCACGCACTGACTGTGTGTCATGCCATCATGCGTGTATTACCTAGGATCTCATCTCGGAACCCTCTCGCTCAGCTCGTCCTCATCATTCCTCAGGCCGGCCTTTACAATAAGTCGGTGTTAGCTAACACCGACTTATACCCTTACCCGTAAAGGCACCAAGCAACAGCAAGGTCCATTTTTCAACTTCGCCGCTATTCTCAAATGCCATTCCACCAACCCTGGCGAGACACCATTCGCCTTCTCAGAGATTCCTGTGTCGTCACAGTGCCAATATATCTAACTTTGTGCAGGACAAAGGCGCACAGCTTCCTATTACCAGTAGTTTGCATACTAGCTCTCATGCCGCTCTCCCAAGCGTATCCAGCCGCGACTATCTATACATGTGTTACGGGCTCCCTGTAAATAGAAGGCATTCACCGCGTTATATGTACCGCGCTGTGCGAATGGCAATGCATTCCACGTAGGAGCTGCCACCTACCGAGTTCAGTAGGCCAAACACAACTTTCACAATTGTGTTCGCAAAAAAGGCCGCAACCGTGACTCTCGAGGCCATGAGCGACAGGGCAGGACGCGGTGGCATAACAGCAATAGCGTATCCTGAGCTGCGGGCTGTTGCATGTACGACGCTGCGTTGCATGCAGTTCGTAAAATTTACCCCGCTGGAGTAAAAGCTCCCAAGCCAGTTTGCACTAATCACACGACGATTTCCTCGCTCCAGCCTCACCGGAAGATTATATATCCGACTCAGATCCTGTTGTATAGAATGCAATTGTGGAAGCACACAAGCGGTCTAGACTCCAAAACCAATATGTACTGCAAGCCGTGGTTGTACCCTTGGGTGAGGTGCTTTGGGATCACATCACCCCCAGGGACGACGAAGGTACTTTACTTAACCTCATATCAAAAGGTTCAAGGGGTCCCCACCCCCTGTACGTTATTCATTTGCTCCTCGTCAGCTACTTTAGCTGACCCAACCTAATCTGGTCCATTCTTCATTCATATCCGAGTCGATCCTTTGATCGCTTTTCAATCATTGATTGTAGTCACCTACTTGAGGCGGGAAGCTTGTCAAGTGGTGTACAGGACAATCGGTACCCTCGATCGCTGCTCCGTCGCCCGCCAGCAAGGCAGCATTCGGGGAAAATGAGGTAGCTTCTACACGTTCAGTGCCACTACGGTCCGGGTTACTTAGCCTCGTGGAAGTGTGTTGCGTGAGTTCTTCACACACATTGATTCAGAATTTGAAACAGGTATGTTACGTCTGCTTTGGATGTGCCTAGCAGGAAACCCGCACCTACAGCTCAGTGCCATCCCCTTGAAGACATATCAGGTGAGTGGTGGAACCGGGTCAACCTTGGGTTTGAAGTGACCTGTTAGTTGTAACGCCTCATGTGAAGGCTATACGCTTCATCTGCACTTTCATCGACGAAGGACGAAGAAAACAGCGCGCAACCAGCATGTGGTAGGTGCTTATCCAGATATGTAAATCAATGCCGTACTTCGATCTCAGGGGGTATGTTGCGTCATAGACAACCTAACTCGGCCAGCCTAATCCCTTACCTTCCTCGAAGTTCAAACACCGCGTCGATGTTCGGGGTGTGTGTTCTTGTTTGTTTGCTTTTTTGTAAGGCAACCCAGCCATAGAATTGTTGAAGGCACAGGAATTAAACTACACGCACTCATATTCACCTTCGTAACTGATTTTGCATCGCCAATATCCTCTCAGGTACAAAGGGCATAATTTAATAAAGGGTCAAGTTACTCTCAACCTCTCCTTGTAGTACCCTTGTGTTAGATATATGCAACAGAGTCGCCAAATGTGCTTGAGGGCTGTCCAGGCGATATAGTTCCCCCCGGCTTTACACACCCTTTGTTGCTGCACTCAGATACCGTTACCCAATATTGACGTTCGCAAACGATAGGCCGCTGGGTTGAAACAACCAGATGCTCCATACGTGCGTGCTGATACTAATGGCATCGCGGCCCACTCCATTGGATTGCACACACCCAATGTGGAAGCAAAACTCGGAGATTACGGTAATGCTCGGCACCTTTTTGAACTCCGGGTATGCATATGTAGTCAAATCAGACTGACAAGAACGTCGAATTATAGACTATGATAAGGCCCATCCCATTGGTATTCAATCAGGAGGAAAAAGTTGTCGAGAAGAAAAAATTGCCAGATCCCAAGAGAAAACAGCCATTACTCTGTTAATAGAGGGCCTTACCTCTTCTTTCTATAATAACGAAGCAGTGACCGCCACCCCACTCGTTGGGAGCGTGCGCCCCATATCCTGAACTAGACGCCGAATATGCTGCGGAGGTTTGGGCGCGAGCACAGCGATCAGCTCATCTGACACCCATATTACTGCAGTGCAAAGCCTAGACCTACACTTTAGAATGCTGTTTAGACCGGTAAAGTATAGCCTCGATACGGTTAAGGGATAGAATGCCGTATATTCGTGTCTATTAGATTGAGCGCACATTGGTACGTCAGTGGCACTGGTGAGCGTCTTGTCATCCCGCCCGGGAAAGATCTCGTTATATGACTCGCAGAGCTGCATTAACTCTTCAGGTGCTCACAGCTTTCAAATCCCGACAGCTCCTCTATTTGGGACGGACTGAAAGCAGGCCCTTTCGTTAAACCCACTCTTCGGCGTACCATTTATCTCATCCAAGTCACTCAATATAATCAAATAGAGAGAGTGACCCATTCATTAATATACAGCTTAAACCGACCCCTTGAAGCTGTGTGAACCAACTGAAACTGCAGGGTGCCTTAGGTGGCCGCTCCCAGAAGCCTTGATCAGCTGCGCCGAACAATGTGCCCTACGGGATCTGTAAACGTTGTGCTATTGCTGCGAATCACGGAGCACATGTACATCAACGGCAGCATAGGCAATGTGTACATCCTGTTGCGCGCGGCGTGATCAATCCAAGTGACCTAGAACTTTGAACCTTTGCATGATGATTTGATGCTCAATACTCACACTAGCACATGCAGACTTGAAATACTGTCCAGGATCACATAGCTATGCTAACCCCTAGGTAAATCAGATCCAGGATGGTTCTGGTGCTGTATGGACCTGGGAATGGAACTTTATTGTCGTGGCGTGAAGCCCTATGGTCCTGTGACAATAATTGCCGGATGATGGAGTCATGGATCGTTGAAGATATTATCATTTATTAGCGGTTACACGCGTCGTGACTGTCTCCAAAATACCTAATTTATCTCATAACTTCGTGCCCGTACCCTGCGCGACTCTGTGATAGCTCTTCACCTTCCCTGAGGAGCATGAAGCCGGTCTGGCAGGAAGAAGGACACCCTAACTCCAATCAGCGCTATTGTGATCAATACCCAGTACACCATCATTCCACCAGCGAGGTGATGCTGGAGGGAGATAGAGAACAGCGATGTGGACACCGTGGGCGAGAAAGATCTCACTACACATCCCATCATCTGTGCTAGGCCATTCGTGGTTCCGAGGCTGGCCTTATTAGGCGCACTGTTCACAATGAATAAGTGGATGCAACCTAAAGTAGGAAAACGCCGTTTGTCAAACGCCACAGCATCAAAGAAAATCATGTCGTAAAACGACGCACCATAAGCCATATAGGTACTAGTCATGAAAAGAAGCTGTGCCCCTATCCCGGCCCAAACCCAACTATCCACTTTTCCCGCACTCTTCGCAAAGTAACTCAACAGCGGGAAAACGGACAACGTGCCCACCAAACTAGCATTGGATACAATAAACACCTTCTTTGGTCCAAAGCGATTCATAAGCTTTGCCGCTAAGGCAATTTGGACAAATGCGTTAAAGGTCCCCCATGCTCCCATCACCAATCCGATCTCGTAGGGTGAGAAGCCGAGGCCCCCGTTTTGGATAGATGTGGAAAACATGAGCGGGCGAAGTGCTTCGGCAGCCATGTCGGTGAAACTGAGGAAAAGGTAGGCTGTGAGGGGTACGAGGACTCTAGGAATGAGAAGCTTTCGGATCGGTAGTGGTTTTTCGGATTCTTTGGTATCTGCGTCTATGGTATGTGCGGATGATGAAGAGCTGGAGGCGCCATAGGAGATTGTACGAGTGTCCTCTGAGAGCAGCGCTGTTCTTTCCGCGTCTGTTTCAAAAGCTTCTGATTTCTTTTTGGCGGCCAATGCGGGTAATGTCTTTTTAAGGGTAAAGTCGATCAGCCGCTGAGTTACAAGTAAAGGGTCCGTAATACCCACCTCCTTGAATCCAACCAGGGTAAGTAAGTAAGATAGGAATGACATCACACCGGCTGTGCCACACGCGAGCAAGTAAGGGTAGTCTTTCATGAGGCGGAATCTGCCTAGGGTGTGCGGCCATCTATCTGCAGGCCGTGCTAACAGTCCACCTACGATCGGCCTATGTGTATGACATTAGTACGGCGTGAGGATCAGCCAGAGCGCCTTCGGCCTACCCAGCGGCAATGCCAACGCTCCAAACCAAAGGCATGATGGCGAAGGCCTCTGCCATGTTGGTCTCATCGGTCAACTGGAAAAGACGAATTACATTGAGCAAACAATGTTTACGTCTTCTACGACACATACCTCCGCCAGCACACTCTTGGAAACGCCTAACAACAGTACGTTATGGTTAGTTACACCTTACTATCGTCTTCCTTTTCACAAAGAAGCTTAAAGGAGTTCTCATACCAATATTCCCATTGAATACGCCTTGTAGCGCCCGGAAACAGAGCAATGGCAAGAATTTCTTGGATAATCCGAATCCAAACATGGCAACAGTCAAGCCTAGTGGACCAAGAACAAGTATTGGCCTACGACCGATTATATCCGACGCCATACCCCAGTATACGACTGTGATAGCCTCGGTGACAAAGAATGTAGATTCCTAATAAATTTTAATAAAGCAATCACGATGAGATTTTCAGAACAAAATGCGTTGAAAAGAACGTTGATCAACGACTATAATGAAATAGAGATCCAAACATTCACAAAATCAAAGCAAGGCGACTTACAAGTATCCCACCGAAATACCCTGTCTTCCTCTCATCTCCATGTGTTATCCCCGTTTCCTGTATCAACTGGTTTACGAATGGGTATATAACCATCGCCGTCACAGGCTCAGCAAACATGATGGTGTAAATGATAAAAAGTTGAAATATGGGTAGAGGAGTGCGTTTTCTAGGTGTCAGTGACTCGTCTTCTACTTGATACGCTTCAGTAATGGAATCTACTGAAGACGTATCTACGTCGTTTGGTGTGGGCAGAGTGTCCGCTGTGGACGTCTGCTTGGCCCGGGCGGGCACAAAACTTTTAGAGGTTGATGGTGATGAAGGGGACGAAGGGGAATCGTGACTGGCATGAGCTCGGATAGTAGAGGTGGAAGAAGAAATCAAGGAAGCGTTTAACAATGTCGACTCTGTCGAGTCGGTGGAGGGCACCGTCATATGGTTAGAAGCAGACATGGTGCAATGTGGTTTGATTCCTCGTGGTAGACCGAGATAATCTAAGTGAGCGGTTAGGCGGAAAATCAAATTGGAGGAGCCCTGGGTTTTATACTGACTCATGCTCACCTTTTTTTCGGATTTCAAATATGTATATACACCCAAAATGGGAAAAGAAGTTTTGCTCCGGCGGTGATCCAGGGATGGAGGGGGAGGGTCAACGAGGAAGGATACAGCCGTACTGTATAATCTTGAAGGCTGATTCCAATACGACCAAGCGAAGTGGGTAGGTATATAGGTGTAAAAACAGTCCTCTCAGTACCGAAAAATTTTATATCCCCCTCATTTTAGCCGAATCATTCGGTGGAAGTCATCTAGAATGAACAAATTTACGTCCATCGCAAAGGGGATACACATCCACGCCTGGCAATAATTGAAGAGCACCAAGCCGGGACAACAAGCATTCATTTGAACGTTCCAGCACGTAGGAAGTAATCAAGGACCGAGACCAAGAACCAGGAGAATTTTTTTTCCTCAATGCCATCCCCATGCGGCAGGCTTCCAGTCCCTGCCGCCAATTATGGTACCCGGCGGCACATGTGCAAGAAGACAGCGAGACTGGTAGGCACGTTTCGGGTCGGATGGCTGGACGCTAGTCAAATTCAAGCACGGACAGGGGCTTTGGAGCTGAACCCGAACAGGAGAGGTCAAGTGTCCACCACCAGAACAGTAACCATCGGGCATACATCGACGGCTTGAGATGAGGCTGACTAACCACTTGAAAGGCGTCATGCATCTGATGATCTTCCTTGCATCGCTGGCATTCAAAGCTAAGCGGTTCTACGTCGGATATAGCACTGCACACCGCACACCGCAGAGCGGCGATCAGCTGCCAGTGTACACCCTGCTGAATCGAGAACGCCCAAACCAGTATAGCTTGCATGGGATTGGGCCATCGAAGGAAATCACGATTCATGGGATCGGGCGAAAGGAGATTGCATCAACCGAACAGAGATATTAAAGTGACTCACCCACGCCAGCACACAGGGCTAGGGGTGAGAGGTGAGGGGAAGATCAGGAAGGAAGATGTTGAAACAGATTTTAAAGCTTTTAAAAACAGCACTAGCAAAAAGTAAAGCACAAACACGAGAGAACAGGAAAGAACAGGAGGAAAAAAGCAGATGTCGGGAGATATCATAGCTATGATAGAACAAGATATAACTGTTTGTATACGTGCAAGTAACGTTATAGTTAGACAAAACAGTAAGCAGTACCAAGCGCGAGCGTATAGAAGCCAAAGGCAGAGACTAACCAAGAACAACCTTAACGTTTTTGGACGACACTTTGATGAGACATATAGAGTATAGTGGAAGGCAGGGGTTGCAAGACTATTGGTGACAAGAGACATACAGACAAGATCAGGTACGTGGGATGCGTAATTGAGCTTGTCGGAATGGATGCGGAAGGGGAGGATAACCATAAATATTGAAAACCGGCTCTCCGAGTAATCCACCAAACCAGGATTAGGACCAGGACCAGGACCGAGAAAAGTAAACATCGTGCATAGATGTTATCCAGTAAAGGCAGGGCGGCAGGCAGGCAGGCAGGGGAGCTGCAGAACGAGCAGGCTGCACGCACGCCAGCCAAGGTTTATATCCCCCTTTCCTCCTATAGGGGAGTAAAAGAAAGGAATGTAGAGGCATGGACAAGAATCGTAGCGTGGAGATGCGAGGATATAGTAACACAAATCAAGAACGTGTCCCCAAGAAGATGTGATCGTACATTTTGTAAGCTTCGGCAGTCGACGATAATGATGACGATTAAGGCAACAGACAGCTTTTGGTTTCATGTTCAGGTCAAGAGGAAGCGAGACAGAGAGAGTAGGGGGATGTAAGAGCAACTCCTACACTCCCATCTATCCATCTGCCCCAAATCACCCGCTTTTCCCCAGGTCACTTCCCACCATCCTTCCCAAGTCTCCCCGCGTTCCCATTTGGTTGATACATATACGAATGCGTCGTCGGCTGCTGCTGCTTGCTCCCCTGCTCCACAACCGAATGTATCGCAGTTCTTGCTCTATAATAACTCGTCGCTCTCTGCGGGTCCGTCACCATATGACCCGGCTGTCCGTTGCTGCTGCTGCTGCTGTTCGCGTTGTTGCTGTGCCCTGTATGCCCACTATGACCGTGACCATGATTATGTGCATGGCTCAAATTAGCTGACACCATTACCGGTGAAGGCGTATTAGCTGCTACCGTTGGCATAGGCCACGGTAGGTTGGATTTTGTTGCCGTTGCTGTTGTAGGTGTGTTGGATGTTGTTGAGGTTGATGGCGGTCGTTGAGTGTGTGGTAAGGCGGGGGAAGCTCCAGGGGTTGCGTGTGGTTGGGATGGAGACGCTGTTATTGGGGGCGGCGGTTGGGGTGTTGAGTGAGTTGGTCGATTATCAACAGTCGTAGCGTTGGGTATTATGGCGGTCGAGGAGGAGGGAGTGGATGCGGTGGGTTGAGGAGGTGGTGGGGGAGGTGGGTGTGAAGCATTGGCATCGTCTGTCGCTTCGTGTTCTCTTCGTCGCTTGACTCCGCGTGATGGAGCTTCCCTCAAACCAAGACTTGCAGCTTTGGTATAAATCTGTGTCCTGTTGAATAAAACATGAGCATATCGACCCCAAGCGACCAAATTAAAATCCAACCTCGTCCGAGATCCAAACTGACGAATGACCCAGTCCCATTGTGCCTCTGCGGTCGAAGCCTTTGTCCGGCTCTCTTCAAACAGCTTCTTCAATCGATCAACTTCCTCCTCTGACCAGGCTCCATGAGCATTTGTTGGAGCCGTTTGTGTTGCTGGCCCACTAGAAGACGTCGATGCTTGCGGTTGTACCGCAGGTGTCGGGTTTGAGCTTGAGGCTTGAGGTGCGGTTACTGTCTGTGTCGGATTAGTAGTCGGTGCAACTTGTGGATTAATAATCTGAGGTTGAGCCTGGTAGTAACCAGTAGGGTAAGCATATGGAGCAGGATAATAAGATGGGTATTGTGTAGGTGCATATACTCCATATTGAGCGTGGGGGTATGGTCCTGTTTGCGTGCCCATTGACATGACGAATTGCTGCGGATTAGTGATTACAGTAGCCGGTGTTGTGGTTGCAGGCGCACTCGATGTAGAGGCGATGGGTGCAGGTTTGGCACTGGTGGATGCGGTGGAAGTTGCCGGTGCAGCCGATGGCGCTGACACCGACGTGGATGGTGCTGGCGCAGTCACAGGGGCGGCAGAAGTCGCCGTTTGGCCATGGTATAGTTGAGGAGCAGTGGGGTACATGGGTGGCGGTGGATTTTGTATCAATCTTGATGGATTGTTAAGCTATGGTCACAAAGGAAGGAGGCCTCAGGTAAGAAGCACGGACGCTAATCTGGAACATACCAAGGTGTCACAAATCCTTTTGGCCTCTGCCAACATTGACAATGGATCGACTTTGCTGTCTGGCATCATCTGATAACATTGTGCGACCACGAGAGGTGGTGTAGCTTTCTGCATTTTCGATCGTTTACCAAAAATAAGCAAAAGATACGTAAAATGGACACCCACAACCAGCTCTTCTGCCGCACCATAAAATTCTGCGCATAGATTGAGCACGCGCCATTGGAACTCGTAGTAGTGATGGTTTTGGTTGTTGATCTCGGGAAATGATGGTGGAGCAGCTGTGGTTGTTGATTGAGGCTGTGGAGCCGGAGCTGCTGCTTGGTTTTGAGGGACATTAGAGGCCACGTAGAAAGAAGCAGATTGGTCTGGCTTCATCGTACTAGTCCCACTGACGACGCGCGGCTTCCTATTCTTGGACCCGCGTGGCCTGCCTGGTCGGCGTTTCTGAGGCTGCTGCTGCGTTGAAGAACTTGATGGGTCCTGGGGCTGCGTAGGCTGAGTTGATGGTTGAGTTTGAAGCTTTTGCGAAGCGGATGGCCTTTGGAGAGTGAACAGAGCAGAAGCAGACGAAAGCTAGATGTGAGGCCTACAACAGCGGTGCAAAAGGTGGGATCCACGCACCCCGTTCCTTTGTTATGCGGAGAAGCTGGGTTGCTACCGTGATTATCGGCTTCGTTCCTTGAATTGAGTTGCTCCTCGACCATGCCCTCGTCCTCGTCGTCTTCCTCCTCTTCCTCCTCCTCCTCGGGCCTGTGTTGCGGGGTCGAGGTGAGGTTGGATATGTGCTGTGCCTTGGACGGCTGATACAATCCTGTGGAGGAGTACACAGGCTGGGTGGGAGGGTTCAGTGCCTGCGAGAGCGGCTGATAGTGCTGGGGGTCGCCCATGGTGGGTTGGTCGTTACGGAGTAACGTGAAGCTCGGTGGAAGGGAAATGGTGGCGGAAATTGCGGGTTAGGAGGGAAAGTGGTTGTGTGGGTTTGGAGCGGATTGTCGTGCACGACGATAAAGGGGCTGAACCTGGAGAACGGCGGGGAGTGTCAGCGACGACATGGGGGTACTGAGGATGGAGGAGTCGGCATACGTGAAGGCGTATATTCACGGGTACCCCTGACGCACAAATGCTTTATTGGATATGCAAAGTGAGTATACACCCGATTAAAATAAAATACCGACAAAAAATACAACGAACCCAGCTACTTTCCGGGCCTTTACAATGCCGCCCAAATTCAACGCAAATCCGGATCTCGTCTGTCGTTTCCTTCGCGGGCTGCAATGTCTCTGGGTGACTAGACAACGCTGGCAACGGTGGAGAAGAGAGCCTCCTCGCTGTCGTATACAGTGAGCAGATGGTGGGAATATCTCAGGAATCAACAAAGCTAGACCACAAATTTGTCACAATGTCGTCACATTCCACGTCACATTCATACCAGGCGTGTTGCTGACCTCCCTGCGAACATGAGGCTGTTCTAGACTTTGCGCTCCGTGAAGGGTGTGTAGGCTTTCATTTGAGCGATTAAAGGCGTCATTCCCCTTGCATCATGGTTCTCAACCAACTCTATGTGCGGACGGTCTTCTGATCCCCACCGCCTGCCAATAAATACGTCGCACGCACTTATTTGTCACTGATAACTGCACGGAGGAATGTCGCCCGCGGATAAGTGTAAGATATCCCGTCCTTATCTTTCCCGCTAACAAAAATGCCTTTCCGCCCACATTTGCTTTGTTTGCACCTGTTAGAATACGACGGTTTTGGCTTGTCACGCTCGTTACCGCGTGCTCACAAACAATTCGCGAATGACATCTGTCAAACCTGCCCGTTATTGCAATTGGTACCGCTGTGCAGGTCCCAGATAAGTCCCCTAATCTCTCAGGTGACTCCGCTGGACAAAGGCGCTCGAGATCGCGTCGTTGGATTATATTTCACTAAAACCAGTAATAAAACGAGTAATAAAATGGCAATAACCAGGTTTTACACTTCTGTGTGGTATCATAGATAATTCCAACAAAGGGAAGGCGAATGACAACTGAAAACCCCAACAGGAAAGAACACGGAAACGGAAATGAATCGTAATGCGTATGTGGGCAGGTGGTAGGGTTGCGGGGAAGGGTGGAAAGGCGGGGCCATTAAAGTTAGTGAAGGGTTAGATAAAGGTATCAGCGGGGCAGAGAAAAATAGGAGGGCAGAGGCTGTAATGTCGCAAACCGATCTATAGCAGATAAAGCAACAAAGATACTCGGAACAAGTGGATGGACGTGCTTGGAAGGTTCCAATGTTGGGTGATGACGTGAATAAACATAACACATAACGAATGCAATGCGAGTGATTGAGGTGGGTGAAGTGAGTATCGTTAGCAATGGGAAGTCGTTCTCTTGGCGTCATCATTGGTCCTTCTTTTCTTGTTGAATCTCCAGTAGAGGATCCAACGAAGACTCGGGCTGCTTGTAGGAGCCGCCCGCGCGATCAGCCCATGTGAAGTACTGTTATTCAAAGCGATGAGTCACCCGAGATAACGAGGAAAAGTGCCAACACGAACCTGGCCGTAATTCACCGTGAAGTAAATATGATGCAGGGTATGGTGTGCGGGACCATTGATGATCTTCTCCAAAGGATGTCCAGTAATCATATCCGAATCGTGGATCTTTAGATCACATGAACCATCGTCCACATGAGGCAAAGAAAGGCAATCCAGAAAAAGGAAGGGAAAAGGCACGAAAGTGTTAAGTCAATCTCGTGCCGCTCCTAAGGGTCATTAAAAGCCGAAATGACGTACAAAGATACTCCAGATGTTGACGGACACGAAGAGAGCTAGATAGAGCACTCTGTGCAGAGGGAAGATGAAGATGAACAGGTGGTACGGAATGGATTGGGCGTATCCATCAACAGGATGGAAAGCGTGCGACGAGAAGGGTGTTGGGACTAGAGTTCATCAGGAATCGTTGAGCATATGATCATGGACATAAATCGGAGATGAAGGGAGATGAATGATTACTCACTGATCCATTTGTGATGAGGCTTGTGGATTGTTTTGTAGATGAGCGGGTGATGGAGCCATCGGTGAATCCAGTAAATGCAATAGTCCGTAAAGAGGAGGAATCTAGACAGCGGAACGACACACAATTCTCGTAAGCACACGAACGAAATTTCGGAAGCGGGTGCCGCAAGAATGACGAGTCGTGTTCCCGCGGCCGTAAGGTTGAATTAACACTCACAGCGGCACAGAGGCAATTAAATACCACCATCCGTACGTGTCGACATCGTCATACAGCTTTGAATAGCCCATAACCTCCGCTTGGAACCACGGCAGTGTCAAGAGCGTCATGCCGGGGAACGCCTTCAGACTAGCCTGAATCTCCAACTTGACCTGATTCTTCAAGAACTTTGGATGCTTCATCATCTCGTGATTGAAGATGAAGCGATACGATAGCCACGCGAACAGGAAGTACATCACATGGATTCCGATGAGTGTGAAGACAATGAGGGAAAGTAGCTGTCGAGGTATGTAGTCGCGTGGCCATGCGGAGACGTGAGGAAATGCGTGTGTTGTGGATATTGATGAAGAATAAAGCGAAGCGAGATGATCAGGGCGTATAGGAGGATGGGGCAGATGGGCGATCATCTGGGACCATTTTGAGGCTGAAGTCGGTGATGCAAAGCGGAGCGGTATCGAAGCGTTCGCGGTCACGAGATGGAGCTGCTCGGGGCTTGCAAACGCGGACAGGGGCACCAGGTTGGCCCACACGTCGTCGAGGATGTATTCGTCGAGGATGCGGAGGACGAGATCCATTTTCTGGTCTTTTGCGGGGGATATTCAGGATCTGATATTTGTTGCGGGCCATTCTTATATATGTCCCCGGCCAATATCAGGCCACTTGCTTTTTTTCAAACATCACGTGCTCGCATTGATTAGATAGCAACGCCCGTTCCCGCGCCGCGACACTCGCGCCAGTCCAGGCTGTCGTCGTATTTATGTTCTGTCTAGTCTAGATTCCCCTTGTCGTACCACAATCGCTTGTTAGCCGCCCCTTCTATATACTGCAGATGTCTACCGTTTTGTTCCGTGGAGCTGCGAGGGCAATAGGAAGGAGGTTCTAACACCGGCCAGCGCAATTCCAATCAGCACCCAGTAAACCATTAGCCCTCCTGCAAGCTGGCGTTCCAGCGAGACCGAGAACAACGAAGATGCAATGGTCGGAGCGAGTGATCTAATCATTGAAGTGAGCATCTGGGCCAGCCCATTGGTTGATCCCAAGCTGGCTCTATTAGGAGCGCTGTATGCAATGAACAAATGTATGCACCCTGTGAATCGTCAAATCCATTAGTCGGCCTGTCAGTCAAACCCTCAATCACCTCATGGCCGGCGGCGGAACGACCCTCCGCCTCCTTCCACAATAGCCGAACCTGGGGTTACTCACCATAAGCGATATAAGTCATAGTCATAAACACCAACTGCACAACAATCGCAGCCCAAACCCATCCATCCACTCTCCCCGCAGCCTGCGCAAACCATCGCAGAACCGGGAACACGGCCAACGAACCTACTAGACTAAACTGGGCAAGAATGAAGATCCTCTTCGGTCCATAGTGGTTTATAATCCTCGCTGCCCAAAATACTTGGATTATGGCGTTGAATGCGCCCCATATGCCCATTATGACACCGATTTGGTAGGGTGTAAAATTGAGCCCTCCATGGTGTATGGAGGTTGAGTACATAAGAGGCCGGAGAGCGGAGGCGGACATGTCGCCAAATGCAAAGAAGAGGTAATTGGTTAGTGGGATAAGCACACGAGGGATCATGAGGGCGCGGAAGGGAAGGGGCTTCTCGTCCTCATCCACTGTGGTGTCGGTGATCAATGAAGACGCGTCCTCGTCGTGACTTGTATTTGTGGTCTTGTGTGCGGAGCCATAATCGCTGGCATTTTCTCCAAGGAGCCTCATGCTCTCCGTATCTCGTTCGAGTTTCTCCTTCTCCTTTGCAACGAGACTAGGCAACGTCTATTCTATTTTGCAAATACCCCATGAATTGGGAGTAATATAACTCACCTCCTTTAGTCCAATCAGTGCAAGCAGATACGATATGAAAGCCATCGCAGCTGCAACACTACAAGCAAGCAAATAAGGATAGTCCTTCATGAGTTTGATTTTCCCCCAAGTATCAGGCCATTGTGCAGCAGGTCTGGCCAATATTCCTCCAATAATAGGCCTTGCGCGCTTGTTAACGTTGTAACTGTTACAAAATTATGGGTAGCATACCCAACAGTGATACCAAAACTCCAAACCAAGGGCAGGAGCGAGAACGCATCAGCCATATTTGTCTCATCGGACAACTGTATTGCGTTATTTTGAGTTCACATCAATATGTAGAGTCCTGCTATGAAACTCACCTCTGCCAGGACACTCTTCGACACCCCTGACAGAAACCGCCATTAGCTCGCCTACCACGCTACCTATATTTTTCTAGCTCACAGGACACTTACCTATATTTCCATTAAACACCCCTTGCATACCTCTATAAAATACCAAAGGCCAAAATGATTTTGTAAACCCGAATCCAAGCGTAGCAAACGCCAAGCCCAAAGGACCCAAGAGAAGGATAGGTCTTCTGCCTACTCTGTCAGAAGCCCAGCCCCAGTAGAACACGGTAAATGCCTCTCCAATAAAGAATAGAGATTCCTAAATTTGAGCAAGCAATATAAATAGATCAGGGGCGGTCAGACAGCGAAAATTCAGCGACTTACGATTATGCCTGCATAATAGCCGGTCTTCTTCTCGTCCCCGTTCGCGATCCCTGTTTCTTGCACGAATTGGTTTACGAATGGGTATATCACGCTGGCAGTTAGAGGTTCGGCGATCATGATTGAAGATACGATGATGACCTGGAACAGAGGTAGAGGCGTTTTCTTCCTCTGTGTGGATGGTGTTGTGTTGATTGTGCTTGTGTCGTCGTCATTAGCACTTATGGGTGGAGGTCGGCTTAATTGTGGCTGGGGGGTTGAAGAGCCTGGCTTCTTGAGAGCTGTGGCATCTACAAGGGTGCAAGCGGATGAGGTGGAGGATGATGAGGGAATCGGTGTATGTGCAGATGTTGAGTGCTGCCTTGCCATCCCGAATATTGCTTGTGTCTTCGCGTTTCGATGTCCTTTGGCAACACCCAAGAGGACGGACGTGTGGCCAGATAATCTCTAGGAGAGAAATGGCTGGGGAGAGTGCAGCCCACAGGGAGCTGCTTTTAACCAATGCCGTCAGAATTTGAATTCTGGGGCAGATAAGGCGGTACATTCGAGAAAAAACCAAGCCCCTTCTTGTCATACCGATTAATAGCCTCCGTCCTAGTACTTGTTCTACAATCAATTTTACTGGCAGTGCCGGTCGCGAAGTGGAGCCGTTCATCAAAAGTTCTGCAAGAAATCGTCTTGCACGTCATGAAAGTGATACTCGCTTTACAACGCGGTGAGGTCAATTTCGTCATCTGTCCAATCCTGGGGGGTCTAATTCTAAAGCAGTCCTCAACGGAGCAGAGATGGGGTGAAACACTCACAGTGGCACCTTCCAACGGCCTTGATCGTGACAGAACATGTGTACACCGCGTGTAAAATGTCAAGGGAGCGAATAGCAGACCTGTCATCTCACCCACAGGAGTTGAAAGGGCACCAAAAACGTCCAGCCACTGTCACCGACGGGCATCTGCAGGTTTTAATTCTTGGCAATGGGGCACGAAATCGGAAGTGCGTTTGACAGCTATAATGAAAATTCTTTTCGGCCCTTCGCACCTGTGCTCATCTGATTTCTATGCCGAAGCCGGCCACAGGGTTTGTCACCATCAGTTGGCTAAGGCTTACGACTACATCATACCAGATGAGAACTCTAACAAAGGTAATCCAACTTACTCGTCAAATTCGTGAACTCGGCGAGGAAATGTCTAAATGGCCATCTGTGGAGAATTTTTGACGCTCATTTTCTGGATGTCTCATAATAGGCGGTCCTCATGGTGCTGGTGGTTTGAACGCAAATAAGCTACCCTATTATTTTTTGTCACAGGATATCTTGAATTCCATCTCGTTCGGTAGGCGTTTAGATTAAGTGTCAGCCATGTTACGAAAGCTCGCTTGCGCCTGTAAGATTTCCTCAAAATTCAAAAATTTCGTGTAGCATTTTTGTCCATGCTTCCCAATAGCCACGTTGTGGAGAGGTAAGACATCCGAGTATATGCGGAAGGAGCTGCATAGAAAATGCGCATGCTTAGCAAAAGGTTGTCGATGGCTATCGTCTACTAGCGCTCAAGTATTTCAGGAACGAAAATCGCCTGAGCATGGAATCAAAAAAGAAAACCCCAAAATATTTTCAAAGAAAGTCGGTATGTTGTATCAAAGACGCGTTTCAAAAAGGACACATACAAAGATGAGTTGTCCCGGCAGAGATTGATACCAAAAGAACACGAGTATGAAAAAGGTCGCCTATAAGCGCCACACACCTACTGAGTCTACAATTTGCTTCTGAAAACCTCCTCGCGTCATCAAACTTGATCCTGTACAGCAGTCCATTCTTGCAGTGAGGTGTATTCCCTTCCGTCATTCAAAAATAATCTACTCAGGGGACACCTGTCGACCAGCAATCCTTCCGCAAACACGGGGTCGTAGCTTCTGACTATTTTTCGATTTACTAAACTTCCTCTAAGCTCGGTCCTTTGTCGTAGAATGAATATTCGAGCAGCATGAGGAGTGAAAGCTTGGATAAAGGGCTCAAGACACTGGACAGCGCCACCGAGGTGTGATTTCGGCAACTGCCGCTAGCGCACACCAACCCGGACATTGGTGCGTTGAGTCACTTTCCACCACCTATTCTACCCCCAAATTAGCAATTACTGTGTGCGAGGCTTGGACTTCTGAGCTGGAGGCGAGACTTGTGGAACAACATGCCCCTCTGCAACATGCCAACTGAACTGTGAATCTCCAGGAAATCTAAAAACTGCCGTTGTCAATTTTATTGATATTGTCGAAACGGAATATGCTAACAATTTCTTAACCTCAGTCCTGATGTTGTATTACAGGGGAGATTTGTCCTTGGAGTATCCGTAGCTGTGGGCTTGACACTCAATGATGCGTGCTTCCAGGGCGCTCCAAGAGAGTGTTTTAATACCCGAAAATCTATCCACAAGGAGCAAGAACCCTTATCAACCTCGTGGCAATTCAGCTATGTCGTATTCCACACCCCAACTCCCGATCTTGGGCCGCAGAGCATCCTATAATACTGCTTTTCACTGAGGTCAAGTGGAACGAATTCATGCCTGTGGTTTGTAAATTTCTTGATCGCGTCTAGGAGACATACACCTCAGGACTGGTCAAGATTCCTAGAAACATTGGGTCCTCCATATGCCTCTCAGGAAGAATGCGATTATTCGGAGCATTTCAGCTTTCGCCGCTCCGGCAAAGCTATCACCGAAGCCGGAGGGACCAGTCTGACGGTCCTTATCGCAACACTACGGATTGAATTAGAAGAAAAGCCCTTTGAGATTCGGTTTCACACGAACGCTTTGGTACTTAATTGACAGAATACTAAAGGGACTAGTTCCAAGCTCCCGCCACCTCCAGAAGAAACCAAACAGAAGGAAGAGCAGCCACATGGAAACCCCCTTTCAGTGGATTATTTCCTTACCCAGGTCTATGGGTAGCAAAAGCAATGGGTACGTAGTCGTAAATCGGCCTTAGTTTATGCATGGTTAATGTAGAATCTTCCTGGAACGCTCGCCTATGACTATCTACCGATGTTGGTACTTATAATTCATCTTGATCCTCCAGGGGTAATGCTCAGCCTCGCTCCTATAACATATATTGATTTCACTCCCTACACATCTGTCCATCGATTGTAACATTCAAGTGCGATTAATACACCGCGCCTAGGCTTCAAATCCTCTAATTTTGTGGCCGTGAAGAAGATGCAGCGCTTTCCTGACGTTAACTTGAGTGTGCGATATTGGAACCTTTCTACCGAGGCCTTAAATGATATATGGGCACAGCACAGGAGGCCCGTCGTAACCCTCAAAGTCATTCCATTGACTAAAAACCCTCCTTCTGCTACCACATTTTGCCCCACCGACGCTCGGTTTGATTTCGCGGTCAGAAGTTGGACTATACTAGCTAAAAGGACGTGATTTGGTTGGGTGTACGTCGACGAGTATTCGCTTTGTGCATATTTTGTTTAGGAATAAAACCTGTAGAAAGTTTCATGCCAGTGGTGCTCAACTCTGCCTTCGCCTTCGAACACTGAATAAGATCCGAAAAGACCGACTCTGCAAGATTAGAATGCTCAAAGTATCCGTCCCGCCCCGCGTATCAGTAACAACACCTACGTACAATCATTTATTTCTAGGCTGTTTCGAATGAGCGCAGCATCATAATGAAGGTCAAGGCATTGCCATTCTTCCAATTAGCATCATCACTTGGATACCGCCGGATAATTTGTAGCGGAACACGCATAAGATACGCTCGATTCGTTCCACAATCCGATTGGTACGTCCTTACTAAAAGCCGCACACGTCATCTCCCTCCAGTGGAGTACAGCCAATGCGCTGTCGCCGTTCAAAGCAGTGCTTCACTAAAACATAGCTATGATCGCCGTGCGCGGTATCTAAGTGTCAGTCAGTGTCACCTGGTCCACAAAAGGTCGTTTGATGTTCAAGTGTAAATAAATATAACTTACTATCAACCCAATGGGGATTGCAGGTCACCGAACCTGCCTTGCTCCATAACGAATTCACAATAATGCTGACGCTCAAAGCGCCTAATCCCTCAACACAGCCGAGGATGGTGGAAACTCGGATATCTTTGGCTGTGGAAGCCCGAAGCATGTACTTTACGAGCAAGTGGTGACGTGAGTTATTTTAGAAACCACCTTCATTTGAATTGCGTTTTGATGTTCTGACCGGGGGCAATGGATCTGATGGATCACAGCTTGGGATAGGCTTCGCCCGGAGGTCGTTGAGTATAAAGCCGGTGTCCCTAACTCTTCGAAACTTTCGCCGACAGCAGAACCTCTGACGATGGCGTCTTATCAGGATGCATTGTCCCTTGTAGTAGGAACAGGGCTTGTAAGTGCACACTGGCTCGAGTTTTGAGCAATGTATTTGACTAACTGTGAACGTTTAGGTATCCCACTGGATATTCAAACGCACTGAAACCTCTGAACCTGTATACGCAGGGGCTCTGCTCATCGGAACACCAGCATGCCTCGTCCCATTGATTAAGCAACACTTTTCAAGCACAATTTCTGCATTTATTTGGACAATGTCCTTGTATTGGACAACGTTGGCTACCTCCATCGTCGTATACCGCCTCTCCCCTTGGCACCCACTTGGCAAATATCCAGGTCCCATGTTACACCGAATCAGCAAGCTGCGAATGGCATTCATAGCATGGGGAGGGAAACAGCACATCCATTATACGGAGTTACACGAAAGGTACGGCGACGTTGTGAGGATAGGTCAGTTCTAGCAATGCGATATGATGACAGCCGAACTAACTAGTCTGGCCGCACCTCTAGGACCCAATGAACTGTCGATCCGCGATGCTAGGGCTATTCAACCTCTTATAGGCGTTAATGGTTTACCGAAAGGTCCTTGTAAGTGCCACACATTTCTTACATATTGCCTATCTTATAAACACTTTCCCTCTCGACCCCTGAATTTAGACTGGGAAGGGCGAATGCCCCCAAACCAGATTCAGCCCATGATTGCAATAAGAAGCAAACAGGAGCATGCACGGCGTCGTCGACCATGGGCCAGGGCCTTCAATTCCACTACTTTGAGGGACTACGAGCCCATAATCAACAACCGTACCCTTCAACTTTTGAAGCACCTAAGTAACCAGAGAGGCACAGTTGACCTTGCAGGGTGGATATCCCATTGGAGCTATGATTTCGCCAATGACCTTTCGTAAGCGGTTTATAATATAGCTATGGAGATATTCTGACCTGTTGAGTAGGTTTGGAGGGGGGCTCTGAGATGATGCGAGATGGTGACACGCAAGGCCTATGGCATCTCCTTGACTCCGGGCAGAAGTGAGTACGCCCCGTGCAACCGACAAAGGAAAAGGTTAACATTTATCTGCTTGCAGGAGTGCGATCGTCATGAGTCACGTCCCTTGGTTGGGGAATCTGCTGCTTAAATACCCTACCGGATTTGGTGAGGACCTAACGGCATTCCGTGCATACGCTAGACAACAAGGAACAACGAGAAAGACGAAAGGATCGCATACTAAAGATCTATTCTATCACCTCGTACGTCTTTTGAAGTACTAGGCATGATCCAATCACTCACGGGCAGTAATATAGAGTGATGAAGGTGGGCTATATCCGTCCCCGCCCACCGTTGCCGAAGTCGTCAGCGATGGTCAGTATTCCAGTCCCTACTATCCCATGTGTGCTTCGCCTTATCAACCACTTCCAGCCGCGCTTGCAATTATTGCCGGTTCCGATACCACATCAAGTGCACTCGCCAACCTTTTCTTCTTTATCATGACGAATCCAGCCACGTATAAGCGCCTTCAAGCCGAAATTGACAGTCTAGGGGATGACGTTATGAATTATGCCAGACATCCCCACCTGCCATATCTGAATGCTGTAATGTCCGTGAACATCGCGGTTGTGTCTCATAGCTCATGTGTGCTAACCGGTGTTGACGTTGACAGTAACGAGTCCTTAAGGCTTTATCCCCCTGTTCTGAGTGGCATTCAGCGATGCGCCCCGGCAGGAGAAGGGATGAAAACTGTCGGACCGATGTAAGTTTCGCACCGTCTATCCAAAGGCGAAGATACCCATATGACCATTTCTGTCCCTTTAGCTTGCTTCCAGAAGGGACGAATGCTATTCTGCCTTTTTACACCATCCATCGTGACCCACGCTACTTCTCTCCTTGCCCTGATTCATTTATCCCCGAGAGGTGGTTGTCCCGAGAGCAACAGCTCGAGTTAGAGCCAGCAATCTTCCGCGACGAGAAGTTCGTGCACTTGGAACACGACGCTTTTATCCCATTCTCCACAGGACCCATGAACTGTGTTGGCAAGAACTTGGCCGTGATGGAGATGAGGATGATGGTCTGTCTCATGTTGAAGACATTTGATATGCAGCTCGAGAAGGGTTACGACACCAGGGTGTGGCATGATCAAGTCCAGGACTACTTTATAACGGTGAGGGGGAAACTTCCTGTAGCATTAACTGCCAGAGATGCGTCAGAATTTATCCATACTTGAGACCTGGCATCTGCCTTATTTTTCTGTGCCATAATGTATGTATTATTCGCCGCAGTTTTGGACGCAGTAGCATGATGTAGGGCTGTTCGCTGGTTGAATGTGTTAGCCTCTTCTCAGATTAGATAGGGACAGGACCTTTGTATTTGCAGGGTAGTATGTACGTATAGCAGATGTTTGAGACGTCGTCCAGCCTTTTTTATTGCAATTCCCATGCACGCTATAGAGTCTCTCGGTCATCAATGCCGCATCAAGGGGCCAGCATCTGTTGCGTACTAATGGGTCAACCCTCAAAAATTTAATTCGTTATAGAAGTAAACCTGGCCGAAGGCTTTGAAATACAATTTTTAAAGGCGTGGGATGTCTGAGATAAATAAGTCTATTAAGATTCTTTTGATGAGCTGACCTGAAGTTGAGGTGATCTCTACACTAAGGGACGGCGTCCGTCCGGAAGATGTCGATCGTGCTTTGACTATAAAGCGGGGGTACAATCCGCGACAATCAACGTATCACTTCCGCAACAGCAATGATGTCTTACCAGGATTCGGTGTGTCTTGTGGTAGCAGCTGGATTGGTGAGTGAGCATCACTTGAAGCTGATGTTGTCAGTTTGCAATTGACTAACGCCACAAATTGTAGATATGTCACTGGATATTCAAACGCACAGAAGTATTTGAGCCCGCATATGCAGGGGTACTTCTTATAGGAGTACCGGCATGCATGGTGCCAGTGATCAAACACCATTATTCGAGCATGGCCTCAGCATTTCTTTGGGCGGTTTGTCTTTATTGGACAACTTTAGCGTCCTCTATCGTTATATACCGCCTGTCCCCTTGGCACCCACTTGCCAAATATCCAGGCCCCGTGTTGCATCGGATCAGCAAATTTTGTCTGGCTTTCGAAGCGTGGGGCGGCAAACAGTACATCCACTACGAAAAGTTACACGAAAAATATGGGGATGTTGTGAGGATAGGTCAGTCTTACGCACGACGAGCTGTGTCGGATACTTCGGCTGTTAACGCATATACATAGGACCCAACGAATTGTCAATTCGTCACGTAAAGGCCGTACAGCCACTTATAGGTCCTAACGGTTTACCAAAAGGCCCTTGTAAGTCACGTCGTGTCTTGCACATTTCCTACTCCTGCGTATCCTGACACCCACGCACAGTCTGGGATGGCAGACTACCCAATGATGCTATCAAACCCATGATTGCAATACGAGATAGACAGGAGCACGCGCGACGTCGCCGACCATGGGCCAGGGCATTTAATTCTTCTGCATTAAGAGACTACGAACCCATAATTAACAAGCGTACCCTCCAGCTTATGGAGCACCTGAGCATCGAGAAGGGTGTAATCGACCTTGCTGGGTGGATATCTCACTGGAGTTACGATTTTACTAATGACCTTTCGTGAGTAGACTGTATTACAATTAGTAGGCTGGTCCCAGAGAGAATACTCAATTCATCGCGCAGATTTGGAGGGGGCTCTGAAATGATGCGAGAGGGCGATGTGAAGGGGTTGTGGCACCTGTTGGACTCGGGACAGAAGTGAGCATTTCAATTGGAGGATAAAGGATAGGTCTAACACCTTGCATCATAAAGGAGTGCACTCTTTATGAGTCACGTACCTTGGTTAGGAACGCTAACTATGAGATATCCCACCAAATTTTCTCGCGATCTGAAGGCCTTCCGTGAACATGCTCGGCAACAAGGAATAGCAAGAAAGAAATCAGGTTCGCAAACCAAAGATCTATTCTATCACTTGGTATGTCTCGCGAGGTTACAGGTACGAGTTCCTTTAGTGATGTGCAATGTAGGGCGACGAAGGCGGACAATATGGGCCTCCACCCCCTATCACCGAAGTCATCAGCGATGGTTTGTGCTTCAATCCTAATGGATTTGGTGCAGTGAATCTCACCTGACATCTATAGCGGCCGTTGCAGTTATTGCCGGGGCCGACACCACCTCAGGTGCACTAGCTAATCTATTCCTGCTCGTTATGACGAACCCCGCCACATACAAACGTCTTCAAGCCGAGGTTGATAGCCTAGGAGAAGATATCATGGATTACGCCAAACAAGCCCACATGCCATATCTAAATGCTGTAATGTCCGTGAACGTCGTAGGGGACTGATAGCTCGTGTCAGCTGACTAGTATTGACAGCAATGAATCCCTGCGGCTCTATCCACCAGTTTTAAGTGGCACTCAGCGTTGCGCCCCGCTGGGAGAAGGGGTAAAAGCGGTTGGGCCATTGTAAGCTCGTGATTCTGGGTTTCAAGCAAGAGAACTAATCATTTCCTACTAGCTTACTTCCAGAAGGAACAAATGCCATAATCCCCTTTTATGCGATCCAGAGAGATCCACGATACTTTTCTCCTAGTCCCAATTCATTCATACCTGAGAGGTGGTTGTCTCGGGAAGAACAGCTGGCTTTAGAACCGGCAATCTTCCGCGACGAGAAGCTCGTAAACCTAGAATTGGATGCCTTCATTCCATTCTCCTCTGGGCCTATGAATTGCGTTGGCAAGAACTTGGCGATGATGGAAATGAGGATGATGGTCTGTCTCATGCTAAAGACGTTCGATATGCAGCTCGAGAAGGGATATGACCCTCAAATATGGCACGATCAAGTGAAAGACTACTTCATTACTGTGAGAGGGAAGCTTCCTGTGGTATTGACTGTCAGAGATCCATCAGAAATCATCCACACCTAACTTGACGCCTGGCGCTGATATCTTCCTAAGGCGTAGCGGTTATCGTATTTCGTGTATTATAACGTAGTCCCGTGCTTTACGGGAATCGATTATCTCTGGATTAGATAGGATTTGGGCCCGTGAAATCTGTAGAGTACGTCAAGAACTTTGGTCTGCAAAATGGATTACTTGGTTCTCTTGATTTTGTCAAACATCTGATGGCTTGCATAGTAGCGTCACGAGATCTGAAATGCCTGCGAGATTCTGAAGCAACTATTATTAACTGCATATGAGCTGATGGCGTACCTTATCTCTCTTGATGAAAGGGCATACATCGAACAACTTGGAAGTTACTAAGCTCAAGATCGTGATCACTTCAGCCATACAGCTGTAACCGCGACCTTTTTGCTAGTAACGGAGGAGTAGTCGAACCACTTCATCGTAAGAACACAAAAACGACTTACAGTATCTAGACTCCAAAAATCACACAGGCAGTGGAAGGGGGAGCTCACCATTGTGTTCCCAAGTTCTAGATTCAACCAATTTGTTCGACTGTAGGTAAAGAACAAGGTTCAGAATCGATCCAAATACCTCTTTATGGATATCCCAATGGCACTCCATAAAACTCTGACACGTGTGGGCGTGCGGAGAGTCGATCCAATTCAATACCGGACAACTGGACAATTCAACTTCCTGAACTCGATCGCGTCGCCATAGCAGGCAAGTAGTTTCCTGATGGACCTTCTTTGGTCTCGAGAAAGCGTGGACCATTAGTGACCCTGATGGTGACGAAATCAGCCGAGTCTGGAAATTGTTGATTCTGTGAAATTTCAGTCGACTTGCCCATTTTGTGGATTCCGCACGAATCTTCTACCAATAAATAAGTCGTCATGGTTCTGAGTTCTAAAAAGAACAAGGAATAAGGCCTTGCGGGCCTAGGATAGCTTATCCCACTGCATGGGGACTTACCAAAATGCTAAGGTACTTACCAGGCTAGTGCCCTAAACCATCAGCTTCGCATCTAAAATCGCAGATAACGTTTGCCACATTGTAATCCTCATTGCATTATGCAATACACGCTGCGAACACCATAATGAAGTCGAACGACGCATGATTCGTGCACCACCGCTAGGATATATCGCATCAAGCACCTTGAGACGTGCTTCAGGTGGCTAAACAATGAGGATGTGGGATGGCCTACCGGCTTTATATGCGACCTGACCGCCACTTCCGATGCCATGGCCGAACCACAAGGCGGACATATGAATACCAAAGTCAGCAGTCAGCGCTTTACCCCGCTGGCAGAAATGTACGCGTCCTGGTCTTCACCCTTGGGTTTTCCAACCCACCTAGCACGAATTTTCCATCGAGTCCGGCTGGGTAACGATCCCCACGACCAGTATAGGCGACATCTTTATTGCAGCTTGGACCTCTAACGAAGTCGCTATAAGCGCCGTATTGATGTAAAAAAGAGCACTTCTGGAAGTACTATGCGCATAACCAGCAGGGATCGTAAGAAAGATTGTTGAGACTTCATGGAGCTGAAATGAATTGGATGACTTGCTGCACTTGACGTGCACGCTTGAACCTAATTCATGTCGGAGTTGGTATATCAATGAGTCATTTGGGGTGATCAAACAAGGAGGGATCCATGCTCACTTAATGAATTTGTTTGTATCAATGAGTACCCTTCGGTTATGTTCGTTATGCGGGAAGGAACTGGTCATGTATATTTTGCATTTTGACGCAGCAGACCAGAAGGAACGTTGGGCACGGTATTGTCTTCACTAAGATTTAATATTCCTTGCTCTTGAGCATGCACAATGGGCTAGCTTTGGCATTTTCAATCTAACAGAGGGCACCAGCTTCCCGAGAACTCTTGACCTTTGACGTATGCAACGTCAACCACCCTCGAAAATCTCACCATCAGGACGTTGAAACCTGCGGGGCATGTCGTCATCGTGCACCTTGATGCTGTGGCTGTGAAGAGCACTCAGCTCCAGACGTTCTGCTGGGGAACACTTGATGATCCTGGTAGTCATTGTACTCATGAGAAAGGAGCAGCGGTGCCAAATGCGGTGTTCCACGCCTATAAGCCATGACCTTCATGAAAGACAAGCCACCAGGGGGCCCGTAAAATATCGCCGCCGATACACAGGTGTCTTTCGCACCCTATAGGTTGAATGGCGGTACCAACAGTGGGAGAACTGAGTCCTACTTTGCTAACACGATACCTCACCTTTCCTTGAAGGTAGTCCAATCCGTGGAAATATCTAACCAAAGAACAAAAATGAATCCATTGCGAATGCAAAAAGATTGTGTGAATTAGACATCACTGATAGATTGGTGATTGCCAGAGATGAATTGATAAGAAAGCGAATTGATACATCTGACAAACGGAAAGCTAAAACCATCTGCCCACGACTTTGGGCGATACGACTACTTGCGGGGCCTCTTGCGGACCTCCTCGTCCTTACAAGCATGAAGCATGACTTTGTTTGGAAGACCAGGCGTCATCCCAGAATGTCCCTTGGACCAATCGTAGGAGACGGCGTATGCAAAGATCGTACCATTGCGGTTAAATGCAGTCGTTGAAATTGGTGCAGGAGCGGGATCAAAGGCTACTTTCCGTCAGATAACACAATCGCGCTAAGTCGTGGACTTACTTTTTAGTCGCGTTCGTGCATCCTTATCCCAGAAGTGAATCGTGCCATCAGCTCCTGTTAAAAGCCATCAAAAAAAATTTGTCTGCATTTTTCTCGGGAACGTACCGCAGGTTGAGAAGGTGCCATGAACAGGGTGGAAGGAAATATCATTCACAGCGTATACCAACGCCTGATCCTTAGCGTTTGGAGCAGAATCGCGACGATGGCACTTGAAAGAAAAGTTATTCCTATACAGATTTCAATAACCTTGTGTTCCACGCCGAACCCAGTTACTTACGCCGAGTCCTTGTCTTCAACGTATCTACGTCACGTGATCAACAATTAGTGCCTGAGGGGTCGAATTTTCGCTCACTGGATTGCCACGCGACCCTCAACACTTCCAACAGCGAAACCACTATTAGTGCTTGCTGTGAAGCAAGAGACTACACGCGTTTGCCATTTGAGGGGCGATTGTATAGACTAAAAACATGTTGAATAGATAGCACATATGACTCAGTGAAGGTGCCAAACCTTGTATGGTGTGTTCGGGTTGCTAAGGTTAAATATTTGGATATGACGCTCAGCTGTTCCGACGACCATGAGAGGGTATTGGACATCAAATGTGTAGCAGCGTTCAGGTAGTTGTACCGTTGCCACAGGCGTGGACGATCGCAAATCCCAGTACTGGAGCGGAGGTCACAAAAAATCGCGACGCGTCGAACAGTGAAACTTACCTTGATGGTTTTATCCCAACTTCCTGTAGCTAAAATTCCGGCCTGCGGGACGTCTATCCACTTGACAACTTTAATCGGCGCGTCGTGTTGCGCGACTTGAGTAGCTTGTCCGGTGACGATATCAAACATGCGCCCTGCATTGTCCGCTCCACCTGAAAAGACCTTGTTTCCCTCCTGACGAGTTGATCAGCACGAAGAGTGGTTGTAAGCTTGATTTTCGTTGCACCTTGTTCCAGCATACGCTGAGTACAGGACCTTGATGACTATACATGGCCTTCCCTTGACTTTGTCCGCCAGTGCCTATCTCATACAAACGAACCTATGCAAAGCCTCAATATTGTGGTTGACGACGTGTGAAGCATCAAACGAACACTATTATCCCAACTGCCTACAGCAAGGTAATCTGCCGAACTCGCAAACGCCAATGACGAGATAGAATCTGTGGGTGGTTCTGGAACTTCAATGTCCTTTTCCGCGCTGGATGATGCTGCAGGGCCGACGGTCGTTGTCGTTGCAGGATTCGAAAAGAAAGACATTTTGGTATGAAGCCAGCAAGAGAGTCGGCGATGCTGGTGGCCAACCCTCTAGAGTAGATTGTTTTGAAACAAACCATAAATTTGGGTGCGCGCTTGGCCTTGCCTGCCTTCATTTTCACACGCCCGGCGTCAACGCGTACCATGTCTCGCTTGGTCATGGACGTGCCAATAATATTGCTTTTCCATGATCCCAATACCGCCTGCACTTCAAGCGCTTTTATCACGAAGCCCATGCGATCTGGTGAGCACTTGTCACCTGTGCTGTATGGTTGTTCCCAAACCTGATCACGTTGCATATGGTGCGGATAGTGAGTTGAGGTGGGTTGGCGTAATGGCAACGCGTTAGTTTCCGGTGTACTTGCTACATTCTGAGCTAAAGATTCTGGGTTCGAGTCCCAGGCCTGTCGTTTTTTTGTCACCCAACTCCTACTGCTATTTAATTTGTGTTATCGATAGTGCACTATCGATCACTATCACCTCGTCTTGTCACCTCTCATGATCCTATTATTCGTCCAGTTCAACCTACTCTACTGGTATGATCCTAGTGAGCATAAATTTGTCACACTGCCATAGCTGTAGTCTGGGGTACTCGCGCGGGTGGCTTTGAAGACTCTTCACAAGCACCAGCACAATCCAACCTCCGAGTTTAGTACCGCTATGCTTTTCACCAGTAAATCAAGACAAAATTCTGGCAGCCAAGCCTTCGCTGCCCATTAGGACAAACTTTTTGTCAAGCACTATAGCGCCGGAATCTCAGAAATAGAAATGCGCTTTGGCAGTGCTGCGGGCTCGGTCATCCCAATGGGCAGAACTGGATAGTGATGAATTGATAAGCTGCGTGCCCTAAATCAAGCGGCCACATGGTCCAGAGGTACGATACTTGCTTTGGGTTCCCTGGAGCAACTGCAAGTGACCTGGGTTCGATTCCCAGTGTGGCCCTTGGCTTTTTGTGCGCATTTTTTGTGTCATCATTGTTTCCCTTATACCAAGAGGTGAGAATCCCTTGCCACGCCTTTCCTATACAAGACCTTTTTTTTTCTCATAGGCACATACCCGATCAACGTGCTAGGAATTTGACAGCGTGTTCTTTGAGGCTATGCAGAGAAGTTTTCTATCCCCCACAAGGTCAAGCCCTTCCCGTAAGCCTTTCCTTTCTCGCTGGACGAGTTTGCGTCTGACTCAACAAGATTCTCTATTCAAGCGATAACGACACCCCCAAAGGCAGGCTTCGAGCCATTAGTTGGCTAAGTCACTGGCCTAATCCCTTCAGATTCCACGACAGTAGAGATAAGTGCCCTGCCTCGTGCCGTGAATGCGCAGGGTGAATAAGTCTATAACAAACAAGCGTCCCGTTTGGTTCTTGCGTCATGTCGCAGTCCTGTCAATAGGTAGCGCACCCCTCACGTAGCCATCCAAGGCTTCGGACCCGTGACCTACTACACATAGGACCGCAGTACAGTATGTATGTCCCTAGCCCGACCTGGCTGAATTGGCGAAGTGGCGAAGACAAGGCGTGCAGACAGCCACAGTGTCATAGGCCTCCCGGTCTTCTCCCAAGAGACAGCAACTCGTGCCCCCACCACGGCCTTCTCTTTATTCTGGAAGCACGCCACCGCCTGCCCGGAGCATTGCTTCGCACCTTTTTGCGCCTCACACCGAGTTAAGATGCAGAAAAAAATTTCTGGTACAGCTGGTTATTCCGAAACTTCAGCCTCCTTGCTGTGGTGTAGTGTGGAACGGAACAGTATATTCCGTCTGCATGTCGAGCATTGTATGGTTTCTCGAAGTGGGTCATTACACCCAAGCCAAGGTCTCGATGCGCCTTAACGGAAGCGGAGCCGCTATGGCACATACTATCACCGCAGTGTTGTCAGGGGCAATTATGTTTACCCTACTGCACTAAATGAATATCCCCTGGGCAAGGTACGTGGCGTGCTGAGCATTTGCATTGCTCTTGCTAAGTTAGCATATAACACGAATGTGGGCTGTTGAGTCCGACATGGAGATAGATCGAGTTACGATGCTAACATATTTAAAGATAGTGATAGAAGCTCCCGTACATTAGTTAGCTAAGACGATGAGTTAACACAGTCACAGTGGAATGAATACATAAAGAATGCACATGTAGCGACATAGCAAGCAGTTACAAAAACAGCTAAGGTATCAAATAAAAAGCAATAATCCAGTAAGTGTCCGCTCAGCGCTCTGTGGAACCTGCCAACACGCTAATCTTCGCTCTCAAGCTTGATTATTTCCAGGTTGAGTCCATCAGATCCTAAAAGGTTTCCCAATCACACCACTGTTGACCAGCGACACGTACATATGGCCTACCTGGGGAGTCGGTTCTGCGTTTTTTAGGTGTACGAGACTTTGGGTCGTCGCTTATTTCGCCGTCCTCGATGTCATCTTCCTCGTATAAGGGGCGTTTCTTTGCGGGAGGGGAAGAACGGCGGAGGTCTACTTTGACCATTGGTAAGGGCTGTCTCGTTGAGGGCTTCGCCGTAATAGGACCGCCAGGACGCTTAGAGGATCCCTGAGGAGGACCAAGTCGCGGGTCTCGGTCACCAAACAACGCAGAAAGTGGGTTAGCACTCAGGTCGACGGTGGGTTTAGTCGCTGGTTTAGAGTCTTCCGTCTTGGCTGCAATCCCCAAAGGTCGAGAAATGGTCCCAGTGTCACTGCTCATAACCTGATGATGCTTTAAGCCTGCAGAAAATGGTCCAGGTTTGATATTCGCTGGTAGTGGTGGCTTTGCGGATGCTGGCCCTGGCTTCATCGGCGGCTTGGACTCTTGAATAGTACTCTGCTGTGTATTTCGAGGTACAGCATAGTTTTTGGGTTCATGGCGCGTATATGAACTAGATGCTATGGGAGCAAAAGAAGTGCGACCTAGTGACATGCCAGGTATTGGCGGTTGACCCGGCACGCGCTGATATGAATGAGTGAATATTTATACATATTCATGAATGGATGGTCACCTACTTCCAACCTGAATCGACAAGTCATGAACCCCGTTTTTCCTCGAGCTCGGGTTGCCTGCAATCTGATATGAGTTTCAAGCCTAAATAAATCATTGCTACTTACATCTGTCACAATATAGAGACCATCATATCGATAGCTTTTACCAATTAGATCTAATATTAGTTGCGAGTAGGGCGTTCCCTTACCCCTCTGGAGGAGCATATCGAGAGTTCAAGGTGGAGCCACGGATGACCCGGACAGGCCTTCCGGTTTGCTTCGAAATCTGCAAATGGGGGGATGGGGTTAAGTGAGATGGGGTACGGAATGGTAGGAATCAAACCTTCAGTGCCTTGTTGCCGCGCGTCCACTCTTGATCAGCAACCTGGGGACCGTCCCAGGCCTACAGAAAGGAATTCGCAATCAAGCACCAAACGCTAGGGGTACCACCACACGACTTACTTCCTTCCCTTGCATTTGGTCCAGCTTACTGCCCTTTCCACGACCACCTTTACACAAGTCATTATAAGCAAACCCATATACTTGATCATTGCGAGCGACTTTGTACCTTGTCCAGTATATAGACTGATGGAGGGCTCAGCATCTTCCGTGAATATCAAGTAGAGATAGCACATACACAATATCACCATGATCCTCGTCATCTTCGTAGCCACCTGATCTAGAAAAATGAGACGTGTTGGTGCAAGCACTTTGCTCAGAACCGGTGGTCTTAGCGCACAATACGATAGAATATGCTCCGTCATCTTGTGTCCCATGAATTCCGGCCCTCAGAGGCCCATGCACACCAGCATTGCTACATTCTACTCTATCTGCGAATGTTGCTCCAACAAGCACTCCAGATATGTGTCCGAATGTCTTTCTGGTATTATAACAATTAGATATACACATCGGAAAACTAGTGAAACACTCACGGATTTACCCCAGAATCCCTGGCAATTCTCTTCCCCTTAAGCCATGATCCATTTTCATTTCCACCTGCTACTTCAGGCGACGACGAATGCTCGCGTGACGATGACATTGTGGATGGTGCTGATGATTACAGTCAGTGCCATTGTTGACTAATACCGTGTTGTGATGATTTCACGTGATCATCACGTGTTACTCAAGGAAGGCTCCGCTCCAGCCCACTAAGAACAGACACAACCCGAGGACACCACCACTTGGAGGTGGCATAGGTAAGATAAAATAGGTGAGGTATTTGGCATTCCATAGAGGCATGTTAGTGACATGACCTGCTGATGCGCTGTACGCCACAGGGGATCTCGAATTATGACTCCTGAGTGCTCGGTCTAGGAGCTGCACACTGGGAAACAATAGCTCTCAAGGTAGTCAAGCAACGATTCACAAAGTAGGTATAAACCTTTTGAATTTCCTTCAGCTGGCTGGTGTGATTGAGGCGAAGTTACCTGCTGGTGCATGTTCGTCGGGATACTGAGGTATCCTTTCATGATCAGCAAAGTATTACTTCTGCGAGGGAGAAACTAGCATTCATGGCCAGTAGCAGGAATTCGACTAGTTAATTGGTCCATACGGCGAAAAGCTATACTTCGCCTCGTATGCTTTTTAATACCAGCAATGAGCTGTGTCCCACAGACTAACACTAAACTCGACTTAGACGAGCACCGACGACTTTAGGAAAATCCTTAAATAAATCATCTACTCGCTCTAGCCCCACAATCGTGTACTAATGGTGTTGAGGGCGTCAAGTCGGCACCTCTTGCTCGTCGGGGTATTCTGTATCGAAAGTAGAAGGTTGAACCAGATCGACGGAACGACTCCAACCGCCACAGTTGTCGCTTTCCAATCCCCTACCTCGTGGCAGCGAGGCAGTGCAGATTAAATTGGTATACGTGAGTGCGCACAGCCTTCGGAGCATGAATGGCGCGGTGTTATTGACGGCTGCCGGCCAAATCATAGAAGTCCCAGTATCGACTCAACTGGTCTTCGTCAATGCACTCACTGAAAACCCCATCTACATGGTGTATACCACGTTCCTCACATCTCCTGTGCTCGCCAAGGTTCGCTGATTTATACGGCCGTACTGTGAGGTCACCGCGGACAAAGAGCCCGCTGTGGAACGGGGTACGAAGTTGAATGTGAAATTATGACCACCCGTGACCGGTTCACTGGTCGACGTATGCGGTCCTAGTCCGATCACCTTGCTCTGTTGTCCCCAAACCACCAACACAATGTGTGCGTATTTTCGCCCTCGCATCTTGTCGAAGGCTCATAATATCTACCCAACCACCTCCCCTCACGCCCTAAAGATAACGTCAAGGGCGTTTATCTTTGTACATAAAGCTCGAATACAGCCCAGTAGGAGTGACACAAACTCCGTTTGGGTTAGGAAAGGGCGACATCAAGGTGATGGCCCAATCTCGCTTGAACTGGATCAGCATGCCAGCGGCCTCATGGTGCGCTCTTTACACACGCAGCTGCCAGCTCCACGCATTTAATGGGCTGCCTGAATCTTTGTCCATGTCCGACGAAGATTCCCCATCAAGCTCTACCCTTTCCTACTACATCGTGCGTGCCAGGCGTCATCCGTTTTTCGTCCTATCAAAGCCTACGTCGATTTATTGCCCCGAAGGGCTCCCTCCCCCAACCCAGGGTGATAGGTAATTGGGGCACCTCGATTGGGTTTACGAGGTGGTGGGAGTTAGCTACTTGGCTTATCCACGTCGTGGTTGCTAACTAGCCATCCTACCTTATCCTTTCTTAGTCGCGATATCCCTATGGTGATTGGCGCCTGACCCCATTTGCTCTCACGATAATTAGCCCCTCGTGGGTGCCATCGTCACAAGAAGACTTGAGAAAAAAATATCGGGTATAAGAGGATATATTTATTGCCAATTGAATTAATAAATACACATTGATTCTGAGTCTATCTATGTATAACATTACCGAAACCCATTGTCATCGTTAGTCATAAAAGCCATAACAAAATACTTAGAATATAAGTAAACCAGCTGGCCACCCACTGGCATGGTCCCGTAGAGACGCCCGTAAAACGAGATAATCTGAAATATAGGTGGATCTGTTCACTTATCAATAAAGCTAATACTTTTTATCGTGTTTCAAAGACCAAATACTGCGTGTATCTATATACCCTGAATGCATAGCAAAAAACAATTAGAAAGTCTGGACATGTCAGTAAAGAAAGACAAAAACAAAAGAATGGGATATCTGACATGTCCAAGCCTAGAAAACCATGGCGCTAGACTAGGAAGAGCGACAAAAAGCGACAGCGGAGTCACGAAGGTTAATCATATTACTGAAAACAATCCAGTGGTATCATGCGAGCGAAATTATGGCTGTGGCTTCCTCTGCGACTTTACGATTTCGTCGCGAAGCTCATGTCGTAGTTGTTGTGGGATTGATTCACGGTCGCGGATAGCCTTGACGACTCGGGCGATGGCGGAATTGGGGTCTGTGTTTTCGCTGACCTCAATGTTGCGAGTGGGGATCGACGGGTCATGTGGGCGAGCGGGTGTGGACTCTGGTTTGGACGCCTCGCCTGCTTGCGCCGACTGTTGCCTTCGTGCATCTCGGACGACGGCAATACCAGCGGCACCGGCAATGATCGAGGATGCGATACTAAGGATAATAGTTAGCCAAGGCATAGATTTGATAATAAAAAGACGTACATTGTCTGCGAGATAGTACCACGTCTCGAGGGCTTAGGCTTCATAGCAATAGTCTCAGCAGCACGACCGCCACGGAATTGCAAAACTCCAATATCAACACCACGAAGGATGCCAAGCTCCTTACCAGTGGGGTCCTCCTTCTCGCGGGGCAAGAGGCGGATGAAGGTGAAGAACTTGATGAAGGGGCCGTTGGGAAGGGTTCGAATGAGAGCACCGAGAGGAATCGAGACGACACCGAGAGCGATAGAGATGCCCCATTCGCGTCCGCCAATAGGGGTGACCTGGAAGGCAGCACCACCGACGAAGACGATAAGTACTTGAATGGCGACCTCTACTGGAGAATTAGTGGTGTATCAAACACGAGGCAAGTTACTCACCAATACATGTAATTGCAATGAAATACCAGTTCCGGATAATACCCTCGAAAATATTGTACTTGTTATCCAAACGACGGCAATTGACGGAGTTGAAGATCTGAGCGAAGACGAAGGCATTGAATACCAGCGTTTGAACGATCCTATCGTTATCCGTATTACGTTCGAGACCGAGGATGCGATGGCCGAGGAAGTGGAAGATGAAGATAACCGTGATTTGATAGACCGATTGAAGAAGAATCATCTTGAGCATGTGGATCGAGAATAGCGGCGCGGTTAGCGACTCCGGTAATCTGTCCAACAGGGATTCCGAGGCGGGATCCGTCGCGAGGGCCAAAGCAGCGAAGGTGTCCATGATGATGTTGATCCAGAGGAGCTGGACGGCGGTCAGGACGGATTCTTCGTCATCCGAGGCGACTGCAGTAACGAATGTAATCACGACGGCGGTAACGTTGGTCGAGATTTGGAACTGAAGGAACTTGCGGACAGCGTCGTTAACGCAGCGACCCCACATAATGGCCTTTACAATCGATGCAAAGTTATCGTCCATGAGGATAATCTCAGAAGCTTCCTTGGCGACTTCGGTACCACCAATACCCATAGAGAAACCAACATTGGCAGCCTTGAGCGCAGGACCGTCATTGGTACCGTCACCAGTGACACCGACAACCTTTCCGAGACTCTTGAGTGTTTCAACCAAAACCTTCTTGTCTTCAGGTGATGATCGAGCGAGGACTTGCATAGACTCAATGATGAGTAGTCGCTCGTCGCTGCTGAGACCGCGGAATGTAGGACCGTCAATTACAACACCATTAGGCTTGAGGATATGGGAGCGAAGGGCGATGGCCTTGGCAGTAATCAAGTTATCACCAGTACACATCTTGACGTCTACACCGGCTCTGTCACATCGGGCGACGGATCCGGGGACCTCGGGGCGAATGGGATCTTGAATGCCAACGATGCCGATGAGTGTAAGATCGCGAAGCAGGTAATCAAGCACAGCCTATGAGGCGGCGTCAGCGTTACAACGAACGAATAAATGAATGAGGACATACGTTATTGTCTTGGTCCTTGAGATCAGGTGTAGCAGGCGGCCAGGTCGGTGTCTCGAAATCGCGGTAGCAAACGGCGAGCGTCCGGAGAGCTTGTGAAGCATAGAAAGTGATATCATTTTCTACCTTCTCCCTCTTGGCGTCATCCAAAGCCTCTACTTCGACACTCTTGCTATCGCTCCCCTGACGAACGAGGACATGATTGTTGCAACGGCGGAACAAGACCTCGCTGGCACCCTTTGCGTGTAGGCGGTAGACACCCTCCCTAATCTTAACGGCGGCGGCCATGTATTTATTCTTGCTTGAGAAGGGGTAGACGGTGATAGGGTGGTACTCGTTGCGAACGTCTTGGAAATGAGGCCATTGGCGATCTCGGATGAATCGAAGGAAAGCCGTTTCTGTTTGGTTACCAACGAAGATGACTTCACCTGTCTTGGGGTCCTTGTCCTCGAAACCAGTGGAGTTGATAGAAATGGCCTCGTTCAGTAGAGTTTGAACAGAAGGCGACAAGGAATTATTAAGGTTGTTGAGATCCACCTCGAAGTCTTCGGATGAGAGGTCACTCTTCTTGAAATTATGATTGGTCTCCGAGTTCTGGATGAACCTGCAATGGAGGCCAACGGTTCCCGCGACGACGGTCATCTCGCCCGTGGTGAGAGTACCCGTTTTGTCGGTGCAGACAACGGAGGCGTTTGCCATGGTTTCACAGGCACCAAGGACACGGACAAGCAAGTTCTCGCGTGTCATCCGTTTGGTGGCAAAGGCGAGCGCAAGCGTGACGGCGAGGGGCAAACCTAACGAGAAATTAACAAAGGGGTTACTCAACTTATCGCAAGCTCACCTTCAGGAACGGCAACGACGATCAATGTCACGGCAATGATGAGGATATCGACAAAGTCCATGCCCTTCTCACTTCCACTTCGCGGCGGGTCGTTTCGCGCTAGTTCGACGAAGTAGCGGATCATGAGTGCAGTAAAGAGAGCTCCACCAGCCGAAGCACCAATCTTGGCGATTGTCTCAGCGAGGCGGTTAAGCTTTAACTGCAAGGGTGTAGTTTCGGTGTCACCACGTAATGCTAGATATTAAGTTTCAGCCTCGATGAGATGAGATAAACGAAAGGCTACGCACCCATCATGATACGACCGTTAAACGACTTTGTTCCGACAGCAACGACCAAGTATTGACCAACTCCTTCAAGGACCTTGCTTCCACTGATAATGAAACAGTCGGTATGTGGATCAGGTTCTTGGCCAGCTTCTTTGGCTTCCAACCTGAGTTGAGTCCAACGTTCGTACGAGACCTTCTTAATTGCATCGGATTCTCCAGTGGCTCCGGATTCATCGCATTTAACGTTTGAACCAGATAGGAAGATACCATCACAAGGAATAATTTCACCGGGATCCATGATACAGATGTCGCCAACAAGAACGTCCTGGCACAGAAGTTAATTTCTAGAAAAGTGACGAGGACGTAGGTACGTTACCTTGACATCAATGAGTTTCTCGGTACCATCACGAAGGACTTTGACTTGACGCTCGTCCTTCTTCTCGTTTAACGCGCGGAATTGTCGCTCCTTTTGCCAGTCATTTAAGGAGCCTACGAGGACCTAGAGTTTTTCTCAGAACGCCGAAAGGGATAAATGAATGCGAAAAATACTTACAACGATGAGAATGGCGACCACAATAGCGACACCTTCGACCCAGTCCACAGGCGGTTCGTCGCTGTGTCGTGGAAGACCGAAATCCTGATAAAACCCCAGAGCCAGCGAGATTACCGCAGCAGCTGAGAGCAAAATCTGTCATAAAATTCCAGGGTGGTCAAACGGATGCCATAATTCAGAGGAAAATTGCCACTCACCAGAACTTTGTCCTTCATAGCGAGCCACATAAGTTCGAGCAGGGATTTACTCCTGCGGCGGGGAAGACTGTTCTCCCCATAAACACGCAGACGTGTGGCACGAGACGCAGAGTAGGGTGTCCCTTTAAGTTCCTTTACCTTTTCTGGGTCATCTGGTGAAGAAGCACCATTTCCCGCACCTGGTCCAGCTGTAGGTGGTTGTGCATCCAAAACCGCCGAGGATAAACCCTTATCACTTGACCCGAGACCCCGCATAATACCATCTGTGCCTCCCAAGCGCTCAAGCGTCTCGTAGCTCTTGGGGTCCAGCATGTGCGCTAGCTGGTAAGGCTTAAATAGGAAAGGCGTAGGGTCTGTCTCCGCATCTGCTTGCAATTCCAACTCGTGGTTCGTCTTCATCTCCACCGCTGAGTCTCCTTTCCCCTTCTTGCCTTTCTTGTCCTTCTTATCCTTCTTGTCCTTGGAGGCACCTGGAGGTGAAGCTGCCGGGAGCTCCGGCGAGGAGGGTTCGATATGACTGGAATTTGAGGATTTCACAAGGGGCTCGGTACTTCGGCCATCGAAAGTGACGCTCGATGCTGTTGAAGGCGCGGGAGAGTGGGCGAAATGCTGGGGGTAGGGGGAAAGTAAATGTGGGTCGGTTTGAGCATCGGACGTTAGAGCTGGTGTTGATTCAGAGGTAAGCTGAATATCAGGTACGACGGGGGGCTCGGGAGCCATGATGAGGTGTCGCTGGAGAGATTCAGTTTGGGTAGGATTGGGCGTCTTTGGTGGTTGAAAATGTTGTTCACTTTATACGTCCCTCAGTTACTGGGACACAGCCTCGTTAATTTCGCAATTATTTATTTACTTATTTATTTATTTAAGATTGGCTTTGAATTATAATGATTTCATAATAATTGCAAAACTATTAGAAGACACGAGTGTAATTATTATAAAAAAACTCCAAATGTCACGATGCACTTTATTTTCTGCCTATCGCAATCCTTAAGCAGATATACAGAGCTGCAGTTTTGCTGGGGAATATCTACGACTCGATCGGAATCTCATGTGGTCCCACTTTCTTGGCGCCAATCATCGTTGCCAGATCTCGATCACACGTTTGCCATCCTACACATATCTAAGGATCAAATACTCTTGTGCGCTGGACGCCCAAACGTATCTTCTGAAAAAGCGCCGCTGCTTGTAGAAAAGAAAAAAGGACAAAGGTATTAGTGCACGGCCTAGGTCGCCCCTGGGCTTAATGTGCCCAGGGTGACACCGGCACTTGAGCTTCAAGCGGACAACAAGCTGACACCCAGCCCGCAAGACCACGCCTTCCGAGCCTTTTGGTTTACTACTTATCGCTAGCGGTGATCTTGCATTGAACACAGCTGCAAAGCTAGGCGACGGGAGATACTCCGGAGCTCATGCCACGGCGAGTGGCACTTCTTTGTTCACAAACTAATTTCATCTATCCATCTCACCTGCAATTTTGAAATAGCGTCATCCTATCGGCGCTCGCCAACTACACAAGCTTGAGCTCCGAGCCACACTTCAGTCCCCAACAGAGCCACTGTAGAAGCGCGACTGTGCTCAGGATTCACTGCCCCTTCTCCGCATATGCCGATCTTTTTTGCTGTGAGTATTGTTGTGGCTCAGAGTACCGCTTTATCTTATGCGCTGTATTCTGGTGCTCCCATCTATTAGATATGCTGTTCTGCTTAGTGCACCCTGCTTCATATTGAGTGTCCCGCGGCGAAAATAATATGAACGGCGGACATTACATCTGTGCTGCGATTCCCTGGTCCACAAAAATGCTGACTCAGTGACGTATACACACCAATAGAGTCTTGGTGATCCTGTGAGGTCATTTGTAAAATAGTAATGCGCCTACCTTGCCACACAAAGACAAAAACGTAATCCCCAGATATCGCCTATGTCATCACCGGAAGATCCCTCTCTCTCAATACACTCTATCAGCGCGATAGCCACCGGGTCAAGGACCGAGAAAAAAGTAGGCATCTCTTTCTCCCTGTGTGCGTGCAAAAAAATACTTACGTTAAGCTCAACGTCATATTTTTCTTTGCGGTTCCACGCAAAGTCTCGTCATCTAGCCCATCCGTGGTCCAAAATAGCTGCCACAAAGACGATAAGTTGCAAGACTCCCACGAGAACACAAAATAAAGTATCAAGATGGGAGATACCATCACTTCGATCTCAAAAGAACATCAAGGAGCCCTCCGATCTCGTATAGTTGATGGGATCTGCTATGCCACGTGGCTTCTATGTTTGATCACCGAGAGATGGCTTCCCCTGTCGCTGCGCCCGCGTCAAGTGAATTCAAGTCTGAAAATGACTGTTCAACGCAGTGCGCTTTCACAGGTTTTAGCGCCACTTACACAGGTATAAACCCCTTACTTCCTGGATACTTATCGTGTATTACGTAATGCAATATGGTGCTGTGGCAAGCTATTGTGAAAATCAAGCTGGAGGTATAGGACTTGGCAAGAACAATCCTGCAACCGCCGGAACTAATCTGTGGACTGTAGAGAAACCAGTGTTAATGCTCAACTGCGAGATATGCAGCAGATGGCCCTCATTGTGCACTGCCCGACTCCGGCGTCGGCCGCTCACTGTCCCCGAGCCAAATGTCCACAATTTGGACCATCGCCATGAGCAAACTCTAGGCATGTGACTTTCATGACTGTTTTTAATTGCGTTTTAGTGAGCAATAACAAATCGGAGGAAATCACCGCACCGTCAATCCCCCGAGCTGTTAGCATTGTGCTATTCCTGGTACCTGTCAATCCGGAGAACAGCCTACCGGCACATTGAGCAAGCTGGACAGCCGACAAGTCATCTGGAAAGGTCGGGATGTAATAAATTCTCAATGAGTTGTTGTCTCCCCCGAATGCGCTACTTGATGGCATTTCGGATTCCTCGCAGACCGATACCCACAGCACGAAAATCAATAGGGTTTTTGGTGATACCTATGCGACCTTTCTTTTGTTGACTATATCCCAACATCGGAAAAGGCGGTGAGGTTAATCTTTCTATTGCAAGAGCAAGTCATTACCACAAAACTTGAGAGCTGTCCCAAAAATGGAATTGCCTCTTTAGTATGTCGATCATTGTTCAAGTGCTTACCCAATGTGGCATAAAACACTGCTTAATGGTGCTTTGAATGGGATGAAGCGAATTCCGCAGTGCAATTATCGTGACCCTTATTGGAAAAGCGTAAATGGCAAAAATCAGTATTGCATTGCTCTATTTCATCCTGGACGCATGGGCAGGTGTTTGGATGTCTTTGAGATGAGTTATCCGGCGTACTTTGCACTGCATGGGAGGCAGTCTAAGACAGCCAAGTTGTCACCCTTACCTGTGCTCTTCGTTTCCTAACCGATCTTTCCCTAATGCACACGTCAGCGGTCCGACCGCGGTGGCCGACTGCGCGTTGTTTGGTCATATTCACGACTACGCGGTCATCTCCTTGGTCATGGATGAGCAATCTTCAACTGGGGAACCTGGCAGGTACGCGCCCCCACAGGATTTTGGCAGTGGATCGTGGACTCACTTTTCAATTACTCCGTCAACGTAGGAAGGACGACACAAATGAGGTCTTCAATGACTGCACTGTTGGAGATAACAGGAACAAATAATTGTTTTTGCTAAGTCTTATCCACGTACTTCACTTTTACTTACCGCTTTTTACCCCGGATTCGCTTCTCCCGTCTTGGCATCTTGCATGAATGGGGGTGGGCTCACTATGAGCAGGAGCTTTCAAGCACGCTTTTCTGGCATTGATAAGTCATCACCACACCTACTTTTACGGCCTTCCTCGTGAAAGACACAGCCTTTTCTTGAGCACGGGACCAGAGGCTTGACATCCTTCAGTTCACCGTTGAACGTCGCCAAGCACCCATATGACAATTCCTCCTGAACTCTTCGACCCTTTTGAATTCCCCTTACGCACACTCTATCCTGAGAAAATTTTTTGACAGACGGACCCAAATCTGGCTGGTTGAATTGAACGAGGCAGTGCGTCGGGATTTCCTCTTCGGTCCAGGAGCCTTGTGGTACAACGTATTCGAATGAGCCTTCTGATAGAAAGTTTAATCCACCCGGGGAAACCCACAATTTGGTCCTCGAACGTGCCAAGATCCCCAAGCCATTTATTGGCCACCGTGGCATCTACTGACGTAAGCGCAAATCAACCCAAACGAGGGGAAGACAAGTGGCAGATAATCGACTTGCTTTTAACCTCGATAAGACTATCGTTAAAGCACTCCTCGATGTTTACAGGGCTTTAGGAGAGTTGGAGACTGCGGTTCATTAAGCTTTGAAGAATGAGGTGGTAAGCTGACCCAGCCGCGTGCCGCGGACTCTGTCTCGTGACACCCAACCTCGACTACTTCTGGGCCAGCACGGTGACAACCTAATCGGCTTATCCCTGCAGCCTAATGAGGTACGGCCTCTAGACGGGCCTTTGGTCATAGTTTCAGAGTAACGAATTCCAGCCACTATACCCCCGCCGTCGTTGGCCGTACGGCGTCCAATATAAGGCAAAACGATACTCCTACATATACAGCGCACTTAAGGGAATGTTGCATAGCTGTACAGGGTCCGCTCATCGCACTCCATGACAGGGCCTTGTTTGAACTCCTGTTTCGGGTCCCGCACACAGACATTATATTCCCGCGCAGTGTGCGCATTGTACCATTACTGTGCCATTGCGCTCTGCGCCCTACTGCGAGCGAGAACAAGCGCAAATGAACTGTGTGGCCGATCCAGTCCTTTTGGAGCTCCTGCCTGTATTTTGTTTCCCAGAGTCACGCGCAATTGAGGGCGGTGCACGGTTCTTACTTATCAGCTCCACTGCGCCGAGTTAGCTAAAGCCGGTGCTAATTAGGCAAAACTTCCACCGAGCAGACGTGCGCATTCCAGTAGAAAATGAGGAGCTGGTACACCTGTCACTGCGTAAATTTTCGAGTACGAAGGGGGATAACTGTGGGGCACCTTGGCCGATTAGTGAGGCTGTGTTGTTTTCCATATCGCGAACTTGCCTTCCGTTCCCACTCAATCCATCCCCATTCGAATGCCAGTGGGATAGCTATTGTCCTTCCAGTGAGATCCATTCTATGCTGCTGTCTTCTAGTCATGTCGATGGGGTCCGCGTCGCCTGGCATTAATGAGAATCTCATCATAGTTGGCCGATCGCCGGACATCATCCCAACAATGCCTGCTACCGAACTGCTCGCTCGTAGCCATTAGCTATTGTATAGCGCATGGGGTGACGTCTTTAGACGGCTAGCTAGACGACCTCAAGCCCAACTAATTAGCTCTAGTCCAAGTACCACGACCACTACTGCTGTCCTTGCGGTGGTGCCACGGTGTGGCGCAGTATCGGTTGTTGTACCCATGTCATGGCTGGTGGACTCACTCTTTGATGCGCCGCTACGTGAACAGGGGCTCTGGGGCGTGAACAGTGCGTGTTTTTTGCCATGATAGCGTCAGAGGGGTGCGTTCTTCGCTCCTTGGCAGATTCCCATAACTTGACCACCGTGTCCCACCGTTAGCACAGGTTACAGGTGCAGATATAGTATGTTGCAATGTACACCTGTATTCGCAAGAACCCCATTGGCAATATTGACACTGATTCGGTATCACAAAAATACACCAGAAAGCGAAATCATCGCGTTGCTTTTCCGCATTTGGAGCTAGCAATTCATTTGCCCTATCCACATATTCACAACGGTGAATGCGCCTCGTGCAGCAGGTGTGCACAAAACAACGGACGAACCGCCCCGAGATGTGTTCCACATACGCTTACTCAGTGCTAGCAAGCATGCAATGCGGATTCGGGCTGTTGTGTTCTCAATCATTTCCCCTCAAACCTATCAAAATGGTGGTCAAAATCGCTTAGCCTATATTAGTATGTAGGCGTGCATGCAGCAAGTAGTAGGACTGCCTTACCAGATGACGGCAAACTGTATCAGTGGTTTCGCTCGCAATGTAGGCTAATCGAGGCAGTTTCACCTTTTATAGAACGTAGGCGTCATTCGACATCAAAAATGACGGAGGTGCATGTTCGTGTTTACAGCCCAGAGCCCTTCATTACTGTGTAATTGTATCGTTTAGACAGCCCTCGAGCACGTTCATGGGGTAGAGAGGGCCTCTGTAGAACCTGTCAGGACATAACTGACATGAGGGTAGCTCATGGAATTAGCCAAGTCCTGAAGATAGCTTACTCTGTGGACGTATCTCTGCAGAGATAGATACGTTAAGCGTACCTGCGTCGGTACACGGAGCATTACAGCCTCCAATGTAGAAGACGGTAGGTCTGACATACACAAAACACCAAGGAAACGTTGTTTAGTTGCCTCACGACGAAGAGAAGGAGCAGCGTTCCTCTTTTTGACCAAGGTTTCCACAAAAGGGCATGGCAAGGTGTCCATTATATTGTTATGGGTGTTAACGACACCACAAGCAACCCACAGCACTAAGTACTATACCTCTAGATCGCCAAACTAACGAACAAGCCCTCTATCGCCTCTGCGAGCTTCTATCACCCTCTCCAAATTGATATCCATCGTCTCACGCCCCTTCTCCAAAATTGGTGCCACAATTCACATATTCCCTCCTTCCCTCCTTTTCTTCTTTAGCCTCCCCAACATTCTAGCCTTTTCCCTCTTCTCTCTCTCCTGTCTCTGCACCGCCTCTTCGTCTTTCAGAATGCCAACTACGGTTCTCGCAGCATCGACATCACCCCTTAAATAAAACGCCTTAACAAACATCTTGTACAGAGGTCTTACGTGTTTCTGGAAGGAGCAATCTTTAGGTATAGCCGGCAATCCTAACCCTCCGGGTAACATCAAGGCTGTTTGCGAAGCTGTGTTGGGGTCGTGGACCGCAGCAGCAGCATGTAAGTTCGTCGGGGACGTGGATGAGCGGTTATGGGGTAGAATAGATGACGAGGATGACCAGCTTTCGCCGTTCCGTCTAGCATCCAGATCAGAACGAATGGGTACTCCGGTCCTGCGCTGACAGACAGCATCACTAATACGCGCACTGCCTCTGCCGTCTAGCTTACTCGCGTACGTGTTCGCGTGACTTGAGTAATCTTCATCCAACTCGAAGGGGTACCCATCAAACCTCCTCCATCTCTCTTGCACCCAGTTCCCATCCCTCACCAACAGGTTGAACAACACCTTGACCCTCTCCGTCGTAAACGCCATCTTCCACAACAATAACGCCTTGACCTGAACATTCATCGTTACTTGGTCCGGTCGAAAATTATATTGCTTCATAAACGCATTTCGGGTATTGAGGACATGTCGGACTTGTCTCCCACTTAGGTGATGCCCATTCTTCACCATACCGTGAAGAATGGTATTACAGATCGTTGTACGTGTTTTGTCATCGAGCTTGGCGTTTTCGACGCTGAGAAGCTTCTTTGCTGCTCGGATGTCCCGGGAGTTGACGAGAATCGATACGAGGTGGGTGATATCCATCTTGGATGGGTAAGAATCACCATTGGCAGAGGTAATTTTAGACGTGGTCGAAGGTAATGGTGTCGCGTGCCGCCTTCTAGTTGCCTTGGGTGCTGCCGATCTGCGCTGTCTATAGATAGCCAGGGCCTTCCCGACGTCATGTGGAGTAGGGTGCCTCAACCGAAATCCAATGGCACGAGAAGTTAAATTCCTCAGCCCATCTCCACGACGCAATAGTGACGTAGAAGAAGACGAGTGCAAACGCGCAGTCCTCGATCGGAGTAGTTTCGAAGCAAATTCATGGGCGCCTTGCCTCGCTAAAACAAGCGCCACTCGATCCAGCAAAGGATCAGCGTGATGTTGCGGGAGAAGTTGAGGCACCAAGCGAACTAGACCCTGAACCGAGTTAGTTTGTTGATGACGCAATAATAACATTGTCACTGTGTTCAAGAACCCTAGATCGAAGAACGGCGTTAATGTCTGCTTATCTAGACGAGCACTTGGCACATGCTGACGTGGTCGACGTTCAGGTGGTACAAGTGGAATATTGCTTGCTTTCGGGGATAGATTGACTTGATGATGATGTAGAGCGTGTATGATTTGCATAGCCTTGACTGACAGACCGCTTCTGATCAGGACGGTAATGAAGTTCTGCAGCGAACGTTGAAATGTGAATGTATGCAGGCGTGAACGTTCTTGAAGCCCAGGTGAGGTGATAGAATGCAAAACCATCTCTCCAAGCCTCGATGCCAATGTCCTGTCGACACGTTCCAATCTCTTCCTCTTGATATCGTCCAGAACATAGCCCAGCGCCACCTCTGCTCCATTCGCGCTATCGCTCAAATCTTGAAAGCCAGTCATCCCGACTTGGGATAACCCAAGGACCTCTTCATACATTCCCTCCTTCACCAAACCCTTGCACAACCTCCTCACAATGGCCACTGGTAATACAGCATCCAAGCTCTCGGTTTCTCCAACCCCATGACGACTTCCTCCCGCAACGTATCGAAACAACCCATATGCGTCGTACACTCTACTGTTTTCGAGGAACCTTCCGATCAATCCCCTTATCAGTGGTGCTGCCCATTCCCACGTCCATAACCAATCGCGGTCATGTACAGACTCACAGCCTCCTGCTGCGTCCTCATGCCCACTCCTAAGTTTAGCCTTTAGTGAGCCGAAGCGATCGTCCCACTCCCGCTCATTTCCGTCTGCCCGCGCGCTGCCGACTCCCCCTCGCGCGCCAGCGCCAACATCAGCGCTCAACCCATATGCAGAACCAGAAACAGCGAGCTCGGTGTCCAGCGCAGTAATTACATACGTGACCAACAGCTCCACCGAACATCTACACACGCGGCCGCACGCGTCGACTTGATCACTCTCGCCATCCCTGTCCTCACACTCCCTACCACGATCCTTATCCACGAGCTTAACCGAACCCGTACACCCAATGCTGTCCCAAACCTGCCGTTCCATACAGAAATCAAAGATTGACTCTGTGAGAGCTACATCCCCGTTTTTAGCAGCCAGCCGGAAGAAGGATGTGATTATGTCGTAGCTCGATGAATGAGGGCAAGTGAGGCGGTGCTGGCGTCTAGTTGAACGTGGGCTCTGGTTCGCTCTTGGTGCCTGTGGGTCCAGTCTGCGGCCTCCGGGTTGGTCTTGGGTGTGGTTGTCTCGTGCCTGGGTATGAGGAAAGGGTTCGTTGGTGCCCGAACCCGTAGTCACGTCCACACCCGTATCCGTAGCACTGGGACCAGTATCTGGGGTAAGATCGTCCATGGGTAGCGGGACCTGGCCCCGGTTTGTCCAAAGCGGTCGAATAATGACATTCGCTGGTTCTATTGTGCGGAGACGAATACGGGACTGTGTGCTTGTGCTGCTTGTGCTGTATTTTCTCGGATTCGAGACGGAACTGGAGCTGTGGTAAGGGGTGAGGCTTGAGCTGAAATCGGAAAGGTGAAGAGAACGTAGGCGCGGAAAGTAGGTGGGTGATTGGGGTGAGTCATGAGCAACTTCCGATGGTGAGAAAATAGGCTCGAATGCTGTCGAGTTGAAGCTGTTGTCGCGTAACGCACGCGTGCGGGCAGTAAACAAACACGAATAGGCCGATGAGGCTAACGGCGAATGAGAAATTGGGCGCGAAGTTATAAAAGGAGACGCCAAGGGGGAAACGGGTTCCGATGCTGTTGTAGAGAACAATAAATGAGGTAACAATGTCATTCCCGCTTTCAACTTTGAATTCGATTTGGCTCTAGCTTTCATTTGGATCTTGGGTCTTCCTGAGATCTTTGTTTTCGCTGCCCTAGCTGTAGCTGTCCCAGGGGGATAGATGTGAGGATAAGGCATAAGCCTGTCACTGTCATTGCCGTATTCGCGAGACTTGGACATAGCTAAGGATAAGTTAGCTATCCCGTTATGACCAGGTTCGTTTCCAAAGGAGGATAAGATGCCCAGGGGAGCTATCCCGGGTTGGCTACTTGGGTAGTTATAAGTGTGTGTCTCTTTCAGGGAGAGATCGTTGTCGTGAATTTTGCTATGGGGGACAGCACCTGAACCAGCATGAAAGATAGAAGCAGCACCTCGACTGATGAGAACAGCTGGGGCTGGGCTCAAGGCGGTACGTGATAGACAAACAGAGTTTCTGGAAGGTGGGACAGCAATTGCACCTAGAATAGAACCAGGTAGCGCAGCATGATAGGCAGGCACAGCAGGAGATGATGCGGGGTGTGGTGATTGTAGATGTGGTTGTGGCACTCGTGTTCGTTGTGAGGCCTCTACGAGTGATTGCGAACGGGCAGTTGATATTGGTTGAGAATAACGGCTTGGGTAGGAACGAGCGGTGACTGGCCGTGCTGCGGTGGGTGTAGTGGTAATGGATTAACGGTATTCGGTGTTGGCGTTGGTGTAGACATAGCCATGAAATTGAGGAAAAACAGGAATGAAACAAATCAAACCAAGATGGAGAATAGAGTTAAGAACGGTGCATGACAAATTCGAGAGATTTTCGGGGAGGGCGTACCTATTTGTTGTGGACAGTTGTGGGGTAACTCCAAGTTCGCAGTTTTGTCATAGCCTTCTCCATAGGCCGGAGAAATGGAGCTTGTCAATCCACATCTGCACGTATACCCATGCTTGTCTCCATACTGATGCACATATTCATCACAAGCGCTTCCAGAACACGAGTGACACGTTACGATAGGCGCTGAAGGCGCTGAAGGACTTGTATTAGGCGCCCGGGCACGAAGTAACGGGCCATGACCATGTCCGTGAGTATTGTTCTTGTTGGTGTAAATTTTGATTCTTCGGCCGCTCAGAGAACGAACGGTGAATTGACGCCATCCCAACATTCCATTGCATGGACGGACGCGAGAGTGCTTTCTTCCCTTTCGTGCAGCGAGCGCTTCTTCGACTTGGGAGCCACCACCGCCGTCTCCTGCGAAGCTATGAAGGTCAACGAGCACACGACCACGGAAGAAGAGGAGGGAGGAGGGAGCGAGATGGTTCGTGGTCGAGGGACCGACGAAAAGGTCGTTGGACGCTCCAGAAAACCGTGTGAAGCACCGGCCCACGAGCCAATGACGTGTGTTCGGCGACGGCCAGCGGAGACCAAACTTTAACTTTATCCAGGGGTTCCCACGACGGGGCGTACACACAAGATTTCCCTTCTCCTCATCGTCGTCCTTCTCCACCTGTCGCCTTGAAAAATCCATTGGCACGGCTCGGTATGTTTGTCTCGTTCAGATGGGTTGGAAGGCGGATGCTGATTGTCTGGAAGAGGTCAATAGGGAGGCTTTTTACGAATTGTACAACTAACACAGTGAGTCGGTGTGCTCACATCTGCATAGTGCAGTGTTCATTCGCGCCTTAGAATCAACAACAAAAATGGGTGCCAGCCGTGCTGATAAGGAACTTTACTTCACCAAGCTCAAGGAGCTCTTGAGCACCTACTGTGCGTCCACTCACCCACGCTTGGGGCTTAGTCTCACGCATCGCAGCCTCCATCTTCATTGTCAATGTCGACAACGTCGGATCCAACCAAATGCACCAAATCCGTGTCGCTCTCCGCAGCCGCGGTGTTGTCCTCATGGGCAAGAACACCATGGTCCGCCGTGCACTCCGTACTGCTCTGAGCGAATTCCCCCAATTCGAGCGTATCCTCCCCCACGTCAAGGGTAACATCGGTTTCGTCTTCACCAACGACGACCTCAAGGAAGTCCGTGAGATCATCGTCGCAAACAAGGTCGCTGCGCCCGCCCGTGCTGGTGCATTGGCGCCAAAGGATGTTTCCATTCCTGCTGGTAACACTGGTATGGAGCCCGGAAAGACGTCTTTCTTCCAGGCCCTTGGTATCCCGACCAAGATTGCCCGTGGTACTATTGAAATCGTCAGCGATGTCAAGGTCGTCACTGCAGGCACCCGTGTCGGGCCCTCCGAAGCGACGCTGTTGAACATGTTGAACATCTCTCCGTTCACGTACGGAATGACTGTCGTGCAGATCTACGACAAGGGCAACGTGTTCACACCGGATGTGTTGGATATCGATGAGCAAGAGTTGATTAACCGATTCTTGAGCGGTATCAAGACTATTGCTGCCATCTCGCTGGCTCTCAACTACCCCACGATCGTCTCGGTCACGCACTCGCTCGTCAATGCTTACAAGAACCTGATTGCCATTGCTCTGACCACCGAGTACAGCTTTGATGGTGCTGAAAAGGTCAGTGGCTGCGCTGGTGTACGCGATCAAGTGCTGAGGAATGCGCGCAGATCAAGGAGTACCTGGCCAATCCTGAGGCGTTTGCCGCTGCGGCTGCCCCGGCTGCGGATGCTGCACCTGCCGCTGGTGGTGGTGGTGGTGGTGCCGCTGCAGAACCCGAACCCGAGAAGGAAGAGGAATCGGACGACGACATGGTGAGTGACAGTGCTCGAACGTTGCTGGGAGCTGACGGTGATGTCAATGTCGCCAGGGCTTTGGTTTGTTCGACTAAGTCCGACCGTAGATACGCCGGTGATCTTGGATGTATTGTATGTAGAAAATGCGAGCAGTTTTCCAAAACAGGGAGTGATGAGTGATAAGTGTGGACGTAGACCGATGATGGCTGCTGATGGCGGGACGGGAGAACGTCGGATGGCCTGGTCGGCAGTCGGAAGATGCAGGAGTGGGAGCACGTGGGTCTGGTCTGGGATGCTGCAAAGGCTGCAGTGGCCGCGATGGCCAGATGGCTAGAAAAATGCTATGGTGTTGGCTACAATGGCTACATTGGATTGTATGATGCCGGCCACAATGGCTCATTGGATTGTATGACGCTGGCCACAATGGCTACGTTGGATTGTATGATGCTGGCCAAATTAAACGCACCGCTTCAGTCCACGTTGGTCGCGGTGACTTCGCGTGGCTCCGCGATTATCAGCCTTCCAGATCCGGCCTAATACCTCAGTATTCCCTCCTCCCTCCGTCCACAAATATCCTTAAAATCCCTCCATCGCCCGCCCACATGTCTCCCACCTCCCCATCCTCCCTCTCCCCCCCGGTCGACATGGACTTCCTCAAGGGCGGCCATCTCATCGTCGTCTCCAACCGTCTCCCAATCACCATCACCCGCGACAAGAATGGCGAGTACCACTTCAAAATGTCCTCCGGCGGCCTCGTCTCCGCCCTCTCCGGCTTCAAAAAGTCCCTCAACTTCACCTGGATCGGCTGGCCGGGCTTCTTCATCCCCCCAAAGGACCGGCCCCTCGTCGACAGGCGTCTCATGGAGGAGTACTCCTGCCAGGCCGTCTATCTCGACGATGACGTAGCCGACCGCCACTACAACGGCTTCTCAAACTCGATCCTGTGGCCGCTCTTCCACTACCACCCCGGAGAGATGAACTTTGACGAGGAGAACTGGCGCGCCTATCGCCAGGCCAACCTCGCGTTTGCCGAGGCCGTCAAGAAGCAGATCACGCCCGGCGCGATGGTCTGGGTGCAGGACTACCACCTGATGCTGCTCCCCATGCTGCTGAGAGCGCTGGTGGACAACAAGCCCAGCGCCGGGTCGCTGACGAGAGACGAGCTGGCCAAGATCCTCGACGGCATCGAGGTTGCGCCAGAGCTGTTCAGCCAACCGGAGCACATACCGGGAGTCAAGATTGGCTTCTTCCTGCACACCCCTTTCCCGAGCAGCGAAATCTACAGGTGTGTCATCTGCCCTTTCCTGCCGCACGACCGTGTGCTGACATCGGTGTCAATGTCAGAATCCTGCCCGTTCGGAGAGAGATCCTGCTCGGCGTTCTCTACTGCGATCTCATTGGCTTCCACACATACGACTATGCGCGCCACTTTTTGTCGTCGTGCACCCGCATCCTCAATCTCCCCACCATGCCCAACGGTGTCGAGTTCGAAGGCCGCCTCGCGCACGTCGGAACATTCCCAATCGGCATCGAGCCTGGCTCATTCATCGAGGTGTGTGGACCTCCCATCCCTACATGCTGTTGTCCCAGTCCTTGCTGTTATCCTTATCGCTGACTTTGACATTCCCGCATTTGTCCACTGCAGAACCTGAAAAAGGACTCTGTGAAGAACCGCATCACGCAAATGGAACAGCGATTCGGTGACGTCAAGGTCATCGTAGGTGTTGACCGTCTGGATTACATCAAGGGTGTCCCGCAAAAACTGCATGCGTTGGAGCTGTTCCTCACCCAACACCCTGAGTGGATTGGGAAGGTTCGTTTTTGCTTTTTTTGCTCCCTTCATTTCATGTTTGACAACCGAGTTGTCCCCATTGTTCCCGTTTTTCTGTCTTGGCTTTCTTTTTGTTGTCTGTTAACCGTGTTAATGGTTAACTGCTAACTATGATAACTATCATGGTGCTGATAAGTGCTCCTATGGCATTCTAACATTCCTGCACCTATCCCTTCATTTCCGTCTTCACTACGTCATATCTTTCTCATGGCTTTCATTATCCGCGCGTCTAACCCATCCGATTCCGGAACTAACTCTCCACGCCGCACCAGGTCGTCCTCGTCCAACTCGCCGTCCCATCCCGCCAAGACGTCGAAGAATACCAAAACCTGCGCTCAACCGTGAACGAGCTCGTGGGTCGCATCAACGGGCGCTTCGGCACCGTCGAGTTCATGCCCATCCACTTTATGCACAAATCCCTGCCCTTTGACGAGCTGTGTGCCTTGTACGCCGCGTCGGACGTCTGCCTCGTCTCCTCCACGCGCGACGGGATGAACCTCGTCTCGTACGAGTACGTCGCGTGCCAGCAGGCGCGCCAGGGCGTGCTCATCATCTCCGAGTTTGCGGGCGCGGCGCAGAGCCTGAACGGGAGTCTGGTCGTCAACCCGTGGGACTCGCAGCAGGTCGCGGACGCGATCCACGAGGCGGTGAGCATGGACCTCGAGACGAGGGGCGAGAACCACAGGAAGCTGTTCAAGTATGTGAACAAGTACTCGGCGGCGTATTGGGGCAGCTCGTTCATCAAGGAGATGGGCAGGCTCGCGATTGGAGGTGCCGGGGAGGTGCCCGCGGTGAGACATGGTGTGGAGGAGGAGAGTCCGGTGGAGGAGAAGAAGGTTGAGCTGGAGGCGCCGCCGGTGTCAGCACCTGCACCAGAGGCAGCACTACTTACGCCCAAGGTGGACTGACTCGGCGTGGACGATTGGACGATGGTGATCTTCGTGCACCTGTCGCTTTTTGTGGGGGTGTTGTTGTTTTTGATGGTGAATCGCCCGATTATCGCTTCGTCTGCTAGTCCTTTTGGTTCGTTGCCTGCTTGATGCTTGTGTTTTTTAACAAGGACAGTTTTGTACACTCTCATCCGCTCTCTCTCTGTTTATGCCTAGTACTATGCGCGTGGAAAGGCTCTGTTTATTTTTGTGATTATATAGATGTTTTTTTTTGGAATAATTTTAATTTCTCTTGTTCTTTCTAGTCTCGAGCTTGTCGTTGAATAGCTGTAGGATTTCTTCCGTAAATCGACAACAGGAGCTTGAAATTGCTTTCGTAGTTTTTTGTTGTACACGTAGATGACAATGCAATCAATCGAATCGACTATCGCCCTCGTGTGGTCAGCTGTGCATTGGCATGGCGGGATAGTACATTGACTGAGAAGTTTGTCATTTAGAGGGGGTCATCGTGACATTCAGATTAAGGGAGTACAGAGATAGGTACAGCAAGCAAGAATCGAGGAAATAGACTGCCCTTAGACGTCAACGCCAAGAAAGCCAAAAACATCCTGAGCATCGTGTACTAGTACGTGTATATCATTTTCAAACCACTTCAAAATCACCCTCTGGGCCTCAAATCTCCTCAGGAAGCCGTCGTAGTGATCCCATGCGCATTCGTTACACCAGCACCTACACCTACACCGCTCCCACTCCCATTCGCGCTCCCAGTGCCCGTTTTCTTCTCCGTGATCAGCTCGCCATGCTCGTCGTGTGTCGCATCCCACTCCTTCAGGTCCTCAACTGGAACTTTGACGAGACGAGTGGCCTGGGCGCCGTCATCGAATTTTTCGAGCACTTGGCGGATGCGGTAGCCCTTCCATCGCGGGATGATGCGGATCCAGAGGATGTATGCGAAGCCCGATACGGCGAGGCTGTAGAAGCGGCGTGGTGAGTTTGGTGCTTGAGAGGTTAGAGCCCTGGGGGAGACTTACATGGCTAGACCGACGATACAATATGTAGCGTAGAAGAAGCTGACGTCGCCGGCGTAGATACCGCCTTCAGGAGGCACCCAAGGGAAGGCAAGGAGGTAGATGTTGACGCAGAGCGTGAAGAGGATGACGACGTTCCAGGCTCTGAACTCGGAGGGTGGTGCACCGATGGCGGCACGACGCTTTCGGACGAGGAAGAGACCAAAGGTGAGGAAGAAGGTGAAGATGTTTGCTGGGTATGATTGAAGGTCGACGACTGGACGAGGTGGGCTTTGTGAGCTTGTAGCTGAGTTTGGGGAGTTGAGGACTTACTGAAGTTGAAGGCATCACCAGCGGGTGGGGCGATGATGACAATCACGGTCAAAAGCCACTTGACAAAGTAAGGGCCAATAGGCGTGTTGAATGGTCTCGTCGAGGCCCAGAATTTGGGGTAAGGCAATACACCTTGACGACCACATTCACGGATGACGCGAGAGGAGCCGATAACGACTGCTAGGAGGTTACCGAATGCACTGATGGCAATTAAGGAGCTGAGTGCTGTCACTGCTCGTGTGTTACCAAAGACATGGATGAAGAAGAGGCTGGCAGTGAGTTCGCGAGAGGTACGGATTTCCTCTTTAGGGACTATATAGGGGTAAGGTCAGTTCCAACGGAAGAAGAAATGGGTAGAGAACGCACTTGCGGCGAAGTAGGCGACATTGGCGAACATGTAGAGGACGAAGACGATGGTGAGGGAAATGGGTGCAAATTTCTTGAGTGTCCTGACGGGGTTCTGGATGAATACAACAGGATTGAGTCTGCGATGAAAGTTTTGATCATCAACCGACATACCCTAACTTCGTTTGCAACGTTAAATGCGTTCTGCAGAGGAGTTCCACGTCAGGATGGAGTATGGTAATTGTTCGATCCATAAAACCTACTTCGAATCCCGCATATGCAAAGTTGACTTTGATGAGTGCGGTGGCCAATCCATTTCCGTTAGAGGTGGTGCCTTCAAAGGAATTACGGAAGTTGGCCTTGGGATCCTCAACTTGGGTGTGACCACCAAGGACGACAAGACCAGTCACGGCAATGCTGAAAGATTTTCAGCAGATGAAGTAGCTCGCAAGCACGCTGACTCACAAGGTAAGTGTGATAACTTTGACAACACCAATGGTGTCAGAAAGGCGAAGTGACCACTTTGTGTTGAAGACACAAACTATACGATAACCTCTATTAGGATTTATCCCGCATTCATGACATGAAATTACTTACTGAGAACAATAATGGTGTAAACACCAACAGCAAGACCGCGAATATTCCAAGTAGATTGTTCACCACCACCAGCAACGAGCAAGTATCTTGCCAACACTGTTCAACATAATCCCATCAATTATGATTGTTAGCTAACGTCGAAAGTTGAAGCGAAGGAGATGATTCTCAAAAAGGCAAGAAGAGAAGTCGAATGTGCATCCACTTGATCAATACCAAGACTAAGACTCCATGTGGAACCAGCATCAATGGGAAAACAGGGTCTCAGGTGAACAAATGCATGATAGAAATCGAGGGATGGCGAAATTACGCTACCGAAGAGATAAAGGACCAGAGTGACGTACCAATCGCATTGCTGCTACTAAAGGAGAGAAGAACGGATTGGACAGCGAAGACTGTGGGCATGAGGAATCTCGGCTTGGGGTACGCCTAGACGTGTAGATAGAAGCATCGTAAGCATGGGGACAGTGCAAGGGGGCGAATAAGATTCAGGAGCGCTAAGTTTTGGTCATTCATCCTCCACTTATTGCTAAGCAGAATCGGTGGTACGGCAAAGGTGGGAGAAAAGGATCAAACCACCGAGAATGATAGAAGCATGGCTGTCTATCATTCTATGTTTAGACGGGATAAGCGACACGCACTTTCTCTAGATATGCGACATCTGCACCAGAACGGTGAGGGAAGTAGGAGGCATATTCAAGATAGACAGATAGTTGAGCTGAAAGAGGCATATCTCGTAAGTAGCAGCTAGTGTATGCGGTCCAGCGATATACAAACCTGCAGCAAATAGGTAACCAATAACCCAGAAGATGAAGCTCAGCCCGACTGAGCCGAGACCAGTCAGGATAGAACCAGCTGTAAAAGCCCCGCATAGTTAGTTCACAGCCAATCTTCAGATGAATGGCTTCTTACGAGTCGTGAACACTCCTGTTCCAATCATCTTACTGATATTCTACGAAGCGTGAATACCAGCACGTATGCAACATCATAGAGATAACCAACGCACCAGGAAGATGACACTAATCCAATCGACATGGTAGCCCAGGGGGCTGACCTTCTCGGTCGGTGCACCGGTTGTAACCGCTGCGTCCTCATATGAGGGAAGGCTCTCCGTGGAGCTAGCCTCTTGGACATAGCTATTCTTTTCTTCGTCCTTGCTCATCGTATCTGTACTCCAAACGATATTGAGGGGAGGAGTTCAGGCAAGCGAACTTGATAGCAGTCACAGTGCCGAGGAAGGTTGTGGCGCTGGAGAAAGCTGAGGACCGCAGAGGGTGGAAGAGCTGAGAGAGCCTCCTAGGTGGAAGAAGAAATCCACAACCCGGAGGAAGGAAGTTAAAAACTCGAAGCCATTAAGAAGAATTTCCGCGCTTGCATGCACATTCGAAGCTCCCCCCTTCTCTACTCAGATGATTTCCCCCGTTGGGTGTAGCACGCCCCCTCCACCCCTGCTCAGCCTATCTTACTCTCTTCTCACTGCTGGTTGTCCATTGACAAGCGAATATGGCGCAATAGCGGAGCAGAATGGTGTACGAAGAATTCTTTGATGTGGGCATGAGTTCCAAGAGCAAAATGATGTTTGGAACTGTTTAATCCATTCAGGATACACTTCCCCGTATATAGTTTGAATGTTAATGATATAGCTCGTATACCTGTGGAGGATGTATTCCTCCGATAGTATCAACAGGTTTCAAGGCATTTGGGAGAACTTTACCTGGGTTTCTGGTGCTGTGACCCTATTCAAGGTGGATATATGCGGTCTGGATCTGAACTCTACGTCACGCTATAGGTGTCGATAATGAGGGAGCTGGGTGCCCACATGGTCATTCTTGATAGACGAGACCATTGTCAAACAAAAGTGAATTGCCGTCACCGGATCGAACTTTTGACAGGCTCACCTTCCCATCCTCGCGCAAACGCGCCATTTTATGGGCGGTAAGCGTCAACGCCGCGCCGGTGATGAACAACGTTGACAGGCTGTTTTAGCGAAATTTACCGACAGGAGGACCTGCAGAGGAGACACTTCCAAAGCTATCAGCCATAAATTATGCACAAGATGCGCTGGTTCAACCGCACCCCTGTATTCCCTGTAACCCTCAGTATTGCACGAGGTCGATGTGCAAGCGTCGAACAGGGTTCAGTGCGCAGGCGGAAACATGCAATGGGGATAACGCCAATTTAGGAAGGTACGACACCAAGGCAGCACACGCAACCAAGGCTAGGCGCACGATTTGGGTCGCACTCCATGCAATGGAATTGTCGATAGGATAAACTCTCTGATGTGATTGGGCGCCCAGAATCGATGTCAAGTGGAATATCCAGCAGGTCCCGAAAATGGAATATGGTCCTGACAACTTCTCTCTCTCATTCCGGTTATGTTGTTCAGAAGATCAATTGCGTGCTATCCGGACCTGGGGTGTGGGTCAATACTTATCTTTTGGTTTCGGGTGGTAATGAAGCTCCATGAGCGATAAGCAATTTGTGATGTCGAATATGGTTTAAAAGCCATCAAGTGGAGAAGTGACGCCTTTTCTTCGAATGATCTCGCATTATGCTGCATGCGTCGACTGCCTGCCTCGACGCCACACGACCAAGTGGCGGTGGATGACAGGAATACCATACGGTACAGGTGTGCCTGGTATATTGATGTGTCCTTCGAGTTGATGCCCGTTGAGGGTAGAGCTGAGGCTAATGATAGCTGGCGACATCCAGGCAACATATGAGACAAGAGGGACAGAAATCACTTTATCCAGATGATTGATTCTATTCGGGGGTGTGGCACCAGAGTTGTCATAAACGTGGCATCGAAAGCCTTGGACGGGTGAGTGGACTGTAGAGGCTCGACGAAGACCCGTCACATCAACAGGAACGGGTAGAATGTGGGCCTACACCGCCAAGAGAAGGAGCTGGAATCAGTAATCATATGGACGCGGTGGGCTGTGGTAGCAGCACGGCCGATAGACCACACGGAATGCTGAGCGAATCGGAAGATATTGGCAAGGAAAGCGTCGGTGTGAGCGGTCGTGTGCGCAACCTGAGGCAACGGTGTTGACGGAGTTTCATAGAGTTGAACGCAAGAATGGAGCAGTTGATGCACGACTGGTGCAAGCATGGTGTAACCGTGACCGAGTCGGAATCCGTATGTGCCTCGCCTCTTAATGGCACCATCACCTCGCAGGTGATGGAATGCATCTTCTGAACTCAAGCTGCCAGCCAACATGCTTGGGCATTTGTGGAGTTGGCCACAAGGCTGGTAGTACAGATGGCTTCAATATTGAATAGATCCGGGAACCGTTCGTTATCTGGAGGCGTCAGTCTGCCCCGGCGAGGGTAAGAATTGCAAGCTATAAGGTCCTCAGGCACTGCTTGTTAGTGTTGAGGATGATGGTGGAGATGAAGAAAAGGGCATTGGGCTTGATAAATTAATGGCTCGGGTAAGAGCTGGAGGGAAGTCATGCCTTCCTAATTTGGTCTTGATCAATGACCACAACCACCGCTGCCACTGCTCCCGTCGTCGACCTCACCACTCCTCCCCGCATAACCAAGGTAAAACATGCTGAACGCCTTGAACCCAATGGAATTAATCGCGATCTTTTCAGCGAAAACTTGACGATGCTTTCCGAATCTTGGACGATGCTGTCAGCACGCCTGAGCCAGTTGACCGGCCTTCGCCACCCAAGAGAACGCACACAACACGGTCCATATACTCGACGCTAGCTAAATACGGTATTATATCGAAGGAAACGAAACCGCCGTACGTTTTCTGCCCACCTGGACATCGCGAGCGATGTGGTTCAAGTGTCACTCCAACAGTGCCCTCGTGGAAACTTCCAACTTGTCAGACAAAACGCCCAAGCTCAATGCCATACTCTCGCGTACCGCCACCCGAACGAAGAAGGCCTTGAAGCTCTTCAAGTCGCCTCCGCCCCCTCCAGTCTTACCTCCAACTGCTGAATACCGACCATCTTCAATACCAGCGTTTTTATCGCGCCTTGCGACTTTCAAGCTCGCAACGTATTCGAATAAGCCCCCAGCTATAGACGCAGTAGCTGCTGCAAAGTGCGGCTGGGTTAATGATGGAAAAGATAGGCTCGTGTGCGGTCTATGTGACGTCTCGTGGGTTCTGGCTAGCAGGGAAGGAATGAATAAGGATGCAGGTGAGGATATATGCGCGTAGAATGTCTTGATTATTGCTAACGAACAACGTAGCGGCTGCTTTAGTGGAGAAGCAACGCATAGGGTTGGTTGAATCGCACAAGAATGGCTGCCCGTGGAGGACCCGGCAATGCGACGGTATGTGACCTCATCTCTACCTTGGTGTCTGCATTACCAATGCTCTATAGATTCTATTTATCGCATACCGCTTCAATCCCCATCTGCGACTGTTCGTGATCTTAAAGCCAATGCTCTTGTGCTAGAGCCTATGGTTGAAGCAGTGGAGATCAAGCACCCTTTGGTGAGTCACTCCTTAGTGCACACGAATCACTATTAAGTTACCACGAGTAGAGCGGAACACAACTCAAAGCCCTTCGTATGATCATCGAAAGTTACGAACTCCCAACGCCAGATGAGGCCCTTCCCGATCCAGACGCAACGAGCATTGACATCCACAAGCAACCATCAGATACTGCGATACTCGCAACTCTCTTTGGGTGGAGTATCACACCACCCTCAGAATCGACTCGAAAACCGTCGATTTCTCGTGCTTCATCTGTCGCACCTCCATCAATATCTCGTGCAAGTACCCCCGGGCCAGGTATTGGTGGCCAATCGATTTCAGCCTTCACCTTCCGCATTCCTTCTCAAAAGGTGCCTTCACGGGAACCAGCATTGCTATATTGCTCCCTATGCCAAAGACGTGTAGGACTTTGGGCTTTTACTGCGCCGTCAAAGAACGTGCCACAACATGCTCATGGGTCGCAAGACACTACCCTACCTGCTTCTACTTCTCCACCTAGTGGTGCACCTGTCACTTCAGACACAGCTCCAGTGCCAGTCGTAGAACCTCCTACAGATGGCCAGGCAACGTCAATATCCGCTCCTCCAACATTAACTCAGACTGCGCCCTCAGAATCTGCATTCGTTACACCCCCACCTCCAATGCCACCGTCCGAATCGGTTTCAGTTTCGGTGGCGAATCTGCGTTCGTCATCAACACGACGTAGGCCTGCGCTTGCACAGCGACATTTCGATTTGTTGATTGAACATAGGCCACATTGTCCTTATGTGGTGAAGTCGACAATTGTCCCCTCTTTGCCTGTTCCTCCGACGCCGCAGACGGCTCAGTCTACAGGTCCTTCGAGTGCGCAGTCGTCTCAGGGGTTGTTCGGTGGGCTGAATTATAGACGTTCCGGTTCTCTGTCTGCGAATGTAAATATCGCCACGGGTGGAGGACAAAGAAATGGGAATGAACCGATCGAGGGATGGAGAGCCATTTTGACCGTCGCCTTGAGGTATGGTTTGGGGAAGAGGAAAGGGTCGATTGCGATCCCGATCAGGGGGTTGAGCTTGGATAATGCTCTTGCTGGTGCTGGAAATGATGTTGGTAGTAATGCTGTTGTTGGAATTACGAACGATGGGACCAATGGGACTGAGGAGAGAGGAGAGATTGTGGATGAGCCAATGGAGATTGATAATATCGATGCCATGGTTGACCGAGTAAAAAGCAAGGGGGTGAGTTCCTGTTCATCTCCCACTGCTGGTATGGACGCTAACTTGGTCATCTATCTTTGTAGGGCAAGGACCTATTACGATATGTGAGGAGTTTGTTGGGATAGTTTGGTCATTTGTGGGTCGTGTGCTCGCTGAACATGCGATTTTGTGATTAGGTGCTTGCTTTTTCTAGGCATTGTATATGCTATATTGGTGACATGGTAAACTATTACTATGACAGCAGCCACCCACCGTAGTTAAATGGTAGTGGTATCAAGAGTAATTCTGCCTTTATGCCTCAGATGCTCTCAATTAATGTCTGCATTTCAGAGGTGTGTTATTGACAGCGTCTGTACACCACGCGCATGCACGAGCGGGCCGGGCTGGTGATCACATGGTTGGCATGCACGTACATTGAACTATGACACTAGCACGGGTCACCGTTGGTGACTCGAGACCTTGCTTGCTGGTGTTGTCACGAATCTGCCCGGTCAAAACCTCGCCACATGTTCTCAAATCGTTTCTGACACAAAGAAACAGGCTGGTTGGAACCGAGATGGTTATTTTGCGGGCATACATGTGATTCTGTTTGGAGACTTTCATCAGTTCCCTCCTGTGAAAAGCCCTTTTGGTGCATTGTATAACCCCGAGCATAGGAACACCTTAGCTTGCATAGGCAGCGATATATACCAAACATTCGAAACCGTCGTCATTCTGAAGCAACAAAGACAGGTAGTAGACAATGAGTGGAACGCACTGTTGTCCAGAGCGCGCATAGGAGAATGTAGTGCGGAAGACCTCAGGACACTAGATGCAATGGTGGTCAATGATGCAACAACCAAGAATCCACAATGGGACACCGAGCCATGGAACAAGGCTATCTTGGTGACTTCACGGCATGGTGTACGGGAGGGATGGAATGCGCAAGCCGTACGACGTCATATGAAGTTGACCGGTAATCCTGTATTCATCTGCCCCGCAGAAGACATCTGCGAACGGAATGGTCAGCCCATCAGCAGGAGACACCAAAACCTGCTGAGGCGAACCAAATCCATGGGAAATAGGGTACTTCAACACACAATTGAACTCTCTGTTGGAATGCAAGCTATAGTAACATTAAATATCTCTACAGAGGCAGAAATGGCTAATGGCACTCGGGGGACGATTGCAGACATAATCCTGGATCCAAGGGAGCCTAACCACAAACAGGACGATATCGTTAATCTTCAATTTCCACCTGCAATGTTGCTATTCAAACCGGACACTTGTCTGTCGAATGTCACATTCGAAGGTATACCAGATGGGCTTATACCGATATTCCCACACAAACAGCGAGTAACTCTTGTTGGGAGAAACAAGGAAAGGACAAGAATTGAACGACGACAGTATCCTATCACAGGAGGCTATGCGTTCACAGATTACAAGGCGCAAGGACAAACCATCCCATATGCTATCATCGACCTGGGAAAAGTACCAAGTGGACGTCTTACTGGGTTCAATGCATATGTTGCACTCTCCAGAGGACGGGGTCGCGAGTACATCAAACTACTACGTCCGTTCGAGCACAAATTATTTACACATCATCCATGTCAACATCTATACAAGGAGGATCAGCGGCTCAGTTCCCTAGACTACAAGACGCTGGCAAAATGGGTGCGCCAGCATTACAAGGATCCAAATTCACAGCGATAGATATAAGCATAGATAAACATGTGATTTATGCTATAATGTATAAGCATGCTTACACTTATTTACATATTTACATCTGTGTACAACTTGCACGAGGGGGGTTAAGTGACCTTGCAAGCAAGGTAATCGCCTCATCAACCCGAGTCAGCTGCTGGTCCTATGCTCATAACGAATATGAAGCCGTAATCGAGAATTCTATACAACAAAGCGAGCGAACTCTTAAGAACGAAGGAAACCTGGTGTATCTCTGAGGGTCAAGACTACAGTAAGCTTTCCTTTCACCGTAATGAAGTAATCTAGTAGTTGGTCATTCGATAGACTGGGGTCATATCCCTTCAAGTGCATATCAAAAGAGTCTTTAGCATGAGACAAACCACCAGTCTCATCTCCATCGTCGCCAAATTCTTGCCAACACAACTCATAGGTCCTGACGAAAATAGAACAAAGGCATCATCCTCGACGTTCACGAGCGTCTCAATACTACACCACACGAGCCAAACTATAGTCGCTTAAGATAATGCCTAAATTTTGTACGGGCCTTCTGCAAAGAGGTTGAAGGTATACCAGCTGCAATACAGCTTGAACCAAAATCGGAGGATCTACAGGCTACTTTGTATATGCATCCTTCAGATCATCCAACGCCGTCTGGAGTTTCACAGGTCGATAAGTGAATCGATTTGACCAATAACAAAACACCTCATACCTGGTAGAATCCAGTCAACGGGCTCAGGTCCTTTTCACCAATCCTCATACGGTTGACGTTCTCAATATGCTCAGCTTCCTTGAGCATGTTTTTGAAATATCGCGCCTACAGTTCCGTCATAAGCCACCAGCTACACGGCAAAGAAAACATGAGTGCACCTCTTGCTCTTCGACCAAGGTCCAAGCGTCGCCATGTCTCCCAGCACGAGCAGTTCGTCCAACACGATGAACGTATTTTCTCATGTCGACCGGAACGTCGTAACTGACAACATGTGAAACATGGCTTATATCTATGCCACGGGAGATTAGGTCGGAGCAAACGAGTCTAACATTACAAAATCGAGCAAGTGAGCAGCATGCATTAATAAGAAGCGACAATAGGGACATACATCTGAACCTCTTGTGCTTTGAATTTATCCAAAATGCTCTTCCTCTCACTTGCGGATAAGTCACTGGAATATGACCGCACGACAATTTGCTTTGTCGGGCCCAGAGTGTCCACGTCCATATCCTCTCCTTGGCCGTTCTTTTGGTTAGCACTTGACGCTGCGCCAGCCAACCTCGCTCGTTCGAAAAATTCAAAAAGCTTGACGAGACGAGATGTTGATTCTGCTGATTTTGTGAACACCAAGGCGTTGATAACTTGGTGGGAGAGTACGAGATGGAAGAACACAAGGGGTTTCTGGGACGGTTCGCATATAATCATGTGTTCCTATTCAGCACGATAGTAGTATCAACCAGAGTCCATGTCAGCCGCTGCTGGTCGAGAAAAATTGAACTTACGGATAACGTAGCAGGCATAGTGAATTTCTCCATCACCACGTTTAATACACCAGGTAATTGCGAGTCTGGGTTTGAACCTTGGACGACGAAATACTTTGGATCCCTCAAGTCCAAAGCAGCAATTTTACCGGGGTCTCTGGTGAGAGTCGCGGAAAAGAGGAGTTTCTGACATGAGCTTTCTTTTCTTTCTGTCACCATGGCGGTGAGATCGGGAACGTCCGGGTAAGGGAGGAGATAGGAGAACGCTGGCGCGACAGCGTCAGGGTATAATGATATTGATGGGTCGAGAAGAGGATGGGGGTGAGTATCTGGTACTGTGTTGGCAGTGGATTTGGGAGTGGGACGGGTTGCGGCAAGTACTTGGGCTAGCCAGTCTTGGAATGACTGGGCAAGGAGGCGGTCGGCTTCATCAATGACCTGGAAGCCGTCAGTGAGATGCAGAATCTTGAAGCAGAACAACATACCAAGAATCGTAGGTGCTGTAATGAGAAGTTGGGAGTGCCACTGAGGTGGTCTATTAGTCGACCAGGTGTGCAGATAAGTATGTCAACTTTACTCGATCCACCTACGAGCCTATGGATTGGTTGAGTGATCAGGTGCAGAAAAATGCTAATGGGAATTACTTGGTAGTTGTATCACCAACCAGCTGGGCCTGTTCATGCGCGAACGAGTGTTGACCAGTCGCGGTACCTATCTGCGACAAAGTTCATTTCAAGTCCACGCGGGGTATGCCTCACCAACCTTGAGTCCGCGTCCCTTCCCTACAGCTTCGAATATCTCCCGCACTTGTGTGACAAGATCACGCGTAGGTAGAACGATCAGAGCCCGTAGACGCGTCACTATCCGCGATGACAAAAGCTATCCAATATTTGTGAGCTGAAACGACTACGTTCTTCGCTGGAGACGTGCGTACCTCGACAATAGGGAGAACATACGCCAGAGTTTTTCCGCTTCCTGTTGGCGCCGAAACACAGACATCGCGGGGAGGGTTGAATGGCTGATACAGCAGCCTGTCAAGCGGGTTTGAAGGCAGTAAGAATGGTAGCAAAGCTGTCTGAACTATCCTCGGGAATCATAAACGCCGTCAGTACGGAGGAAAGTCGAGCAGACGACGAGGCATACCCGCAAATAATTCGGTGATACCGAGATCAGCAAGACGTTTCTTCATTCGCTCACTCAGATGAGTGGTGGGATCAGCTTCTCCGGGAGGTATTGGAAGAACATAGCTCGGATCAATAATGTCTGCGTCCACGAGCGCCTTGTCAAGGCCAAGGAGGGCAAGATCAGCTTTCGTGGGTGCGTTCGGAATGCGAGGTAGAGGGAAGGCCGGTAACGCGGCTGGTGGAGGTGGTGTTTTCGCTAGAGTATCTTCCGGAGTGGGGTCCTCCACTAGCATAGCGTCCTCAGGCTGTGCCTCTTCAGCATCTGCCATGGCCACATCCTCTTCTGGTTCAGCCGTCTTTTGGCGTTTCTTTGGTCGCTTAGGTTTCTTTCGCTCATCCTTTTGCTTCTTTTCTGGTAGTCCAGGTGCCTCCTCCGGTTCATCCACTACTATTTTGTGGACGTCCTCCCTTTCCGACACCTGCTCTTCCCCACTCCCACCACTTCCTTCATCGAGACCTCCATCCTCCTCGGGCTTTCCTCCATCCTCTGTCTTCTTCTGAGACTTCCTCTGTTTTCGTCTGTCCTTCTTGCGCCGCAAGTACCGTTGCTTCGCTTTTGTTTTGGCCTGCTCCAAACTGAGTGTTGGGAATTTTGGCCCAGATGCCCTGCCACATTATGGATAGAGCATACCTTGGACTGATCTGATGCTGCAGGGGCAGCTGATGTCTCCATTACGAACAGTGGGAATGGGAATCAAATTTTTGCGGTATGCAGTTGCACGATGGGGTGGAGGAACGAGCTGATTCGGGCCGGAAATCTGGGTGATTGCCGGTTTGGACCCCGGCGACTCAGATAAGATAAGGGATGTAGATAACGATTAATCAACTGGATTATGTCCGCCTGGGCCTGGGATTTCAACTCGACTCGATCCACATGCCGCACTGCTCTCAGCACCCTTTCTCCACCCGTTTCGCCCCATTCTACACCCAGCAACCTGAATGGCAGGGCTCATCTGGAAGATTTTCAACTACTTGGCCTCAGCGGACGCTGCCCCGAACGCTGCAGACCAGGGGATGCTGAGCCCCGCCCTGCGGTTATCCCATCTCGACCCGCACAGACGAGCAGTGTTCGCGACAAGTGCTCGTCTCCTTTCGTGTCTCGTAACCGAGTCCCTCGTTCGCGCGCTTTACTTCCCTCTTGAGGGATTCGAAGCTACAGGCGTGGCTGTCGTATTGAATGGAGAGGTCTCGTCCAAGGAGCCATCATCAGAGCCTTATACGGACCTACAAATTCTGGCTGTCATCCCGCTGCTGCATACCCCGGTTTTCAAGCACGATGGAAAGGATACAAGAGGGATAGAGATCGGTCTTTTGGACCCCATGGACATGATGCCGTTGATACTTGAATTTGGATCGGGAGAGAATCAGGTAGGTCCAAGTATTGTTGCGCTTACTTCCACTGATAGCTCTTAGCACAAAGACCTCTGTGCTTCAATCCTTCGGTTACTATCCACCCCGGGGTGGGCGATATCCGCACAAGCAAGGCTCAGTCCCGTTGAAGACCCTCTTAGCATATGGGAGCGCTTTGCGAATGATCACCACCTAGAACCTCCGCTCATCAAAGAGATTGGGAATGAATTCTCTAGTGCAGTCAAGTGGCAGAGTGAGTCCATATTTCCGGTTATCGAATACTGCTGACTTTTTCTAGCATATTCATACCAGCATCCTCCTCCTGCGCCTTCCTTCGCAGACCCTAGTGTTATTTGGGAGCAGTCAATAGTGGAGGGGCATCCAACACATCCAGTAAGGAAAAAGAGCTGGGTTATTTACTCTTCATTGACAATAATTCTTAGATGCATAAGACTAGATTCTTCTTGCCACCGATACCCGATATTCAACCAGGAGACTTTGATCTGTACCACCCCAAGTTACGCTTTGTTTCAATCCCTAAGGGCAATCTGAAGATTACGTATGATTTTGAAAAACTCTTGCGACCTATCGTAGAGATGGCATCCACGAGAGCTGGTCAGCCACTCCGGGCCCAAGACGGATACGTGGTCGTGCCAGTTCATGAGCTCCAGATATATCATGTCCAAGACAAATTTCCCGAGGCGATAATATACCCAGAAATCTTCAATGTTGATCTATCTGCACAACAAAGTATTCGGTACTTATTCAATCGCCTTTAACGCATAGAAATATGGATTGACGCTTCCCAGCTCTGTGATTGTTCCAGGTGTATACCACAACCTATCACTCAAGCTTGGAGTCGGAATTAAGCTCACCTCTGCTGTGAGGACCATCTCTCCTGCATCCGCATACCTTGGACCTCGTTTTTCGGCGCAAGTTGTTCCAGCACTCACATTGAATCCGGACGTCGTCACAGTTGCCAAAGAACTCGCAAGCGTTGTACATACGCACCCGGATGGAGAAGTTGCAAAGCATTGTGCGGCTATTATTCGAGAGGCATATGAACTCAATAGCGAAGAGCGAGGTGAGCGCCTGATTGTTTGCACTGCGCTGGTGGAGAGTGGACACAGTGGCAAGGATGGCCATATCCCTGCGGTTATAAGAGTCTTTGGGCTCGACACGGAGCAGAAGCGCACTCAGTGGTTGGACAGGTGCAGCATTTTCAATGCCCTTCTCGTCTTGATTCTGACCCGTCTCTATAGGTTTGTAAAGGTTTATTTTGAGGCCTTCCTACCTTCTGTCATCCACAACGGCGTGGCCTTTGAATGCCATCCTCAAAATTGCGTCGCTCGATTTGACCTAGTTACAAAGGAGCTCCGTGGGTTTATTATCCGCGACTTTGGTGGAATCAAGGTACACCCCGAGACGCTCAAACGCTCGACAGGAGTGGAACTCGATTTCCTCGCCGGCCATTCGACAGTCACTGAAACCGTTGATGAGGTCTACACTCGAATGTACCACACAATGTTCCATAACCACCTCCAGCAGCTCATCAGAATTTTGGGGCTGCATTATAATGGGGTCGGATGGGGTGTTGTGAGGAAGCACCTCAGAGAGGCGATTCCCCATGACCATCCCTTGTATGACGCTTGGCTTTTACCAGAGAGGAAAACATTCCCTGGGAAATGCTTTATGCGGATGAGGATGTCTGGAATGTACAGATTCGTGAGTTCACAGTCTAGACTACTGCCGTGAGTGACTTTTTCGCTGATTCTCTGTTTTCGACCGTGAATCTAGCACTTGCACGGGCCTTTCCCTAATTTAATCCTCTACGAAGGGGTCAAAGCTTTCCCGTGATATGCTCTATGTGAAATGCTCGGTGTTAAGGATGAGATGGGAGTTGTTGGCGCAGCGGTGTCAGCGTTCCTTCTGTACTACTACATTCCTTGTTTGTCCATCTCCCCTGTCAAACCTCGGAGTTGAAATACAAACACGCGATTGATTAGCCAATCCTGTTCTTTCAATTTCTCATCCGCGCATTCTTGTTCCTGTTTTGAGGTTCTTGGTTGCAAACGTTCAATTCAAAGAGGGCTCAGCCGCACCCTTTCGTTTGTCCTGGTCCTGGGAGCTCTGCCATCTGCTTCCGGACATGTGCCAGCGCCGTACGATAACGGATATGTGGGCTTATCGTCTTCGTTTCCGGGAAGCTCGCTCTGCGGGTAATGAATGGCGTTCATGTATTGAACCAGACATCAGAGGTTTCCAAGTACTGTGCCTAGCTGCACGGCTTCCATCATCCGTTAGTAAAAGGATGACGCTCATTGGACCTCTATTCTAGATACTTCCGCAACACGTACCTCAGATGGGGTATGTCTACGTCGTGCTTTGATATACCTCCACTCTCATTCGTCGATATCGTTGACCTAGGCTAAAACCATCTCTCACAGGGCGTGTGTGTGGACCTCTGTCATTGCTTTTTCGGTGTTCGGTGATAGTTTTCTTGTTTCTAGGCTGTTCGCAAGAGAAATGTGTCGTGTCATGAGCGTTTTGTGGCACTTTGGAAGCCGCGGTTGCACCGATGGCTCGCAGTGTACCCACACCAGATGTAGTTATATTCGCAAACAGGTTCGGTAGTGGCCAATGTGTTGGCTCACTGGTCAGATGTGCATTCAGGAGGGACACTGTGCTAAATATTTGCCGTCAGGTTTAACGGCTCTACTCGTCTAAGTCCAACAATGGCTCGGCGGAATACAGTGAGTTTGTGGCTAGTTTTACCCTCCGCAGCCTCTTATTCAAACCCCGGAATGGATAGATCTGGTAACAATGACACGCACATCCGATCACAGATTTTCTGCTCCATGGGATCTCATCAACGCGAACCGGTGGCTTTTAAAGTCGAAATGGGCCATTGTAACCATTTTCGAGCTGAACTAATTGAAGGTTACAGTAAGCATTTCCAATGTCTCAATTAACTCACAGGGTCCCTAAAGCGAACGTTCGTTTGCGGGAGACTCCATCGCACCGATTCATTCACGCACCGACCCAGTATACCACGCTTAAGCGGTCCAGCTTCGCATTATCTAAAGGGTTACAGTTTCTCCGCCAAGATATAACAATTTTGGACAATCATTGATTCTGGCCTCTTGCAGTGCTGAGATAAAACCCCCTTACGCCAGATTCCAAAAA
>KB722738.1:2014268-2043712 GCA_000349905.1 Volvariella volvacea V23 | reverse complement strand
CCATTTCACACTTCACTGCAACGTTTGGGCCACGGTTCTCTGCTGAAGTTGTTCCAAAACTTCATATTAATCCTGAAATACTCAAGGTGGAGCTTGAACCGCATAGCGCTGTGTACCGTAACGTCCCGCCGGATGTAGCGAAACACTTTTCCGTCGTTCTGCGGGAGGAATACCAACCTAAACCGGATGAAGGGGTGGTTGTTTGTGCGGCACTCTTGGAGATGGATCATGCCGGTGCACCGAAAGGCGTCTCGGCGGTTGAGTATGTGTTTGGTTTGGATACAAAGGAGAAACGCATCGCTTTCCTGGACAGGTAAGTATAATACGACTTTTAATTCCTCATAAGACTAAGTGTTCCACTAGGTATATCCGCATTGCATGCGAGGCACTTTTGCCACCACTTCTGCAGAACGGACTGGCATTTGAAGCTCACGCGCAGAATGTTCTAATGCGTTACGATACCAAGACAGGGCAAATCCTAGGGTTTATTGTACGGGACCTTGGCGGCATTCGAGTTCACCCAGCGACGTTGAAGCAGTCAACGGGCATTGATTTCGCATTCCTTCCGTCTCATTGTGTCGTGACGGGAACGTATGAAGAGACATTCCCCAAGTTCTACCACACATTCGTTCACAACCACCTACAGCGTCTGATTCGGGTATTGGGATTGCACTCGAATGGCATCGGATGGAGGTTGCTGAGAAGGCATCTTCGTAACAATATTCCTGAGGATCACCCTACGTTCAAGTGTTGGCTTGCTCCCGAAAGTAAGCTGGTGACGTCGAAGAGCTTGCTGCGGATGCGCATTCAGGATTTATACCGGGATGTAAGTGTTGAATTTGTTTTGAGAGACTTGCAGCTGACGAGTATCTGGCAGATGGTTTACAGTGACGTTCCCAATATGATTCTATATGAACCAGAAGATGGGACGTATTCAACGACATTGAGGGCCATGGTTTGAGACGTTCGTCGTTTGCTATCTATCGTTATGTATTAGTAGTGGATATCTTGCTGTTAGTATTGTTGGTGCTCTTTCTGCTCGTTTATTGTCGTAATCCCATTTCGTGATGAAACTCCTGTCTCCGTAGCTGTGACTACGATTGGTAAGTAAGATGTCGATGCTAATACCTGCTGAAGGTACGCGCAGTCCGCAAGAACTACCTTGGACTCCTCATGCTCGACGAGAATTCTCAAGAAACTTGGGCACTCTTGCCAAGTATCTGAGGCAGCAACACGAGTGATGAGATACATCAGAATGCTAGTCAGGTCCCTCTCCTCTCATCTTTCATTTGAACACGCAGTTGATTCAAATAGATCATTGGGTAAAATAATTCCTAGGAGTCTGGAGCGGGTTGTTACTCCAAAGCTGTAGCAGCTGTGCTGATCTGCCTAACAAGTGGAGTAGCTCACCTCGTACTCGTGCATTGCGAAAAGCAACCGCAGCTGCACAGCTCGCCGCCATTACATTTACAGCGTAAACAGTCATCGACGCGACCCCGCTATAGATAGTACAGGGATGTGCTGTTGCAAATTTTGTGTTCCGCTCGAGCATTTGGACTCGAATCAGACAGGCTGCTCATGCCCAGCTGCCGGTTTTGAGGTTTCTATATCTGCCTGATTCGAGCAAATCTATCTATGATGAGCTTGAATCCGTGTCCAAGCGATGCTGAGATCTATGATGGCAGGTGAAGAACCATCAATCGAGCGTGCCTGGTAGCCCGAGAACTCGGTTTCAGCAGACTCGACCTGGTCGGCGTCACCGCCCAGATGACCAAGTGCTATCTGACCCTCTCCCGCAGCCTTGCGTGCGACCTCGTACCCTGAAGTTGCGCTGGTATGCGCAGGGATGTTGGTGCTGAAATTGTGTACTCGGCGTCGTGTGGATTTGGCATGCTGATTGTGTTGCAAGCGGATCAATGGCAGTGACACTGGGCGCTGTGCCGCGTTACAGCAGCGTCACTGCCCTTGTTAGTATATGACCTCTTCTACTAATTCTTTCTTGGCCATACTCTTTTCTCAACACCACCATGTCCTCAGATCAGGAGATCGGCACCCTCGTCGTTGTCGTTCTCAAGGCGCAGAACCTAATCGATAAGCACTCATTTTACAAGCAGGATGTCTATGCCAAAGTGACTCTAAATGGTGTGTTCTTTAGCTTATATCTTGTGTACCATTATTGACCCGATTCCAGGCAAAGAACAAAAGACAAAGGTAGACGTGAAAGGCGGTCAGCATCCGGTTTGGGATGAAGAGCTCCGATTCCCAATCTTCAAAGCGACTGGAGACAAGTACAGAAAGCTGGAGGTATCATGCTACTCGAAGGAGCATCGATCCGATGATCACTTGGGAACGGGATCTGTTGATGTAGTGGACACCCTCAAAAGTGGGGAGTTCGATGGTGAGTTATCCGCTTAGATCATCGCCTAGCCCTCCATTCATCCAAACCGCATTGATTAGATTGGATACCGCTCTCCATCGATGGAGTTGCGCGCGGTGACGTCTATTTAGAGATGACTTTCTTCTCTTCTGGTCCAGCTCCTGCACCCAAGTACTCTTCAGGTTCACTCACGTTACCCAACAATGGTTTGTTGAGGCGACCTTCTAAATTAGCACCCGAAACCCGGCTATCGCGTCCGCCACAGCAGAATTACCAACAAGGGCCGCGTCCGAATTCAGGATATGGAGGTCATAATAGTGGGGCGCGGATACCCGCTGGTAACGGACATTTGCACCCAAACTCGCCGCCTGGATCCCGCCCGTCCTCGCGTCCTCCTTCCAAGTCGGATTATCCACTTCCCTCTCTCCCGGAGACTGGTATATCGCCTCCACGTCCCAGTTCGTTGGCACCTGCGGCTGGGAACCGACCTGGTAGTTCTGGTGGCCAACCGCAAGATGTACCAAACTTTTTGCGTCCCGGAAGTGGAAATCCCGCTGCACCACTTCATTCCTCTCGTCCTGGACCCCAACCACCTCACGTTCCTGATCACAATAAATACACTGTGGCTTCTCCTCCGCCGATAAACAATACTCACAACACATCCCCGCACGCATCCCCAAATCCCTACATATCTCATCCCACAAGTGCCCCGAGGTTACCCACAATACCTGGTGCCGAACCACCCCCTACTAGTTTTACACCGCTCCCGCCCCCTGTTCATTCCTACACCGCACCAATTCCGGCTACATCACCGTTCTCTTGGGGGCCTTCTCCCACTCCTGCACCCTCTGAGCCACCTTCCGTTTCGTTCTCATTCCCTGTACCATTACCATCTGTGGATATTCCTCCAATACAATCACCAGCGCAAACACCATATTCTCAGGCCCCGTTTATACAACCACAGAATGACCCATACCGTGGAAACCCTACACCAGCTATTCCAGACTACAGAGCCCCATATCAGGGCCCATTCAGCCCACCCCCAGCGCCACCGCCGCCTCAACAAAGGGAGAATTTGCCAGATCCCTACCTTTTGGCTCGCTATCAAACACCATTGCCTCTTCCTCCCGGAGCCACGAGCACAAGTCCTCCTAGAACAGAACAGAGGGCCGTCACGCCACCTAAGCCATGGGACTCTGCACCACCCAATTATCCACCAAGGCAGCCAGAGCATAAACCTACTATAGACGAAAATCGACTTTTGGCGCATCGATATGCCGAAGAAGAGGCCGCGCGAAGGAAGGCTCAGGAAGATAAGGATTTGGAGTTGGCGTTGCAGCTTGACAGGGAGCTTAATCTGTAAACCTAGACGATACTGATGGGGTGAGATGAGACTGTTTTTGAATGCAAGCTCGTGTCAGAGATTGATACCCTATTGTACTACCGAACCCAGTCAATACAGATACAAGTGAAATGTATAACTAATAGAAATGATGATTGAATGCGACAAATGCTAGTCCAAATCCGGGTGTAACCAAGGAAAGGAATGAAGAAGGGTAATTGAGTTTAATACTATCTAATCTATTATTTATGACAGTCCATTAACATATATAAGGGATGCAGCAATGTTCCCAGAACATATATACACATAAAACACAGAAATTACTCCACGACGCGGGGAGGAAGTTCACGAAGTGCATAGGCATTTGGTCTCGTTGGGTGTGGTTCGATCCGGTCTCTATTGTATGTGTGTTTTATGGCTCCTTTCGATTGCCGGAGGTCGTATACGAAGGTGAGAATGTAAAATGTGAACCCGAACCCTATTATCCATTCAAGCACAGCTGATAGTTGGGCACAGGATCAGAAACTATCGTCACGGCTTGAGATGCGCTTGACATACCTCCAGCGTTTCTTCCCTTGTACAAAGCAATACCGAACCCAATGGCCAGTCCTATTAGAATGCCAGCGATGATTGCTTTGACAAAGTAGGCTATCTTGAGTTCTCTTACACCGTGGAAGTCCCTGCTAATCCACCGATACTGCATCAAACAAAAATTGGTGTGAGTATTTTACTAGGACGCATACCTAATATGATATGACGTACCTCCACTATGGTGAAGACTGCGCTTAGCACAACGCCGATGATGAACACCAACAAGAACACTCTGTGTAGGCTTTCAAAGCGCCTCGTGTCAAACACCGATAGCAAGATAAGACCAGCTCCGCCGAGGATGGACCCAAGGATGGAGAGCCAGCTCAACACAACCTCCCGCCTGCGCATGTTGGGCAAGAGTCTTTTGGATTTTATGATACGATGTCATAAGGTACGCAGCAACGCATGGTTTGTGATGTCGTGATTGACGTATAGGTGTCATAGTCTCAGTTAGGAAGGGGTTATAATTGATCCGGATGAAAAGACCTCACCTTCCCGAGTGCCTCAGCCACCGTTCGATGAACAGCGAAAGGACGAAACTTGCGGCGGTGATGCTACACCCAGTTACGAAGAGCGGTTTTAGGTTGGTCGCCCCAACGTCAGAAATATATGCTATACTGCCTTCTTGTGAAGGATATCGTGGGTGCCCATTTGCAGCCCAGACGATGATCAACGTTAGTAGAGTTGCTGGATAAATGGTTACATGGATGATTTCAGTGACAGAAGGATTTCCGTGATTCGGGATCACTTACCAAACCACACACCAGCGCCAAAAAGGGGTATCCAGACGTATGCCCAATGTCGGTGCTCTCTCAAAAACATGTCGCGTGCTACAATTGTCTCTAGGTGGCTTTCTGTCTCAATAGGGGCGCAATGGAGGTGGTCTGGAACGAATGGAAGATGACGAGGAGTAGGAATATAAAGAGTGTAGCAGTGGCAGTCGTTTCTGGAGGGTTAAACAAGGCTTATTCATAGCTGCAATATGTATCAGGTTCTGAACACAGCCCGCGTACCAGGTGAGGCTGACGATTTGCAGGTACGTCATGGGCTGAACCAGCCAGAGGACCCATTATTTCTCGAAGCCACCATGACGCGCAAGCTTTCGGCGGATAAGGGTGGCGATCTTGGCCCGGACGCCTGCCAAGACGCCCTTCGTTTACCAGAATTGTTGCATCAACCTACTTCGGATTCCTTAATTCGAGAACTCGTCATGCTTGATACTCGATATCTACCCTTGGTAGCCCACACCGCAAAATGCGGCGGTGTTCGCATACATTTAATATGCTCTTTGAACTCGAATTGAGGGCTCTTGGGATTGCTTGGCAGAGCTGCACGTTGTGATGTGCATAAATCGGCTGGATGTCCGCAGTCAGTACAATAACCCTCATTTCATGCACCACCACCTAACCTGTGTACGGGCTTAAATAGCTCACATCGTGGGCCGAAACTGGATATGACGTCCACCGAACGCCCTATCTCAGGCCGGCACACGACATCAGATGCTTTGGTACGTCAGGTTCAAATTTGCTTGGCTAGGTTGGTCTAACTCGACGATTTGCAGCCTCAGTGTCGTTGCTGGTGAGGCTGTGGTGCTGTACGCCTTTCATAACCGACAACTCGCGGCTTGGTGTGCTGCGTGCAGTCCAGCTTTTAACCAGGCCGTTTGTGGCTGATAAATGTGGCCCACTCACGAGACGTGGTATGCACACTCACCGAGAATCGGTGCTTGGCCTACAGACCCGGGATAGATCATGAAGCACACCCCTTCAGCTTTCCTGTGCAACTCTTAGCTGCGCAGTTCAGGTCCAGGGCTTTGTCTTATCATGGTAAGCGCTCTACATTGATGGGTTGTAGCACCTAGCAAGGTCCTCCTGGGAAAAGCTCCGGACCAACTACAATCACTGGGACGAGGTCAGCTCCTCGCAGACGACATCCACACAAACGACATAGCCAACGAAAATTAATCGCATTCATTTATCCGCGACGCCGGTACCAATACGCTTCGTGCTTCTACTAAAAAATATCGCAATGGCACTTGGACCAAAATGAATGGCTTGACCATCCTGGAAACTTGGACTTCAGTCGCCTTTACGCCTAGTGTGTATCTGGAGCGTGGCGCCGCATCCCTTCTTCCTCAGTCAGCGACTCTACACGTCTTTGTTAGCACACGAGCTGTAATCACCGGGTGGATCGGGAGTGGATGAGTCAGAGGCAAAACGTGATGGAAGTAAGACGGAACTCCTCATCAGGTGAGTTTTATTGCACTTTGTAGCCTGGGAATGCCAATTATGATTATCTGTCCTTCAAAGGCTAAGGAACTCCGGTTGGGTTATATAAACGCGCTTACTGCTGCCGACGTGCTCGCAATCCCTTACTTGAACTCAAGCGCCTCAATATGGTCTGCCCTTGGGTGCGTAAGTACATCACATGCTGCTACGGATTCAGGTATACATAAACTTCAACAACAACCTGAAATTGGAGCCATTACGGGACCTATCCTCCTGTGACTTTCGCGGACTTCATGCTAATACTACTTGCGATGACTTTATTCGTACTCACACAACGCAGAACATCCGGTATTTCTCCTGCCTTACGTCGTTTTTCCAACAATGGACGATAGTTTATAACCCATCATTAGGTCGTATCAACGGTTCCATATCTTCGACGATAAAAGCTTCCAGACGATCATACGAAGTGATTGGACGTCGGAGGTACTCCTGTCGTATTGGTCGTCATTGAACTCAGGAGCTGGTAGCGGGCACTAAGGGTGCACGGATGTGGGGAGAGGGAGAGCACTTAGCCATTACTTCGACGAAATTATGGTTAAGAGTTTTAGCGTGGCCTGAGGTGTTAGGTCGGATGGATTACCTGTACGTCCCAACTCCCAACTCGAGTGAAGTTGATGGAATATAGACACTCCTTGCTCCTGAAATCTCGATCAAGGAGACGCCCGTGTCGAAAGGTTGGACAGCCTGAATGAACACCTGTAAGAAACCCTCAATCTACTAATTCAAGCACGATCACGAACAAAACTTATTCAATGCTATGCTTTCTATGAAAAGCATGGACCTGTCGCAGCAAGCCAAGTGAAAATGGCGAATCCCCAACACCATGAGCACAAGCCCAGTGAGTTTCGTGAGGAGGCGGGATAGGCCCTCTCTCGTGTCTGGACCTTGTCCTGTACTAGTAGGACGAAGCGCAGTCAAGGCATTAATTCGCTGAATGGGGAGGTATTCTTGATGATGTATCATTGACTCGAGGCTCGATCGAGTAGACCGAGAAAAATTGGTCTAGTAGAACAAAAGGCCGATGGTGTACCACTTCGCAAGATACATTGACTAGCCCGTGAGCCACGATTCAAGAGGGCAAATTGATCGTTTCAAGAGTGTCATGGTCGTTTCAGTAATGTTTATGAGAGTAAGAGTAGTTGTGGTCGATAATACTCGGTATGCTTGAGAGAGGTGCTGAGAGCCCTGCTAGTTGTCGAGCTCTGGAATTGAGGCTGTGAAGGTTCAGAGATCGAATTCAACCTATATTGTTGATAGTGACGCGCAATAATTCATCTTGTCCCTGTGGGCCTGCCTTAATGGCAATTACGATTTACGTCTATAACTGCGAGTGCATCAAGGCCACGCCCCTCCTCAACTTGACGCTGCAGCAGAGAGTGATAGGAAATCCTGTCAATGAACCCTATTGTGGTAAAGAGATGAGGTCGTCAATAATATGGCGCAAGGCTTTAGCGATAAACTCCAGCAGGATTTTGAGAGATGGCACCAAGATATTTCTGTGCTGCAGGAATTGGACGAGTTTTGGTTCTAGCTCGGTAATTCGAGCATCAATTTTGGTTATTTCAGCAAAACAGAGATATGGTGAATCGGAAGTTGCCGAGGGCAGATCACCACCAAGACAACCCGGGAAGCGTTAACTTCGGTGATGCAACTCATGCGTGCCATTCACACCACAAACAACCAATACAGAAGGTAAAGAGCCGAAGAATGCGGTTTGAACTGGAAGAGGGACGCCTTCACCGGTTCCCCCGTGACCGAGCGCCCCATTCTAGCCTTAGGTCCCTCTTTCTGACGTTGATGCCCATCATGTATACGTACATACCTTCTTTTATCCTGTGTTCCAGTTGAGGCTAAACTCGAGGAAAATTTCCGTTCTAGGTTTGCTTTTCACGGTTTAGTCAATACTCGGGTGCTTGAATCATGATGATACAAATCAGAGTACACGCTTTATTCCTGACCGTTGGTCACGCATCTACGACATCCGAAGAGTCTAAAACAAGGTTAACCACAGCTTTCCTTAACCTCTCAAAGGCTACCCGTCCAAGCGAACAATGTAGAAGGCGTAGGGTGTCCAGCTTTAAACCCACAGCATTTCTTCCTTCAAGCCACAACGGGATGACCTCGGTCCATTTGAAGGAGCCCCATAGTACCATGTCGCCCTTCAAGCTATCGAGAATAAGGAGCTCCAGTCCTTGGTGTGATGTAATGCGTCGATGTCGACAAAAGCTGCAAAAACAAATCGTCCTGTCCTCCTGGCCAAACATAGGGCATTGGAGGTGCTTCCGAACGAGGTGAGAAAGAACGTCGTCAAAGCCAGCGATACCGAAGAGACGGAGAGTGGTGATGTGCGGGTGCTCTCGCAGGTAGTCGATCAGGTAAAGGTCGATTGAACGCCTTTCTCCTGATGATTCAAAGGAGGCGATTCCTATACCAAGGGGTTCGGTGATCTTGAAAAGTTGACTTAGGAATGCTGTGATATTATCGAAGGAGAGCCACATGTTATGAATAAACTCGATAGTCAGTAGTTCCCCGCCCGTCGTATCGCGTCCTACTAAGGAAAGGCCAGAATGACCCCACGTTAGAGAGAAATGTTGAATCCGGGATTCCGCGTAGGTGCCTCCTGCTATCGCTGTTATGAGGCGCTCCAAACCTCGGCTCATGTCCTGAGGTGGTACGCTATAAGGGAAAGCAGTCGAAATGTTGACCCTTCGGATTGTGGGGCAGTTCAAATACCGAAGCAGCGACCAAGGCTCGCCATCAATGTCCATGAAACGCAGATTCGGCGTGTCGATTAATGTCGGTTGAGTATGTTCATGCCATGGCACATGACGACTTCGCGAAACAAATCGTTGGATCCCTGCACAGCGGGTCAAGAGATCGAGTTGGTTGTCTGTAGAAATGTATTTGAGGACAAGATCAATTACGCTTGGCATGCTCGAGGGGAGGAAGATGCTCCATTTCGCTTTGTGACACGCAAAGATTTGCAAATACCGCAATTTTGACATGGAATTACACAGGGGGTGACTTGGTGTTGGACTATAATTACCAGGGGAGGTGACGTCCGAAAGCAACAGAATTTCTAGTTGAGGCGCCGGAATCCCGGCTAATTGCTGAACGCACGTCCCTGCTCCCATAAAGCGGAGGTGCAAAGATCGAATTCCCCATATTGCTTGCGGTGAGGCGGATTAGTTCTTCGCGTTCCAGAAAGGTTTTGAACCACATCGCGTTGGCCATTGCAATCCACGTCCATAAGCGTGAGTGATTTAAGCCCACATCTCTCCACGAATTGCAGAAGTGAGTGGCGGGGGTCCAGTCAAGGAACCGCTTTACAGTTTGAAAGCCCTGCTCGGCATTCTCTTTTACCCTAGAAACCAGGTCGTCAACAAGGTGAACCAAGATCTTAGCAATGAGCTCTGGCAGTATCTTGGAGAGTGGTATTAGGGCATTTCTGCGCCGCCAGAGTTGGGCGAGTTTTGCCTCCAGCTCAGCTATTTGAGCATCAATGTCGGCTATTTCAGCTTGTGCAGACAGCGTGGACGTAGAGTGAGTGAATGTGAGCATAAATGGCGAGTAGTAAAGGTAGGTGACTCGAGGCTGACAACCAGGTCATGAACATCTAAATGGTTGTAGTCTTCATCGCCATTTATAGCGGAAATCGCCGGGCTCGAACTACGCCCATTTGCTTTAGACCTGCTGTCAGTGATCAGGCTGCTGAACACCATCAGTCCAACCAATGTGTGCAAGTGGTGCATCTCTGCATATACAAACTCCTCCAAGTGCGAATACGTTTGCAGGTTATTCTACTCACCAAGATCAAAAGGAAAGTAAGATCAGCACATGGCACCCCACCTCTCACCGATGACATCATGCTCGGCGGCCAGCAGCCTTTCGCCTGAAGCTCAGGAGGAATGAGCATCTGTACGGCCGGGATGTCGTTGCTAACCAATTACAAGTCGCCGATAAGCAACGCCCTTCTCCAGGACCCTTCGGCAGCACTTGCACTTTACAGTAGCTAACGTCAACACCCAACCCAATCGAAGCTCAAACCCGTGAACGCCGAGAGAAACGAGCTGCCAACGTGTGCATAACATAAAATCCCCATCCCGGCCCAGCCTCAGGTCCTACTGTGTACACCACGCACAATATTCTGTGACGCTCCAACGAACCAACCCACAGAAAAATACCAAAAGTAATGCTGATGCCAGATTAACCTTTGAGCAAATCGCCACCCCGGGAGCTCGGTTAATTATTATTGCCATTATCATTACCTATACACCGACAACCGGAAAACGGGCCAGCGGGGAGTTGTGGGGCCTCCCCGAGCTCTCGAGCGCCTGAGCCTGAGCAGCCACGGCAAACCCCCAACCGGAGCCCGACAGCGCGAGCGGAACAGAGCAGAGCAGTTCAACCAGTCTGTATATATATCCACTTGCGTTGTATCCACTAGCGCTGGCCGAGCGTGGCGGACGCTGAAGGATCCCAAACGGGATACAGTAATTGATCAACTCTGAACTTGCAACGCCCAAGAAGTCTAGGCGCTGTTGGTTGGAGCGCTTTGGCGACCCCGCGTCGGCCGAGTATCATCTTGGCCAATGGCCGCGGGTGAGTTGCAACATTATTCTTAGTGACCCGGTATCTGGTATCTTGCTTTTACTCGGTATTGCGCAATGATGCCAAACACCCGTGGCCGCCAATTCCAAAATCTGCCGAGTGGAGAAAAGTAGCCGGGTCAGTCGGCCGCTCACGAGTCACGACGATCCACACCACACCCACAAGACGATGCAAAAAAGTCAAAATCGTGTATTCGACTCAAAGAAAGCAAAAACAAAAACAAAGAGGGTACCTCTAGCTAAGCTTATACTACTGAGAACGAGAACCTACACATGAATTCATCCAAAGAAACGCACCGTACTCTGACCGGAAACGACGAATTGATCGCATGCATAAGGCCTGGTGGGCTAGCAACTCCGGAGGGGACGGATGGGAAATAAAGGTCAACATCGATGAAGCCAATCGCAAAGCATGCGGGTTAAACCAATCGGTGGAGTGTATAGATGGAATAATCAAAAGATGAGAATAGAAATGAAAAGGCGGAGATGAGCCCAAGCAAAGGTCGACTGGAGCTCGACAGACGAAAATAGCAAACCAAGACAGAGGGCGGTGCAAGAAGCAGCACTCATCTGGATATGCTATAGGCAGCAAAATGTGAGCATATATAGAGCAAACCAAAAAAGGAGGCGAGAGGAAAATCAGACCAGGTGTATATCAAGGCCCTACGCTAGTGGGCAAATAAGGAGACGAAACCAGAAACAATAAATGGAAGGAGACGAGGAACATAGCATAAAGCCTACTGAAAACAAGCCAAGCTAACTACAAACGACGCAGGAGAGGAAATGTCGTGTCTTGTCTGAAAAGCAAATATGCGGGGAGAGCACCAAGAAATATAGCCACACGCTAGGGGAACTGAACAAAACTGTGGCATGATAAAATCGTACAAGAATAATTTGGTGGGGCGCATTGGTTTCGGGGTAGTCTAGCGTGTGTGGGGAGCCAAGGTATTGAGTTAGGGGCAGGAAATGTACATGTGGGCGTGATATCGGGATTAAAAAGGGAGGTGCAAAGCGAGCGGGGCATGGGGGTCGCAAGGGGTGGGTAGAGATGATGGCATGAATTGGGGAAGAGAAGGGAGTACCTTCATTCGACCATTGGCGGATTAACTCTGGGCGCTTTAGACGCAGAGTTCGGTTTCGACGACGTGACCAGGGAAGGGTGAAGGGGCGTTGCTGACGCCTGCGGCTGCGAGTTTCTTGAAGATCTGTCGATACAGCCAAATGAGGCAATCATACCGTCATCGTCAGCACACCACCTCAACTGAGATAAGAAAGCATTGGAGAACAGGAAACGGGAATGTGTGGGTTTGGACGGCATATAATTCACGTCGACGGACGCACTGATCCCTGATGGAATCACGTACATCGGTCAATGCATAGGGTCACTATGATTGACCCGACTTTAAGGCAACGAATTGATGCGTGACCGATAGTGGAAGATGGCAAGCCAAGGAGGTAGGGGAAAAATTGTTTGTGGTGCACTCACCTGAATGAATACATCGGATGATTGACCGCCCTTCACAGCCCATTTTCCATCGATAATGGTCATGGGTACGCCAGAGATGCCTTTCGAGCGAGCGGTATCACACATTTCATTGACTTCCTTCTCCAATTCGTCTGATTTTAAGAATTCGATAGTCTAGAACATTCGAAAGAGGAAGGGAGGAGGGGTAAGTAGAAACCATGCTCTTTCGGTACATAGCATGTAAGGGACACACCTGATCCTTAGTCATTACTCCGACATTTGCAGCGATATCGGACAGGACATCAATATCCGCAATGTCCTGTCCTTCTTCCAAATAGGCCTTGAACAGCGCGCATAGAAGGGGCACCTGGAAGTTCTGTCCGCCAATCTGATAGGCCTTTTGGGATAAGCGGTGTGCTCGCGTGGATTGACTCATAACACCTCGGAAGGAGCTTAAAATTTGGAGCGCCCGCAGGAGACACAGGACCCATCAGTCCAGCGGAATAGCGCATATATGCTGGTTGTGACTCACATAGGGATCCCCTTCTCTTCTCCCCACTTGGCAATAGAGGTCTCGAAGGCGCTGAACCTGTCTTTGCCAAACTTTGCAGAATAGAAGGCAGATTTTTCCACTTTTGGCGAATCATCTGCCAAGCACTCTTTGCTAATCAGACGGAATGGCATGTGAACGACCTCGAAAGTCAACGGAAGATTTAGGGTCTCTGTGCAGTATTGGATGGCATTCAGGAGCTCGTGCTGGCCAATGCAGCAGTTGGGGCAGATCTGGCAAGAGGTAGATGGCGTCAGCAATGCGCGGCGTCGGGGGAGGGGCAGGACGCACGAGGTCGTTGATGACGGTGAGCTTGACGGGTCTGTATGGGATGGACATTATGGCCCAGGTCCTACTTGGCTGAACGGAAAGGGTTTCAGGTTCGAGGGGGGCGGTGGACGACGAGGAGGGGCGATGGGTGGGAGGGGACGAATGGCTGGACGGAAGTGAAGAGGAGTATAAGATTCTGGGGAGATTACATGTAAGGGAGTGGCGTGTAAATCTTGCTTGAATCCTCGCCAGGCTGACAGAGCTGGCAACATAATTCCCGGCCACTCCGTCATTTCGGCCACATCCACCCCGTGACAAGCTGTCACATCCACGTTCCTTTTTTGCCTTTTTTGGTATTTTTCGTCCGGTTTTCATCCCTGCTTGCTCAGCAAATGCCGTTAGTCTTGCCCGATTATTCATTCACTCCGCCACAGCTGCTTCCGGGCTCGCTGCGTCATCTCCGTTTCTGGCTTGCTCAACGGGCCAGACGGCGCTCGCCAATCAGGTTTTTTGTAATACTCACCCGCACACATTCAAACCCTCGCGATCGCGATCGTCGGTTGCGATGCGTACCACGACAGAGTCCGCAGTGCAGATAAAAATATATGCTTCCGCCACGGGTAAGACAGTCTGTTACACGACACAAAACGTGTCCGTGCTAAAAGTAGATTCATTGTGATGTCCGGTAATCGCAAGGTAGGCAGCCGCAGCGGAATTTTCAAATATTGATTTTGTCGTATTTTCCAGCAAAGTAGATGCACACTGGCACCACCTCGTGCACGTCTTACGTGGGGACATCGTGGCGCCTCACCCAGATGATAACTCTCACACGCGGTTCCATGATAGTATAATCCTATTCAGGTGTTCAGGTGCATCCGGCTGTGGGCTGCCCCGGGGCCAGCTGGTCCTATTCAAATTTCTTTCTCCGCAACATCTGAACATGCCTGCACCAATCTTAACTCCGGCCAACGCATTACAGTACTCCCTGATAGGCGATACACATGATAACTTGATTCATAAGCATCATTCATTACTACAGTCAGCAATCAACTACCGATATGCATTCCCTTCAGTAAGTACAAGCCATCCGCACGCGAAATGAATACAGCGGTCTACATCATTAAAACTTCCTTGTCTGAAACCCAGGAACGAGGATAGGACTGACGGTCTCCATCCATCAAGCGTCGGGCTCCTGATCTGCGCTCACACAAATGATTCCATTCCGTTCTTCCAGGCCCTGGGTCTTCGTGTGACCATCAATCCGCTTTAATCTCCCAACGGACTTCGAGACAGGTGACACTGGCGTTGACAGATAAATGGTCGTTGGATCATTCAAGTCCTCGACTTGGCCTTGGAGATGACTAACCTCGACGAAGGCTGCTGGCATCCGTGACTTGATAACGTGCACCTGTGGGCTCTATAAGCCTCCGTTGGAACGTGCTCCTGAATTGACCAAGCTGCAAGGCATTCCCCAATTGTAGTCCATCCCGGAAGACTGCTTTGCCCGGTCCTTATGTGCCTGCATAAGCGATCAAGTAATCTATTCCCAGTCATCCTTCGGAGCCTCCCAAAAACAGGAAGCCCACTTGAAATCGTGATACAGTGCGTGCTTTACTGCCAAGCGACCTCTGATATTACCGTATGACCAATAATGGCACGATCTTCGCAGCCGCAACTAGCACCACTTTCGCTGTCTGGCCCAGAAGTGTAAAACCCAAAACCCAAAATCCACATTTAATCCGACCACCGACCGACCGACCGAGTCGCTGCGTCCGCATTCCGGAGGTTTGTAAGTTGAGATACCCAGAGCAGCCTTACGAAGAGGGGAGTACTGTGCCTCTGTAATAAACACTCAGCACACTGCGGTGTCCGTAGCCGTGGCCGCACCCATGACCGTTGGGCCGAGAAATAGTCCCCGATGATGATGCATGAGCCGCACACTGTCTGAGCGATCACAGTGTATCCTGCACCCGTACGCCACTCAGCTGCATCAGCCTCGGCCCACTTCTGACTGATCCTTCTCATCGTTCAAACAGCTCTCGTGCCCTAGCCCTGCACGCTGTAGTCAGGCTCTGCGCAAGTACGGCCATTCTAACTCCCAAGCAGCCTTGGTCTCGCCACTTTCTCGACTAGCATCACCTGGCCACGACCCCAAGCCCGGGTCTCGCCCGAAAATCTTACACATCCCCGAAGCGTGGAGAGCATAAACGCCTATTGGTTCGGGCTTTGCTTACTTTGATTATCAACCAATGGCCTGATTTTTGGCTTGGACTAGTGCTTTGCGAGCGTGGGTGAGTGGTTTGTGATGTGGGTTGCTGATTTTGTGTGGATGCCGAGAAGGGCTGTGGCTCAAGGATTGCCGGAGGAGTTCCATAGGGTGTGGCAATGCTGCCTAGGGTTTGGGCATGGTACACTCAATTTTTCTGCCTAGTACTAGTGCTCGTAGGTGGGTCGTCGTTAGCGGTATCGTACCGCTGTACGATGCTTGCCCACACCAGAGCTACTTCAATTGTACCACAAACACGAGCAGGTAAGTGCATGCGCCATCCCCAATGCAATGACAATGCCCACATACTCGTCCAAAGCTTATTTACTCAAGGGTGATGCACCGTTCTTGGTGCTATGGTCTCAGACGTCCAGTCCCGGTTCAATCCCGAGGTCGCTCTTCAGTACATTGAGCCGGTGCTGATAGGTACGAGATTATGCAACAGATTTAGCGAATGGGAAATGGCTCTCCGACGGAGCACTTCTTAGAAGAAGTGGGGTCGCTCAAGGAGAGCTGGGAAGGGGGGTGCTTAAGGTGCGTTTGAGAGAGGTAGGACTGGGAGCAGACGAAGCGTAGATTCGATGGCGATAGGGGTTACAAGAAATTGTGAGTAATTTCCACGCCTATGTGAAGGTCGTTCGATATAGGGTCGAGGACAATGCATCGTGCGTTGTGTGCTTTGCTTTTGAAACTCCAAGGCGCTTCGCATTTTTCATTCAGGCAAACGTAGGTCCCATAGTCCAAATTTTTTGGCTAACGTTTTACCCCTGAGGTGCAACTCGGATGTGAGATTGGAGCTCAATTGACACCTGCGTTGATAGCGTGGACTTTGCGTACTCGAGGAAGTGAGTCCCGGTCGCAGGGCTGGTGTGCTCAACGCCCTAGGTCAGTCATGCCCTACGGTAAATTTATCTACCTATAAAAAAGGAGGTCATGCCTCTGGCTTTCGTCCACGAAATGGGCGGCATCTTAATGTGATCAAATATAATCCTATTTGAACAAAATTTTGGTCGAAGGCTTTCGGGAGGTGATGTAGTTTGAGGGCGTGTAGTGATGTAACCCCTTGCAATGAACTTAGATGAGCTCGAAGGGCTAAGTGCCAACAGCGTAATAAGATAATTACCGGTAGCTGCTTGAATCGGGTCCCAATACTCAGCTGTGATAATTTTTTTTGTAGATCTCGAAGTCCTCATCGAAGCAACGAAGTCTGTATAAAATTAAATTGCCTAGCAGGCTTGCTTCATAGTACTGTCTGTGTGCTTTTTGAATTTAACTGTGGTAGTTCGTCTGAGATGTAAACTCGGCAATTTCCACCCATCACGGCCAAGCAGTAATCAACTGACTCATTCAACAACCCGAAGAGCTTGCCCCCCAGTGCTCGTCAAAAGTGGGAAGCATAATTGACTATTCCGTCGTTCCCATGACCTTAACCCCAAAGTTGACTGAATGGAAATACTCTGGAATGCATCTACAGTTCAACGCAAAAGCTGTGAGGGACTTGATTTGAATAATTCAAGGAGCGCGCAGGCCGTACGCTCATCTCTGGCACCAACCTAGTCAGCTTTCCATCCTCCCCAATACATAGCAGCAGTAGCTCCAATTAACAGAAGCGACGGGATAACAGCACTGCAAACCCTCAAAGCCCCATAGTGTCTCCACTCGGTCGGGAGGCCATTGGTGTCCAAGCATGCTCTCATCATGACTTGGAACAAGGAATATGCCACTAACAGTGGCCCCGCTGAGAAGGCAATGGCGTCCACAACCTTCCAACTTAGCATTAACACCCCCAGATGAAAGTATTTACAAGCACTCACAATCACGTATGCTGGCATCTGACTCGGAGCATCCCAACGCAACTTCAAGTGTAACACCCGACACCGACACGTCCAGAGCCAAAGCAGCTGTGATGGCAATGAAAGCATAGTCGATGCGTTGGAGTGCCCTCGCCTGCGCCTCAAACCCGATGTGCTCCTTCAATGCGATAATTAGCCAAGCGATAAGGAGTCCTAGCTGAGTCAAGAGAGGGAAAGCTCGAATGTTATTTTAGTTCGTGGGGTTCCATCCTCTCGAGCCGGGCACTGTGACTACCACTGGCGCCTCTGCCTGCGTTGACCCAGAGTACTTCGGGTCTGTGTTCAATTGATTGCTATATCTTTGTCTTCGTTGTATGAGGGCTAGAATGAGAGCAGCGGTGATCAATATGTCCTTCATACCAGTAAAAAACGCGTGTGTGGAATTCAACTCGCGGTGTGCATCCGGATGATGCTTTCTCTTTACAGCAACCTCGGACGAAGACATCGAATGTGACATAAGGTTGCAGAAAATCCCCACATAGAGAAACCAATATGAAGCGCGAGGGATCGAGGCACCGCGGAATGAGAATTGGGGACGCATGAGTTTGTAGAGGGTGTAGAGTTGTGCGAGAGATATGATGGCGAAGGCCGTGTAGGTTGCGAGGAGACTAATGTCTAGAGAGGGCCAACGGGCCAATGTCGATTGCACGCGAGCTTCTGGCAACCAGGTGCATCGTTTGGCCAATTAGTTGGGAGGGACGGGAATTATTTCCAGTGAAAGTAGCTATGTCGGAGGGAATTAGCAAGAGATGAACTGCACCTGTGGGGTAGATCTCGAATATATAGCCGCCTGCAGTGTATCAACTATTGATTGTCATAACCCTTGAACCGATCCAAGTAAACCAAAGGTGGATGTAATGCAGTGCAGGCGCTGATGATAAGTTCACCCGCCTCGGGCCTTCGTCGTTCAAATTTGTGTATAGGACAATGGCTCCAGACTAGCTTTCAGTGGGAACGGCACGACTCACATCAGCTCCACCTCTAAGGTAGGCCCTTGGTTGTAAATGTGTTCCTGGCTCTGTGTGCCTTATTCCTCCGGCATATCACCGTCAACCTGAAGGTTCTTCAACTCAGGCACCCTAAATGAGATGTCGAACGTGTGTGGTGACTATGTTGGGTGGGAATATGAATGCAAGGCTGACTACTTATACGCACTGGCATAGCAGCTATTAGATATCTATTGGCTTGAATACTCGTCACCCTCCTAGAATATGCCCTGATTGACCCTCCATTAACGATGTCCAGATCTAGGTTCCTAGCTACTACTCCCCAACTCCTTGGTTTGACCTTGGCTCAGGCCCTTCTTCTCCAGCACGACCAATAATTATTATTGAAATTCAACGGCGGTCTACTAGACTAGTTGATAGGTAAAAAATGGATCAAAATTGAAATATATGCTAGAATCCTAGATCTCGAGGTCCTTTGAACTGATGAAAAGTGCTTTCCGTTCCTTTATTCTTGATAACACCCTCTCGAGCCAGGAGAAATGCTCCTCCGGACGGTAAATCCAGCGATTGCCTTGCAAGTGAATGTGAATATTTTGCAAATTATCGTACTGCGCATCTGTAAGGGTGTTGTCCAGTTTCCCCCATTTTCTCTGCGTTTCTGGACTTGGAAATTCCACTATCCATTCGTCGATAATGGCTCGAATGTGCAGTGAAGTGAGGTTGCTGTTACTTGAGGAGAAAGTGGAGAGTTGAGAGACAACCCATGGGATGTATGTGTCCTCCAAATTGCAATTCTCATGTATGATAAATTCGAGACGTGTCAAGCGAGTCAGAATGGATAGGTCAATCAATAGGAGTGAATCTCCTGAGACCCCATTCACCCCAGAAAACTGGACTGAACGTAGCTAACATCAATTATAAATGAATATGAACCAACGGGATGTACTCACAGTCACAAGGTGGGCTCATCGTCAGCGACTTCAGAGTCTCAGAAATCATCGGCAACACTGGCAGGAATTGCTCAATTTCCCTCCGATCGCTCATATTTAATGACAATGAAGTTATATTTTGGATACTGATAGGACATAACGGAGATTGTATCCAGTCCTCAACGAAATTGCTGAAAGAATCTGCAAGAGTCAGGGAAGCGATAGGAACTTGGGGTTTGACTGGGTCTGACTCCGGAAATTCGGGTTTGGTGTCATCGCTGGTGGTAAGCGTTGAGCACGAGATAGTAAATGCTCGAAGCGCTATGCATCGGCGAAGATGGTGTGAAGGAAAGTCAAAAGAATAGGAAATGGAGAAGTGTGTGATTGTGGGTTTACAACAGGCATAGACCAGTTGCTCGCGTATCAGTGGACATTTGCCGCAGTCCATGGATATCTTCTTCACGTTCTTGATCCCGTCAATGAGCTCAATCAGAGCTGGCATGCTTGATCCGCATTTCTGGACGCGCAGGGATAGTTCCTGGATATAATCCAGACAACTTGGAGTACGAGTTGATAATGTCGATAGAATGGATCGAAAATTCCGTGCATTTCTGTGGGCTACTGCACCGAAGTCGTTTATGTCTAAAGAAACACGAGAGAAGAGGAGACGCTGAGAGAATGTGGTAAATGTACGAGAAATGAGAGCACAACTTTTGAGTGATGCCTTATGACTGGAGAGATGGCCGATGATGTTTTCTATGAGTTCATGGGGGATATCATAACCAGTTGAAGGTTTCATCACAAAGCGTTGGAAATGTGCCCAACTTTGTGTTGCACGTTGGCGTAAAAGGACGTAACTGCCCAAGGGACCGCGTGGTTGATTTTCGGGGTTAGCCGAGCAAACTTCAAGCTTCAAGCCTATTGAGCGAATGACTAGCATACAGTGCATATAACTGAAAGTCGGAGTATGTGTGTGGTAGATCATCAATGAACCCAAATACATCCCGTTTATACCTTTCTGTTCAGGATTCTGCATATTCGGCCCTATCACGCTGTACTCTCAGCCAACCTTCAGCAGACCTCCTTTGTCATATTAGTGGGAAGAGCGCCGTAGAATTGGGAGGACTTACAGCACGCCCTCTTCTTCAGATCCTATATAAATTTTCTTTCCTTCCCTTGTTTTCAGCAATGTATCTCCGAGCCATACCCAATGCTTTACTGGTCGTTCAAGCCAATTCATGGTCTCAACCAATATATGCACCTCTTGCAATTAGTCAAATTTCGACTCTGCCAGAAGATCATCAAGCCTTTCCCATTTATTCTTCATCACTTCACCTTCAAAATTAGCCCAACTTTCCTCAAAGATAAATCGTATGCACAGAAATTCTAACTTATTGCCTGAAGCGGAGGCGATCGAGAGTTGTGCTAAGAGCCAGGGGAAGTAAGACTCTTTGGAACCACAGTCTTCTTCAATGACGATGTTGAGGCGCTTTAGTTGGGGCAGGGTATCGGCTAACTTGATCAACGTAAATTTCGCCGAGTTGTCGTCAATCATTAAAGATATGTCTGGGTTAATATTAATGTAGTAGTCAGCACCCTCAGACGAAAAAGGAGGATTCAAGTCGCTTACGTTCATCAGGAGGATTAAACTCAAAGGATTCCAACGTGCTAGAAACAGCTGCCAATATAGGCAAGTGCTTCTGGAAGTCACTGACATACCACTCACTGAAGGATAGTGATGTAAGATTACCGAGGGAGATTGGACAATTCTGTGGGCTCAGCCAAGTATCGACCAAGTCATCCATGAGTCCATTTCCGGAGAGCACCAACGAGCTGATGCATACGGATGGCCGTGATGCTGACAATTCTGGGTATTTGTCCTTAACCACGGAATCTCTTGCCATTGTCATGTTTGACGATTCGATGGCCAGCTCTCTGAGAGATATACATCGGCGAAGATGGTGAGATGGGAAACTCGGCGAGACAGCTTGGAGTACGGAAATGTGGTTAATTGTGGGCTTGCAGCAGTGGTAAATCAGGTTTTCATCCAATTTGGAGCATCTGCTAAAGTCCAAAAGCAGGTGCTTTACGTTGACAAGCCGAGTGATGATCTAGATGAGCAGTGAAACGCTTGGTCCACATGATACGATACGTAGAGATAGTTTCTGCATGCAGCTCAAGCAACTTGGACTTCGAGCCGAGAAGGTAGAAAGGATGCACCGAAAGCGCCGTGTGGTTTCTCGCGTCGATTGTTTGTGGTCATTGATTGTCAAATTGAAGTTCGAGAAAAGGAGGCGCTGAGAAGGTGAGCGGAAGGCCTGGGATACAAAACTACAGCTCTTGAGTGAGTCTATTTCGTCAAAGAGGTGGTCGATAGCGGAATTAATGAGTTCCTGAGGGGCATTGTCCGTAAGAGACATTGGGAGCTTTGTGGGGGCAGGAGAATGCGATATGCAAACGAAGAGAAATAGCGTCCAATACCATCAGATAGCATCTCTGGAGCTCATATAGTGATTGATTCTGATAGACGCCGATGTAGACACAACGTGTTACAATTCCTTCTGGTGTGTTATTTGCATGGTGGGTAAAATCAAAGCAATTGATCAGGACTCGAGCCTTGGATCTATAAACCGTTGCTCTCAAGGTTTATGCCAATGTTATGATGAATGGCTTAGAGCGATTGATTTATCGGTCATTCATTAAACGTGTAATGCCTTATCGTTGCTACGTCTAGCCATATATCATTTGTTAGGTAATTCAACAGGGGACTCTTCCGGGGCATAACGTCAGAGAATCCACATCGACTACGTTCCTCCCTATCGCCTGGTCCTGTCCGTTAAATCTCACGCCGTCTCTTCAACCAATCTTCTACAGACATTCTAGCGCCACGTTTGTATCAGTGAGGTCAGATTAAATGGTAAGCAAGCAAACTCACATCACGCCTTCTGCCTCAGAACCAACAAGTAACTTTCTTCTTTCCCTCATTCTCGGCAATACGTCTCCGAGCCACACCCAGTCTTCTATCGGGCGTTCAATCCAGGCATCATTCTCAACTAGTATATGCACCTCTCGCAACCTGTCAAAAGTTGCTTTCGCAAGGATATTATCCAATTTTCCCAATCGCTTCTGCATCCTCGGGTTATTCAAGTAAGCTGAGACTTCGTCAAGGTTAATGCGTATGACCAAATACTCGAGCATGTTGTCCGGGATGGATATCGTCAAGAGCTGGGACATCAGCCAAGGGAAGTACGTATAAGGTGTTTCACAGTCTTCCTCAATATTAAATTCGAGTCGTTTTAGGCGGGGGGGTGTGCGAGATAACTTGATCAGTATAAAATCCTCTGAGTCGGTAGGCTCTTGCGCCGAAGATAGACCTAAAGCGATGAAACAATCGTGAGGCCTGCGAATGTGTGAATGGAAGGAAAGGTGCTTACATTCTTGGGGCGGGGTAAGCTTCAGCGACTCCAATGTTCTCGAAAGTGTTGAAAGCACTCGGGAAATCTTTTTGAAATCCATACACCGTCCGCTTAACGATAGCGAAGTCAAATTCTGGATGGTGATTGGACATTTGGGAGAGTCTAGCCATTGGTTGAAAAAGTCGTCCAGAAATCCATGGACAGTCAAGGAATTTATGGGAACACGGGAATGGGATGCCAATGACTCTGGAATTGCAGATTGTTCGTCAAGTACGTGCACCTCTTTAGCGGCTAATCTTGAGGTGTCGATGACTAATTCCTGAAGGGAACTACATTGGTGAAAGAGATGGGAAGGAAAGCCCGGGCTGGTAGCCTGGTAAATAGTAGCGTGGGTGATAGTCGGTTTGAGGCAGTGGAAAATAAGGTCCTCGTTGAATTCTGAACACCGGCTGAAGTCCAAGGATAGTCGCTTCAAGTTGACTAGCCGGGCCACGACCCCGACCAATGCTGGGATGCTAGATCGACAGTTCCCTATGCGCAGCGATAATTCCTGGATATACTCCAAACAGCTCGGAGCTCTGACAGATAACGTGGAGAGGATATCTTGAAAGCGTTGTACATTTCTGATAATTATTTCTCTGCCGTACTCACTGGGAACAGTTAGAGTCCAGCGCGAGAAGAGGAGACGCTGAGCTGAAGGGCTCCATGCCTGGGAGATGAGACTACAGCTTTTGAGATCTTCCTTTTCGCTGGCGAGTTTGTTGACAATGGCGTCAACAAGCTCTTGAGGAATATATCGTCCACCGATGAGAGGCATTAGGGAATAATTGGTATAGAGACAGGAAAGGGGGAAACCTATTTATTCTCTGCAACACGTAAGAACATTCGGTATTAGCCGAGCGGTCTACCGGGGACAATAAACTACGGTTTGCATCGAAAATGTCTGGACAGGCCAGCACATGAAATTGAGCGGTGATAATAGTTATCCAATTTGCAAGAGGCACAAAACTGGTGCCGCTATCGAGCTGCATCATTTCATCCAGAGTAATTGTGCATATTCTTCTATTATTTTACGCGTTTCTATTCTTCAACCAGCCCTCTACGGACATCCTAAAGTACTGCCTTTAGCGATGGCACACAAGACACAAACCAGCAGGTCGACTTACAGCACCTCCTGGGAGTTAACCTCAGAACCAATAAGAAGCTTCTTTCTCTGCCTCGTCTTCAATAACACTTTCCCAAGCCATGTGAAATACTCCACAGGGTGTTTGGCGTGGACAGTTTGATAACCATCTGGCTCAATCAGTATCTGCATGTCCCGTAAATCGTCAAATCTTGCATCTGCAAGTGTACTATCTAGCTTCTCCCATTTCTTCCTGAAAGTTGGAATGTCAAAAGGGGGTGTTACATCGGTGACGATTTCTAGGCGTAGAAATCCAAGACTATTTGGAGTGGATACGGTTAAGAGTTGGGATATGATCCAGGGAAAGAATGTAAAGTGTAATTCGTGAATGATGAATGTAAGCCGTTTCAAGCGAGTAAGGGCCGATAGGTCAACTAGAACGGTGTTCTCCAAGGCGTGGTCTATCCCTAGAGCTTGGACTGAATAAACATAGCGGTTATAATAAGCACATTGAGTTGGTAGATGAAAATAGACTGGAAGGGTAATTACACGTTAAATTTGCGGGCGGGCTGATCTTCAGCGACTCCAATGCGCCTGAAACGCTTGGAAGTACCTGCGCAAACGCTCGAAAGTCCCTCGTAGATAGGTTGAGGAGCGATAACGAAGTTAAACTCTGGAAGGTGATGGGGCAGTCGGGAGATTCCAACCAATCCTCGACGATGTGACCGGAAGGCGTGTGGACTGTCAAAGATTTAATGGGAACAGGAGGATTGGAAGTCGATGATTCCGGGAATCCAGCAAGATTGGCGATGGAGTTATTGGCGGTGAGCTCGGAGGAAAGGATGAACAACCCTTGGAGGGATGTACACCGCCGAAGGTGGTGGGATGGGAATGCTGATGTGAATGAATTAAGGAGGACGATGTGGGCGACAGCAGGCTTGCAAATGTGGTAAATCAGGGGCTCGCTGAATTTATTACAGCCCCTACAGTCCAGATGTAATCGGTTTACGTTGACCAGCCGGATAATAATCTCGACGAGGGTTGGAACGCTAGGCCCGCATGTCCCTATCCGCAGAAACAGAGCTTGGACATACTCCAAACAACTAGGAGTCCGGACTGAGAAGGTCGAAAGAATGGATTGGAAGCGTTGTATACTTTTCTCGGTCGCCTTCGGGTTATCGTCTGCAATTTCCAGGCTCAACCTTGTGAAGAGGAGAGGCTGGGAGGCTAGAGTGAATGCACGGGAAACGAGACTACAGCGTTTGAGGGAGAATCTATCATTGCGGAGATTGCTAATAATCTCATTGACGAGTTCCTGAGGAAGATCTTGCTTTCCAACAAGGGCCATGATTGAAGACTAAGAGTAGGCTCGGAATGTCGAATATTGTTGGGTACTGGTACACAGGAGGGGAGTCCGCAATAGCAGTATCGGAGGGGTATGAGAGGAAGAGGACAGACAGCCCCTCAGTTCCCTAGAGCAGGCACATGATCATTCATCCATTCATCGTCCATTCCATCGTCAAAGGGTATTGCCTGATTCGAAAGTTTCACGAAATGCCCGGTGGGCATAGATGAAAGCTTCCGTTTTTGGAAATTGTCGTGCTTGCTGTCGGATGGTTGACGCTGCGGGATTATCGCCCTCATGTTGGGTGATCATGTGCGATTCGGGAAGGAGTTGGAACCGATGGCCAGTTCGATTTAAGCATCCCCCACTGTTAGATTAATAGAGTATGGCACCAGGACTTCGTATTGAAGGGTCTTGTACGACACAAACAGACGAACGTCGAGTAAATCAACAAATCGTTTTATATCCAAGATCGCTGATTCCATGACCAAAAGCCCAAAGTAAAAGTACATCATCTAGGTCTTTCGTGTCCGAATCATTACAACCAAGACATGCAAGAAACAAAGGAACAATACCCCAGCCAAAAACCACCGGTCAAGAGTCTCCCCAAATATCATCCAAATCCTCGTACCCCAACTCATTCGGCCACACTGAATTCTCCAGCTCCATTTCGAGCACCCCCGTAGCTCTCATGTCCATCACCGATCTCCATGCGCCCAAATCCTGAACTGAACTACTCGCCCCGCCTGCAGGCTCACTCGAAGTCAAAAGCGTATCCTTACGCTGCAACCTCCGTGCTCCAGTCGCGCTCCAACCTGAACCCGAGTTACCTGTAGCCGTAGTGTCTTCCAACCATCTGCTCCCTTCAATGACAGCTCTCACCCACTCCAACTTGTTCTTCTGCTTGAGTACTTGTCTCGTCCTCCTCCCGAGGATGACCCTCTTCACCTGCATCTTGGCATCTTGCCTGTTTTGCAACATTGCACAGAAGAGGCGAACATCGGGTGGCTGAAGGCTAGCTATGACCATCGTTTGGAGCTTGGGCCATCCGGGACCGTCATGCGGGCTACGTAACCTATCGGCCGAATTAGAAATTGAATATGGAGCGGTCGGTGTCGAAGGTGATGAAGAGGATGAAGAAAAAGACGAAGAGGAGTTGCTTGGAGACGATGCGGAAGCTGTTGAAGTGTTTGTCGAGTTCGTGGTGGTGGCGGTGGTACCAGGAGTGGTATTTGCACCAACAACAGTCGGCCCGAGGACACGGTAGATGTCAGGAATGCAATCATCTATTTTGACAACCTCGATTTCTCTGAACGTCCGTACCACCGAGAATACTTGAACTAGGTTGAAATTACACCTGGTAAGCGATAGAATGCGTAACGATGGGAATGGTGATGTAGGAGACCTCGATGAAGTAGGGGAAGGGGTGGTGATGGTGTCTGAATTTGATGCCGTGTCAGTTGTCGTTGATGTCAATGAGTTAGAATGGTTGGCAAACGACAAAGGAAAATCTCCAACATCATGAAGCGTAAGATACTCCATATTAGGTAGATTCAGCTTTGGCAGTATCTTTTGTAATGGCGTCCGACCCCCGCAGATCCTTAAGGCCCTTAAAGTGGGTATGTCTAGCGGGTGCTTCAGCGGACTGTGTTCGTTGATAGATATTTGGTTCAACGAAAGGTTCGTTAGAAGAAGTAAACCAGTGAAGAAGGACCGAAATTTAGACCAAGGCATTAAACGTGGATTGTTGGGATCGTTGATATCTGCGTTGAAGGGCAGACCTTCCAGGTGGAGTGTCGTAACAGTCGCGAGAGGAGGATGCAATGTGCACAATGCACCCCCAGAGAGTCGAACGAATCTCAATTGTGGGGCGGGTGACGCTAAAGGCGCTTCAGAGGAGCCCAAATCCTGGACAGGAGACTCGGATTCTACGCCATTCGTGTCGGCAGGGTCCAAGGAGGATATACTTGATCTTTTGGTGTCGACATCACTTCCATCTTCTCCGTTTCCTCTCCCTTTCAGGATTCTAGCCCTACTCCCAAACTTTCGCAGGTCCGGTTCTTCCATCAACCTAATCATCCTCGGTATCCCCGAATAATCATTTTGCCAAACGCCAATCCTCAATGATAAATGTTCCAACAAAGGCGCATGCACGTTGTGCAATGGCGCCCTCAACTCTTTCTTCGTCTTGGCATCCGTCACATTGATAGCCAACCTTCGCCATCTATGAGCATGGGGTTTTATGATTTCGATTAGACGTTCTAGGGTATGCGTGACTGTAACATTCAGCCTGATGTCGATTGGACAGGGGTCTGAGCGAATTAGATAGTTGGTGAGTTTTGCTATTGAACGATCGATAGAGGCTCGGATGAAGGCTATGTTGGTACCGCTCGGAGAATCTGCAATGTGCCGTGGCATGTGCGTGCCCGACGGCTGATACTTTGAGGGCACTACTATGTCAATAACCCTCCAAAGGGTGGGAGTACCCAATGCAACGGATCTCCAATGCTTTGACACCTGAGACACCTGCTTCAATGAAGGCGGGTGAATGGACTGGGCAACATGAAAAATCTCTTCAAGCAATTCTGAAGGCAAATGAGATATGGGGAGTCTCTGGTTCAAGAGGAAGTTGAGCTGAATCTGCGCAGAGTTGAGTTCGGAGTCTATGAGAGAGATTTGGTTGAGAAGGTTGTGCTTTTGAGAAGTCAATGCATTGATTTGGTTGGATAGCTCGTCGAATGTGGGGGAGGTGCTGGTCATGGCCTGAGCCTGGTGTTTGGTTCTGTGATGGTCGGGTGCTGTGGCGGACACCACACTCGCGACTTTATCGTTAGACGCTCCAAGCACACAGTTTTGTGAAGCGTTTCGGCTACTTTATTGATATAGGCTGGGCGTATGAGACCTCGTATGTAGCCAGGTCCTGGTTTATGTTATTCCCTTGGACAATTATCATTCAGAGTTCTGGTCTTTCGTAATTCTTATTTGGCCCAGAATTGTGTCGTTGAAGGGGTACTTTACCAGTATCATCGCAATCTCACACCCTCGGCAAGGTATCAATTGTGATTGATTTAATTCATACTTAGAAATGACGTTAAAGACATGAACATCGCCGAGAACTTAAAAACGTGAAGTAGACCAAAAAAAGAAAAAGATATATATAGAGGATAGTGAGAGTTATGTACTTCCAGTACGTATCTAAATAATACAAGGTGGGAGAGAGTTGACAGATATAAGAAGACTTGAGACTGAGAAAAAAAACAAGACTGATAATAGTTGTTAGGGAGATGGAGATAGAGATAGGGGTAGACGTAGATGGTGGAGGCCAAGGACAAAACGCTCGCTCGCTCGGAGATGTGGCCGTGAGGGAGTTTAGGATTTGAGAGACTTAATAGCGTAGGGACGGCGATGGCGGTGATAGTGATGAGGACGGGAAGAGGGGGATGGGTTATGGGCAATGGGATGTGGGTATGGTATTGAGATGCTATAGGTGAGAGAATGGTGTACGATCAATGATCTTCCGGAGAGCGGATCAAGGAAAATAAAAAAAGTTAAACGAGGGTGATAAGGTTGGAGTTGGAAGTGGAGAAGTAAAATGCATGATAGATGCATAAAATGTAGCCTTGTGAGACCTGGTCCATGTCTGTCCTAGTACCTGCGAGTAGGAAAGGAATAGGGTGATGACGGGTAGTAAGGGGTAGGAAAGAAGTCATATCCAAAAATCGAAAATATCCATGAAGATGTCCCGACTTAAGACCTGTGACTTAAACCTTAATGTGTACCTGAAGCCTGAACCTACGTAAGAGACCATGACAGAAGGAGGGGAGACCAAAGCGAGAGCGAGAAAAAAAAGGAAATTAACGAACGAGAGGAGGGAAGGATGAGGAATGCCGAGATGAGCGTCGATGAAAACTAAAATAAAAAAGGGAAGAGATGGAGGAAATAAAAACGTAGACGTGTATATATATCAAATCGATGTGATTATGACGAGAGAGCATGAACCACTGAACTTCGAAGTCAGACAAAACACAAAGCACGGGGCGACGATGAGAGTCAAAGGGCGCGGGAAAGAGGA
>KB722738.1:1987749-2005300 GCA_000349905.1 Volvariella volvacea V23 | reverse complement strand
ACTTATGCTCATTGAGTAAACCTTCAATGGCATAAAGCACGTCCACATGCATCAGGCCACAAGTCTGCCATTCTCGCAATGCGATACAGGTCCTATGGGGTCGGGTTCACGATCCAGCTTTCCCACCAGACAACGACCACAATCGACTTCACCTGCTAGCGACAGTGGGAGCGTCATGATCAGCAAAGCTTGCCCTTCTGGATGCTATGACATCGGAACCGCTGTTCGGCGACCCTCTCGCATAATGAGAAGCTCAAACTTTGGACTCCATTTCCTCACGACGCAATGATTAATCCTTGGAACGTGACAGGTGGAGAACGATCCAGACACTCAAGTAACCTCTTCGCGACCCTCGCCAAGTCGTGTTGTCAAATGAAGAAATGAAGCGAATCATGCAGGGTTCCCATAGAAATTCAGTGTTGAGAAAGATGGCAGAGGACAGAGATGTACTTGGAAAACTCCATCTGCTCCCCACCGAGCAGCCCCGATTGTGCTGGGGGACTGTTCGAAGGGGAGCACTCCAAGAAAATGGTTCGACTTTACGTCCCCGAATCTCGCCAGGTGATGCACAGCAGCTTTCAGGGTTGGAAATAAATGTTTGACCTAAAATTCATTCGGGGCTGATGCGCCGCCACGTTGTTAGTAACAACCTCGAACCACTTTTTTCGGCCGTAAGCTCTAAACTGAGAAAATTGGGGAGGGAAATTGGTCGTAATTGAGTGTATACAGTACGTCCGAGCGCTAAGCGGGTTGACAACTGTGACATTTGATGAGTCGCCACACGCTGTACTGGCATATCTGCTTGGTGATACAGCACCAGGTATGAATGCTTTACGGGCGGTGTAGAATGAACACTTATTGGTACTAGGATGGTGGTACTGCCGGGACAGTCGGGGGTTGCAACCAGTCCAGCGCTGACGGGGACCGCAGGGGGTGGATTCTCCCGAAGCGTTGCGATGGCGTGACATCAGCAGATTAGGAAGCCGTGACACCACCGAACACGATCAGGGACAAATAGAGAACAAATTCAATTACCCCAATGTTCCCACCAGCCTGGCCTCTCCACCATATAAGCTCCCAGTTCTGCCCCAGATGCCTCTCCCAGACAGTCTCAGTTTGCGACTACACCGCTCCCACTCCCGCCAGCACCAGCACCATGTCCTCCATCCTCCGTGCAGCCTCAAAGCCAGCCTTCACCGTCAGCCGCGTATTGAGCAGCAGTAGTGCTACTCAATGTCGTAAATTCCACTCCCCCTTCGCTGCGTTGGGCAGGTCACCGTTGGCGTCAGCGACGACCACAAACGCGTCCGCGTCACAAGTGCCCTTCTCGATGTACGAGAAGCAGCTCGACACATCGCCAGAACCCATCCTCTCCAACTCGGGCACACGCACATACGTTGTCTCAGAACCAGACGCAACGTCAAAATTCCACGAGGTGCCCTCTGGGGCGTATAACACCTCGTCGCCGTACAAGAACGATGCGCCACAAGGTCAGTCTTGCGTTTCCCTCCTATGATGCATCACCCCTTACTGACTCTCCCTGCAACCCAGACCGACAGAAGGGCAGGGTGTGGTAACTCTGCCGCACCTAACGACCGTGGGGGCGCATATAGATAGGCATGGGACGTCATTCCACCCGCAATAGACGACGACAACCCACTCAACTATTCCCCGCCGTCTTCCTCCCATCCTGGAGTCGTCCTCGTGTCCAGGTGGAACCTCGGACGACTATGAATGACACTGCCACGGTCATCCCCTCACAATCGCCTTTCTCTTCTCTTCCCTTCTATTCACGATTCCTCTTGGGCTTAATGATAAATGATAATCACGATCAGACTTCTTATTTCCCCTACACAAACACTTACTCTTTTCATGCCTTCGACCAAGTCTTTTCGGTTTCTTGTTCATAGGTCTTTTGTCGTTGCACGTGGCTGGTGGTTTGTTGGTTTTTCTCTTTATCTCTCCTACGAGTTCTTGGATTTCATTCCCCCAAGATGCATCAAATGTGTATGATTAGTCTAGCGAGGTTTTCAAGAATGTGACGTGCTTCCGTTGACGTCCTTGCCATAGACTCTAATATTATCGTGACGATTTCCTTTGACGTGGATCTGCATGTTACGATTCTGGTGCGATGTGTGGGGCCTACCTATGCTTGCAAGCGATGCTACGGAGTGTAGAACTCGTATGTTGGCTTCGCGCTGATATTCAGGGGCTAGACAGATCCAGGCCGCTATCTTATCCTCAAAGTTGATGCTCGCGCATCAAATGGCTTATTTATAGACATATAGGTGCATATCTCATATCTCGTTGATACCGCGGAATCATCTCAAGAGACATGGAGATATGGAGGTGCCAGTGCTAGTATCAGTGCGCCACTCGCAGGGCTCCCGAGTGGCGGAATCAACGCAGTGTTCGATGCGAATCACCTGCACTGGCACGGATTATTAGCATCTGATTGTCACGGCCAAAGGCGCTGAGGACGGAGGGGATGCGTAAGCCTGCATGACCCCCACCCGTCTGCATGTATGTTTAGCGATTATTTAGGACGACCGTGGAACCATCCGGATCAGCAACACTTGCCCCACTGAGGCTATACGTACACATACACGCACAGATCTAGCGTACGAGCAGTAAATGACCACGGGACCACGGCCTCCTAATTGGGGGATTAGCTTCCCCCGACCAATAGGAGTGCAGGGATTTGGATTAAAGTGGGTGGGGGATTTGAGCCTGTTTGTGTGTTTGTTGGGCGTTCATCAGAGTACGTGGGCAGGTGATGTACACGTTGTCTGTGTTGGGTGGTCATGGGGCTTGTGTATATGTTATGCAGTGTGTGGAGCAATGTATTGTAAGAACCGTGAGTAGGAATGGGAATTAGGGGTGGTCTGAAAGGGTGAGAGTGAGGGAAGGAGAGGATTCTCGGCAATATGGGAAGAGCTATGACTCGGACATGTGGGGTTTGGGAAGTGTCCCAGAAGGGGTCCAGTACTGTGTCGGTGGAGAAAAGGGAGGACAATGTACGCACCAACAGTTCAGCCGCTTGATTTGTTGGCTCGCCGGTGGTGGAGTTAACAAGACGATGGCGACAATAGGCTCTGAATAGGAAGGCACTGCACACGCACACAGGAGCACAGTATGCGGGGCGGGTATCCGGTGGCTCGTGCTTGTGCTTGGGTCATAAAGTAATGACCTAGGATGTAAATCAGTCAGTGAGATAAGTGAATATATGCGCATGAGTATGACAAATCGTGGTTAGAGCGGACGAGTGTGAGTACGAACATATCGTATCAGAGACGTCGAGAGCGAGACGACAAGAAAACCGCCGCTCGAAGCGTGACTTCTGACTTGTCCAGGAAGAGGTAAAGCACTCTTCTAGCCGCCAAGACCAAGTATAAATAATACGTACAAACTCCCACAATCACCTTGGCACGTTGGAGGGGACTGTCATGCGAAGTCTTACTCTGGTTGGATTATGACCATCAAGATGGGTAAGCGAGAGACAGCACTCTGATTTAGCTTGCTGCCTCCCGACTTACCCAGCCTGAAAGCAACACGTAGACAGGATTATCCTAGGAGTGAAGAGGAGGATTCTACTACCTCACTCGTCGACAAAGGGACAGATTCGAAGATAGGCTGCGTGCGAGGTAGCAATATGCGCGTGGGGAGGTCGTGAGTCAAGAATCCGATGAATTCGGGGTGCGTGGAATAAGATAGGATGGTGAACGCTGGAGTGATATCTAATAAGCATATCCGCGCTGTGATAAGACAACACTCACTTATATGATAATATAAGGTTTAATTTCCCGCAGCTGCGGAAAGGAGGTAGAAACCACCGGCTGTTGTCATGCAATGTTCAGCACAAGCACCCAAAGACACCCTGGTAAGGATCACCAGGAGACAGCGTCGACGACATGGCGTCCACTTGCTCGTCCGGCGTGGTGCGAAACTTCCGGGTGCTGAGCTTTCCGGGGCTGTGCGAATTACGCGTTTGAGCACTGGTATTCGTAGGCTTTACCCTGTTGTAGTGGTCAAGCTCTGTGACGGAAGCTCAGAAGGACCGGCCGCTAAGTCGATAACTTATGAGCATGTGGCTGGTGTTGGGATGAATAGCAGCCATTATACTCGCGCGTTTCATTAGCCCAATGTCGAGAAACGCGGCCAGATGGGGTCGGAAGGCAAGAAGTGAGCGAACCAGCCGCCTGGTCGCCAAGTTGAATGGATGCCAAGTTTCGGCCCACGGATAAGGGGTAAATCAGTGAGTCATTCATTTAACAGCAATTCTGTCTCGAATCCATTGGCGTGAGTGAGGTCGAAACGCTTCATGGGCTCGGATGAATGTGTTAAAGCCACCTTCTGAGCTCGCTAAGCTGTGAGTCGACCAAGAAAAGGTGTTATCATGGGGTGTCTGAGGGGAATGAAGGTGCTTTTGAGTACCTTAGCTATTAAAACAGGATGGTAACTTCGTGGCATACCGTGCAGCATTGCAAGGCAAAGGAGAATGAGACGTTGGGTATAAACGTGGAATCCAGCAGGAGGACCACGAACACGTCGTCATTCAGGCAGGTCATGAGCTGCCTAGTCAATTGAAATTTCCCGCGAAACTTATCGGAGGCCGGATGCCAGGATAGGTATAGTGACCGCATCCTACAATATGGCAACGAAATCGTTTTCCGGCTCTGCGACCTGCCAGTAACCTTGTTGCCTGCCGGTGTTGTCTATGATCGGTTGTCCTTGATAAGTGTGGCAGCAAGGCAGCCAGTGACGAGAATATCGACAAAACAAGCGCCCATCAAAACGGGTTATAGGATAATTCACAGTGTGGAAGCGAACTAGTCTCCAATCACGAACATGAGGCTGATGATTAGGTTAGAGACGCCCATTCGACTGCTTTGTGTTAGGAAAACCTGGGTATTTGCTTGGGTGCAAATTTTGCTGTAGAAAGGAGAGTTCATAAGCAGGAAATTTGACTCACATTGACGAAGGGTTGTGGAATATTGGTTGAGGGTAAGATTACGCCTAGTCTGAGAGCTGCCTAGAACAAGCAATCTCCTCCGTCAAAGAGCATTTCAAATATTTAGAGCCACAGCCCAGGGCGGTGAACCGATCCATGGAGACCCAAGTCCGTCTTAGGAGCAGGTGATGGCCCACTGGCATAAGAAATGTCTACCATTGTAGAATCGCAACGGACACTTCAATAGTGGCAAGCGAGAACCAGCTGCTATTCTCTTGTGTGAGCTGCACAAATGATATGCCGTGCGCGCCCAGGAAGTGTTCCGAGTCAAAGTCGAGAACGCTATACAGCAAATTTTCTTGGGCTGTCAGTTGTTTGCATTTGTTGATCCCTGGACAGTACCAGCAGGCGGGGTGTGTTGTGGTGCGCATCAACCTCGTTTCTTCCACCTGGAGCGCGTTTAAGAAAACACAAGAGCTTTATCAATTGCATGAACTAGACTGTGTATGTAGGGAATTATTGTCTAGGAAGCTTGATGCGGGAATAATGAATGGTCTTGGGATTGAATTTTGCGAGTTGGGTGATATATCGGAGGGTAGAACAGTGGCAGAGCAGACTACGGTAAACCCTGCAAGCTACTGGTACCAAGGCTTAAGGAATAGTCAGACTACGTACCATCAGCAACCAAAATTCCTACAAGAAGACTTCTGGCTTGGTTCATTTGCGTAATAGAGCTCCAACGGGGATTAACGTGAAGAAGTAAAAAAGATGATCATTCAAACCCTACATAGGATAGGTCCTTACACTGAACAAGACAAGCTGCCGGAATGATAAATAGTTAATTTACCAAATGTGACGCTGATATTACAGTAGTCTTTCTCATCCGGCAGTACTGTGGCACTGTGGCATTCTGGCTTGAAATCTTTGCCACCACAGATTGTAACGATCTGGGATACTTGCTTTGCTATGTTGCCTTCGTCAACTGTTACATTGGTCTTGATTGTCCCCTCAAAAGAGTCGGGTAGCACAATTACAGCGTTGCCATATAGGACACCGACACTCAGGTGCACAGCAGGCCTATGGCCACTAAACCAATGCCCATCAGGCCTGGATCCATCGCACTAAATGGAGACCGCTCAACACTGCAATGGTACATAACATGAATTGACATACCATTCTTAATTTTAAATCTCCCCTGCTTACCGAGGTTTTAAGTTGGACGAGGGGGTGCGAAGTTGATACACCTTGGACAGCTGGTAGGACAATGGTAGCATTGATGTTACCTTCAGACACGACCAGGTCCAGTGACTTGGAACTAGTGTTTTGTTTTCCCTCCTCGATATACAACTTATATTCCCCATATATATCGTGGCCGTTACGGGAACTGGCACAACCTGAGTAGCAAGGGATGTGTGTTGCAAGGAGCTGTTGTCCAGTATTAATCTAAGTTGTTCTGGTTCGTAACGTGGACTAAAATTGTGCAAAGGTAATCAGGGTGGCGTACCTCGTCAGTGACTCTAAGCCGATCTAGGTAATGGGTTTGATTCTTCGATTTGGCATAGGTGCTAAGAATCGTGATAGCTCCTGTACATTGCGCTTTGTCCCTCAAAAGATGGGAACTCGAGCCGAATTCCGAACCACCTGAAGCACAAGGTTCACTAGCTGTGTGTTCTTGCGTGTGTGGGATTGTAAGTTGGGGCGGGTCTAGATTTGACAAGTTGTGACAATTCAATTCCATAGATAAAAGAAAGAAAAGAGAATTTCAGCACTTTTAGAATCCGCTCAGCTAGAGAGGGTTTTACTCCCTAGCAGTTGATACGTACTGGGTCTGGATTGTGGCGCCATATTTTGGGGGTAGGTAACGAGTGAGGTTAATGGATACTACATCAACGCACACATCTATTTATTCAACTACACAGGTTACAGGAAAGGTAATGCTAGCTAGGCAAGTGGTTTTGCCACTCAAGTAGATGAGTTTGCATGCCTTGTTTTTTTGTTTTGTTATAACGTGGAACCAGAACAGACGCCTCACGACTTGCACACACAATGGCAGTGAAACTTATGTCCAATAAGCCTAATCAACAATACGCCATTATCTTAATAGTGGCAATCGACTTGGGTGCTGTTAAATCCTGCAACAAGGGCTGGGCCTAGAAAGGTGGTTGTTGCATTAGATATCACTCGCAGAAACAATTGAGGAGTATAGGGTCTTGCCTGAAATTAAATGTGTTCAGCTTTTACGAAAAAACCTAGTCAAGACAAGGGTCTATTCCTGGGAACAGCCGATGTGATATTGAACAACGTCTTCGCTAGCGCTTAACTGCCTATCCAAGATCCAACACCTTGCCGGCACTAAAACACAAGCTCAGTCCTGTTGAATAACTTGAATCCCTCTCGATCATGGACAAAAAGCCGTTTAAATTACAACGGCTAACATACCAGGTATTTACACTATGCTACATCTTTGTTACTTCAGTGGTCTCAGAGTTTACAAAGAAGGACAACCAAGGCCATGAGACTAACAGAACAGAACAAGACGCCTGTAGCTACTACCATCAATTTCGTGTACTCTTTCAATGAATCCCAATCTTTATTTGATTGATGACCGGCAGGTGCAGCGAGCAGGGAATCAAAGCCTGCCATGAGCGCAACTAGGAAGTATAGACCAGCCGATACAAATACGGCGATGCAAGAGACCATATGAATAAAAAATCCTACTGACAATAGATTTTTTGTCGACATTCCAATTCCCATTGCGGACATTGCATCAATTATCACTTCCGCTTCGAATGAAGCGATAAGGAGAATCCGGAATGCTGCGACGCAAAAAATAGTAGACTATGCTATATTGAGAAAGGAGGAACTTTCGGCGTAAAATCAACTTACAGCGATTGCTTGTAGGATGAGCCATTCCCTGGGACTGGTCACTGACGATCCTCACGTTGATTGAGTCCGTGGCGCTGAATGTATAAAGGTGCTAACCTTCATATAGACCTTCGTATCGAAGGCATAAATTTTTGACGCTCTTAAGACGCATTGAAAAGCACTGACCATGACTTCCAGTTGTTTGCATTCTATTTCCTACGCTGCTGAGATCGGGAACGAGCACGCCACCTTTGCGGTGAGCTTCGGTCCGTGAACGGACAGCGCCAACAGACGCAGTCACTTTCGATAGTGAACCTGCCCCTGGAGCTTCGTAAAGGGTCATATTATTAGCCTGGAGGAAAAATAGGTGAGATTGGTAGAACGAAGCAACTTTAAAAATCACATTAGCTGCAGTGTCCAAGTTGCGTCGGTGGTCGTTAGGCACGGGTCTATCTAGTTGACGATTTCTTTTAGTTTTTGATGAAGCATCTTTACGGGTATCCTCTGGAACTTTGGAGTGCATTGCAAAAAAGCTGAACATTTCATTTAGACTCCATAGCTACATTGAAATTGCTATACGGACCTATTTGAATGTTGTGTGCCCTAGTATGTCGATGTCTGGAGAAGAAAGCTAGCGTGTAATACACGTGTTTGCTCGGTGGAAAGCGGCCCTGATATCGAAAAGCGGTATGGGAGTAAGAAATACGTTAAGCACCCATCTGGCTATACGCCAGAGCGCTGGAACAATTCTATTTCATGTATATAACTTCACAGTATCCCGCCCAGCATTTTGAGTACCTCTCATCACAGTCAAATCACTCGCTTGTTCCGCACGCAAATAATTATTTGCGACGATGACCCGGGCCAACAGCACCGATTATGCGAGAACCACTGGGGCAAATAATGGTCAGTCAACCAGATAAGCCCACGCTCCAACCTACAAGATAGATAGGTGTGAGGCGAAACATAGAGCTGTGATGTGACTGTCAGGATCTGTGACGAGGTCAGCGATAACACTTGTCTTAACATTATTACGCCACCCCACAATGACGACGACCACAACCACCATCACCATCCCTATTACCACCAAAGTTCGTTGCGCTACTGCTTTTGACCTTGAAGAAAAATTTCATAACTGTACTCTACAAGAGTTTTTTGGTACCGACGAGTCCAATCTTCCAGAGTTCACCGGACCAAGCGACCTTTTGAACGATCACTCCTCTAAAATAGCACTCGGCAATCCTTTGCTGCCGCTCCATAAACGATTTAAAGCTATAGAGCGCTCTTTTGAGGCGCCTGATCCCTTAAGATATAGGGCGGCACAGTACCTCATAGAGTTGTTGAGAGTTCTTGGATACGAGAGGAAGGATGCATGGCTCACAATGCCTGGGACAGATGAAACGATCATGTTTGTGAATCGAGAGAAGTATCAGAAGTACCGCGACGGTCCATATACAGAAGTGAAGAGAGTGGCTTGTATTGACATCGCATTATGCCATGACCCAAGTCTCACCCCGCCGTCGCACAAATCCAAGGAATCTACACTAGGCTTACCGTCGCCAAATGCGAGTATCAATAGCAAATTAGTAAAGACAACCCTTGATCCTATTCCGAGCCACAAGCTTTACAAGCTCCTCGTATTGGTGAATAGACTCGAAGAAGGAGCGCACATTGCGCCAGTGGTGGTTACTGCATTCCAACGAAACAATGGCTGGAGAAGGAGCGTTGGTGTACCAGAATTGAGAGAGGAAATGTTCCCTTGCTTAATGTTTGATGGCCACCTCCCTGTGTTTTATAAGGCAGTTGTTAACAAAGAAATGGAGAGGCAGGTGAGGGTGTTGATGCGTCGCAAAGAAAGGATGCGTCTTGAAGTGAGTCGGTATATTCTCCCTGCACCAGAGGATTTGGCGCCAGTGTTCGAACGTCCCTGGAGAGAGGGGTATGACAGGTTTCACCCCTTCATGGAGTCGCGTAGTAGGCGTCTATTAGCTCTAAAGTGTTTAGAAGCCTTTAAGAGAATCGTACATTCAAACCTGTAAACGACTAGTTTAATGTACAAATGATGCAAGTGCGCTTACTATGTATAAGAAGTGAGACAGATTCACTTCAAGTCATTCTCCCCTACCATGAGCCTTCTCCAGGACGACGATCCGCTACTTGTCGACGACGACGACACCGTGACAGAAAAGCCAGATGTTCCAAAAGAGCAGTGGGGGCTTCAAAGCTGGAAAGAATTGGAGTACTTTGACATTCGGGTACAGGAGCAGACGGTGGAACAATTTTTCGGCTCACCCCTTCCAGAAAGCGTTCCCGGTCCCAGGGATTTCGCCAATGTGGAAACGATTTCACCAGATCTTGATGATTCTTCATTGGCCCTGTTCAAACGACTTCAGTTCATGATTGGATGGGAATCGTGCGACAAACCACAGGCTGTTCAGTTTATCCTAGAACTTCTACGAGCATTGGAGTATGAGAAAGGGGATATGCTACTTCAAACATCCAAGTTCCTGCAGCTTCGAGACCACCACCCGAGGCTGCACGACTTTGGGGTTGACATCACGCTGCAATCGGGCTTTTCAAATGAAGATCAGCCAGAACTACACAGAATGATTGCCCAGGTGGAGTCTACTCACAATGAAGACGGGATAGCGAGGGTGGTAGCTGGGGCAATTGCTGCCTTTCAAGAGGACTGTTCCAGCAGGCGGCAAAGAATAGGGGCTCGAGTAATTCCTGCAATCTCTTTTGCGGGCTTTGCTCCAGAATTCTACAAAATCAGAGTCACAACGGAATTGGACCACGGCCATCCAATATAGAAAGCAAGCGCGTACGCTGACCATAGTTCCTTTCCATCGCTCTCCACTTTGATGGGACCGTGCTGGAATGGGCCTGGGGCATTTTATCCAAACCCATGGCTGAATCTGCAGGATCGTAGATTGTTACTGCGTTATTTCGAGGCGTTTAAGAGAGTTCTTTGTTGAGTAGTTCTGTCATGTACGGACGTGTCTTTACTTCGATCCGACTTTTCCAATTATCTCTGAGTAGCTTTAGGCGCTGAGAATGTTATTCATTTCAAGCTGGACAGCGATTGGGAGACGGTGATTCGGAGAATCGAACTAAAGCCTTTCCCAAAGGACACGCGAGAGTACGGTGTCCTGTTTGAGGAAAGGAAAAATATGGCAGCATAAAACGGTGGTCGGTTCACCCGGTACGTGTCGTCGCTCGGTCGCATGGGGAGTTCATTAGAGGTGGTCGGATACCCGCTGATGATAAGACCGGTTGCGATCCCCTACATCTTGATCCGACCTCCCATCTAGCCACGGCCACGGATTGTGCAAATACCTGAGGTCCAACGAGTTCTTCAAGCAAGGCTATTTAACTCTCTGTGTATAGAAGAGGGTCACCGCAACGGCCCATTCTGTATTCACCAAATTCCAGTTCAAATTTGAACCGGCGTCACTCACCTTCATTCGATTTGTTGGTGACGATGCTCCGACTACTCCTCACGCATCTTTTGTTCTCTGCCCTTCAATTTCCTTTCTAGGCTCTCCACTCGACCCCACTCCAATCGTTTTTGGTACCTTTTGTTCTTCATCACCGCACAATCACGTCTCGAGCAAATGTTGGCAGGGGTAGAAAACGTGGTGATCCAACTCTTGCGTCTGACTTGACGACAACGACAGAACAAAAGCTGGTAATTGCGTCCGAGTTCATGAAGTGGAACACAAGAAGCGCCATGGAGAAATTGTGGGTGGTGGTATTATGTTGGCAAACTGTGAGTAGTGCTATACATCCGATTCCAAGCAGCTGGATGCTTGACGCTTGCTCGTCTAACGGGTTGACCAGGGTGTTGGCTTGATTCATCTCGTCCGTCTTGACAACGAATGACGTGAGCTCCACACTCAGAGCTCGATTAAACGGTGCTACAAACCAGGACCAACACCATGGGTATATAATCTATATCCTCGTTCTATTCCTCAGATCCCCCTCCTTCTCCGACTCCCCCTTACATTCACTCCGCTTGGTTCTGCGGTGGCTTGTGCGAGTTCATTCTGCTAGTGACTCACACTTGTTTTGGAGTTTCTTGTTCTTCACTACCCGCTGAGTGCCATGGCCCTTCCCCTTCGTGTCCCTGAGCCGAGCGGGTCCGCGATACTCATCTCTGGAGAGCAACAACACCTCCCAATGCCGCTAGTCTCTGCTCTAACCCATGTTACCCGCACCCCTGACATCACTGCTAGTGCTGGCGAGTCACCAAGGACGCACGAAAGTCGACACGACCGAGGGCTGGTCGTAGTCGGCGTAGAATCTGCCGACTCGACGCAGTTTGACGACACCAGCAGTGGAAACACACACCCCGATGATAGTATCGGGGCATTTGGGGTGGCACACGAAGCAGATGTACACAAATGGCAACAGGAAGGGATCAGCGGAGAGGTCTTGCCCCCTTATGTGGCTCAAGGAGCCCCTCCGGTGTACACTGAAGAGAAGGAGGAACCCCTCACAACCACGCAATTTTTGTTCTTTTTCGGTTTTCGTGAGTGTTTAATCTCCCTTTCTTCTTGTGAGAGGTTAACTTTGTTCCTTCGGCCTCGTGTTGGGGTTTTGTAGTCTTCTTCCCGTTTTGGCTTGTTGGCATTTATATCCTTTTTACCCCTCTCAGAGTACAACACCTTCCTATGGGCATTTGGACGTCCTATTATCCACCACCTCCGGGTGTAACCCCCGATACCTTCCCTAGTGCGACCCCGTTAGCAGTCTCTGACGCATGGATAGCGGAAAAGACACCAGAACAGCACGAGAGGGCCATACAAGAATTGAGAAGAGTGGAGGTAAAGTGGGCAAAGCTGTGCCTATGCGCAATGGTAGTATGGACGCTGGTCATGGTTGGGTTTGGCATCACCGCTTGGTGGTACTTAGGCGAATGAACAATACGACGACCATCACGGTAAGGCGCAGTGCTTACGCCCCTGGCATTTCATTAGCTGCAGCACGATTATGATTTGTCGTTTACTTACCAACTACCGGTGAAACTGGGTTACTGGTTTACCTTCTCTCCCTTTCTTGTCCTTCCTTGACCTTCATCCCGTCTGTCACCAGGACTCCAAATTACATCAAAAAATGGACAAACTCGCTTTCTGTACTTCTACCCTGCTGTCCATCTTTCCCTTTGCTCGGCAACCTGTACTTTCCTCTTTTGTTCCTTCACCCCTGCTTTGCTTCATTGGACACTCAAGCATACCCTTCTACGTTCTGCCGGAGGACCATACCGGTACTCATCATTGCTATCACCGCTTTGGCGACGCTTTCTAGCTTTCCTTTTTGCTCTTTCAATCTCAGATACCTATGTCCACATTAGATGCTGCCGAAGGTTGTGCTTGTAACCATAGGAGTAGTTTTCGAATTCCCTTTGACTTGCCAGTAGCAACCCTGGCAACTCTCCGCACGAGATCGTCATTGGTTGTATTGCATCAAGCGGTGTGGGCTTAAATGAAAAGTCCAGGACAGATTCTGATGCGGGGCTCCCCTCTACCTAGTTTCGCCTGTATGATCCTATCAGTGGCGCGTTGCATTAGCGGGTCTTGTTACGGTACCTTGCTATAGTATAGTGGCATTGACGTTCCTGTTTGAGCGGCAAAGAGAGGATTTGGGGATGTGAGGACGTCCGAACTTACCACCGGAGTAAGTTCCGGCGCGATCCTGGTACGTCGCACCGAACTCGAGATTGGACCTGGACAACTGATTGAATTAGCTACCTCCAAGTCCGATCACATAACATTATTCCACTAGTGTACAGTGTCTATTTTCCCCATTCCATCCAGGCGGGCTCAGTACCAGACTTGCCCGTATCGCTTTTCCGTCTTCCTTCTTTCCCTTCGTCCGGCCAGCCACCTGGGGGTATATAGACTCGATACTTATGGGACAAATGCTGTCCACCAGCGCCGAACTCTGGTTGGTAGTCGTACCGGACATATCCATGTTGAACAGAATATATGCCTGGAGCTGTTGACACGTACGGGTTGACTATCGAGCATGAAGAGCTTGAATTGTTGTCCTCGCTAAATCGGACGCTCTTCTTTCCTCCCTTTGTATCGCCTTGTTGCTGTGGCTTTTGGCCTTTCGGCTTGTTTTTGGGTTTACCTTTGGCCTTCTGGGCCGGCGGGTCGTCCGAGTCGCCATCATCGCTAGAATCGTTGGACGAATTGTCACCGCCCGAGTTGCGTTTCCCTTTCTTTTGCGATGCTTTTCCGCCGTCATCAGAGTCCGAGTCGTCGCTGTTCTTGGGATTTCCTTTCCCCTTTGGCTTTGCGCCTTTATTCTCGCTACCGCCGCCTTTTCCTTTCTTCTTCCCTTCTTGTGCACCGCCTGGTGGAGGAGGCGGCGGCGAAGGTGAGGGCCATGAAGGTCCCCAAGGGGCTGGAGGTCGGACAGCTCCTGTATAGACAGGCATATATCCACCAATTGGGTACGAAATTGGGAGGGGAGGGGGAGGATACCAAGGTACAGGCGACCACGCGGGCATCCAGGTCGCAGAGCCGCACTTCGCGGCTACTTCTGCCTCCTTTTTCTTCAGTTCGTCTCGTACCAAAGACTCAAACTCCTTGGCCTTTTTGTTTGCAAGTTCGCGCATATATGCGCAGAATTTTTGTTTTTCGTCGTCGATTGTCTTGCCGCCCTTGCTTTTCCCAATCGCGACGTCGATGAGCTTTTTTTGGGCCTCTACAGTGGCTTTGCAAGCTTCTTCGTAAAACTCGCGTGTTTTGAGGTTGCTGAATTCCAGCGCGAGTGGCAGGAGGTCGTTGTCGGTCAGGGCGGGGAGGTGCTTCTCGGTCAGGAATGGCGCGACATAGAACAGCAACGAGGGATTCTGGTCGTTGGCGTTGTCGGATTGCTTGCGACCCATTTGAAGCGACTATATGCGCTGGTGAAGGAAAGCGAAAGGCAATCGAGTCGACCTGCCACTGTCTGGCATCTTCGGTGCTCGATCGACATTCCTAAAATGGGTAATAGCAGCGTCTGCAGACACGAGTCAGCAAGTAAAGGCGAATCCACCAGTCGAGCTGGAATCGTCTACGCGCATAGGCGCTAGGTGATGCGGACTCTGCGCTGCGTAAAACTTGGACAAGGATTATTGGATGTGGGTAAGAGTAGCAAGGGTTGGCCCCTTTCGCGGCTGTATCCCATCGTGATATCTCGCCTATGGTTTACCGCCTTCTGGGCTTGGGACGAGAATGTAGAGTCGGTGGATTCTGAGGTACCTCGGCTCGTAGTGATCTGCGGCGTACACCACGTACTATAACGGGTTACGTGCGGTTTGCGGTTATTTTAAGATGCGTATATGCTAGGGGTGGAAGATTGATAGGTCAATATCTTGACGATGATACAGGCGTGAATGAATGCCGTCAGTATGTTCAATTGCTCAGCGCTCGAATAGGTGGGTATTCAATGCACAGGGGAGGGCAAGTGTACCTGTTTCTGGTTCTAGCGCAGATATATAAACCCATTAGCGCTATGCACTAGTAACCCCACTTTCATCTCGAACTCGCCTCAGGACTGTATCCAGCTCTGGCTATTCTTTGCGTGAGTACATCTGTTTTCGCTTACCGCCACAGAGCTTATGTCCCTATTCAATAGCCCCGCTTAATCGTTCGATAATGAAAACTTCTTCTCCCAGCGACCATCCGTATGGAGACACCCCATCCCCTACGGAGGTTTTAGAAAAGCACGTTTCCGCTTTTACAGCCGGCTCCATCGCTACCGACAAGTCTACTCAGGCCAAGATTGCGGCCTCCCACGTTTACTGTTGGGAAGAACCTGATGGTACCGAACTCCGTGCTTTGCTTGTATGTATGACGAAGCACATACCTGAAGCAGCTCGAAAGAAGAGGGAGGAACCTAGGACGGGATTTATTGATTCGCCCAAACTCCTCTTCTTCGCCGGATTCTGTGAGTCTCCAGTTGTGTTTGCCCGTGTGGCTAGATGATTGCTGAAGAGACCCTTCTCATTTCTGTCGCTGCTTAATGTAAACACGCAGTCATCCCCCTTTTCTGGATCCTCTCAATCGTCATAGCTTATGCGCCCTTACCAGATGACGACGATGGATTGCCCCCTGACCTTTCCGGGTTTGTCGAGTTGGGAGCGGTCCGCACTGCCAGGTGGACGGCTTACGCACCACCAGAATTTGTGTCAAGAGTAGTCTGCCCAGAGATGATGTACAGAAAGCCAGAAGACAACCAGCGGCGGAAGGAGCGCATCGAAGAAAGGAGGAGGGAGTGGAAGGAGTGGGCAGACAGGGGCCAAAAGGCGCTGATGGCATATTCCCTGATTCCTTTCTTGTGGCTTCTGAATACTCTTGCATACCCAGCTTCTTGATAGTGGGTTGAGTACAATGATGTGAAGGACGACACTCTGATTTTTGATATTGGTCGAGCTATACCGTAGCAACCTCCACCCCTATCTTTGATTCTCCGTTTGACATATAAAGAGTTGCCTTGATTTCGAATCAGAATGTACCCCCTCGAATAGATGAAGTTTTCACAATCATGTTGAGTTTACTACTCGATACATTTTGACGGAGACCTTGAAGTTACTGGTTGCGGTTATGCAAGGAACCTGATCAAGAAGTAACAACGGCATCGTCTTTGGCAGGTGTCAGTGGCGTGGGGTTTAAATTCAATCTATGCATCATCTCCTTTCCGTCTCCCTTCCACCGGCACATTAGGTTAGGTTCACGTCTCTCCCCTGGTTCTGCCTAGGCAGTGGCGAGACTCGGTACCGTACGTCAGTTTGGGTTTGGTAGTGTCATGTTCTTAGTGAATTCTTGAAAGAAGGGTGTGAAGTGAACATTGGATGGGCTTTAGCTAAGTTCTTGAATATAGCTTATGCGCCCCTCCAGGTCATAAGCTGTCGCCCCATGGTTACAATGAATTATCGTACCGCAGTTCTCATCAATTACCCACAATCTTTACATCCCTACAATAAACCGGTTATCCGGATGAATGGAAGATAAACAACACCCCGGATTCCAAAGCGATCATCGCAAACGATCCGCGCACCTTCCATAACAGTTGCTTCTTTCTCGAGTATTTTTCAGTCAGGGACGACGGGGGAAAATCACGATCCTCATGTTGCATTCCATCCTGCCGTTAACAATTGAAAGCTTCTGTTCGGGTAGATGCCGTGAACCCCTCCACCAGCCTGAGTGTCAAGCATTGCCCAGTGTTGTGCCGGTGAGTGTCGCAGAGGGTTCTGTTCTTCTGGTGCGTTCTGACGGACGACGGGCTCAACATGGTACTGCGATTCAGTACCGAATACGGTGAGCCATGGCAGGCACCGCTGGTTGGCTGGATATATAACCCATGCCTCTGGCAACGATGGGCAGTTCTCCAGTGGTAGTCGCGTCCTCCTGTCGAATCTAAACTCCCCGCACTCCCAACTCGAGTGCTGCGCTGTAACCTCGTGCGTTCATCCTCGTGTCTTACTTGCTGTGCCTCACCTCGCTTCTCTAGGTCAACTCTACGCTCTCCTCCACTCACCAACATCCGATAATGACAAGTAAATCATCGAGTTTTGGGGACAATGCCTATCCCTACCGTCCTCTTTCGTCGCAATCTACCTCGCAGTCTGTCGCTCCAAGTTGGAGCGATACCAGAGAGGAGGGGTTACCTCTTCACGTGGCTGGATTCGGACAAGACGTACCCAGCGGGTACACCAAAAGCCAAGATAAACAAGGCATC
>KB722738.1:1905198-1987649 GCA_000349905.1 Volvariella volvacea V23 | reverse complement strand
GAGAATTGGTTTGAATCACCGAGAGTGTGGTTCTTGACTGGATTCAGTGAGTACACGGTATAGCTGCCCACTAAATGAAGAGGCTCTAACGACTTGCTATTTAACCCGCAGTATTCTTCCCCTGTTGGATTATTGGGGTTGTTGAATGGTGGTTTCCTCCCAAGGACCAGACTAGGCCAACTCCCGACTTGTTTGATCTCGTGAAAATGGGTCTGGTGTCGCTTCCGAGGGGACTAGAAGATGCACCACCGTCGATTATCAACAAGGTACTGTTACCCGAGTTGACACCGGCGGAGAGAGAAGCGTTTGGGGAGTGGAGAGAGCAAGAGAAGCGGTTGAGAGTTGTGTGGGGGCGGAGATGTCTTTGGGCGTTGCTCGTGTACATCGTGTTGGTGACTGCGGGGTTTTGCACGCTTTGGCATCTTGGTGGTGCGGCTGAAGCTTGATGGCACTGTGAAAGGTGTGCACATCGTTGGTTGGTTTGGCTGTACGAGTTGCCGTTTTTGAAGTTATCAAGTCCAAGATACCCTTTTTCTTAAATATTCGTTCTACCTCCATTACTGCAGAGTTTTGGTTATATTGCATTGTTGTACTGCTGCTGATGCGATGCGGTTGTTGGCCCTTGGCATGCTTAGCCCATACTTGAGCTTATCACTACCCGTGCCTCAATTGTTCGGCGAGCTCAGTAAAATTCAGGTTCGTCGGTTCCTAGATATTAGTGACACACATCTTTAAAATTCCAACTGATCGATACATTCCTATCAACACTGGATGAAAAATTTGGGGGATGTCTCGTCCATCTAATCGTATATACAACCCGCCCAGACCGCCATGGCAAGAATGCAACCACAAAAGCTTCCGCTCCGACGAAAAGCCAGGGGCAAGCGCCGAGTATTTGTCTCTATTTGCATCTAGGGATGGCGGACTTGATCTGGGGCTTGGCCTGGCGACGAACCAGCGCTTTCGAAATTCAAGCTCGGCTCTCCTGTCCCCGCGGATCGCTGGCGCTTCGAGCTACCAATCAGGGGGAGGTTTGTCAGATTAGTGTATAGCACCGTGCAAACCGTGCAAGATGAATGGTTTGCGGGTATAAAGTACACTGAATTCTAGGGGTGCTAGTGTTACCTCTACCACTACCCCTACCGCAAGTGCCTTTTGCGTTTGGCAAACGCTTCTTTCAGTCTGTGTCTCGCCCAACTGCTCTTTCGATATGGCGTTTCGCACAGGGGACTATGCATACCACCCCATTCGGTCGACGGAAACGGACTCCATAATCGATGGCAGCATCGCCAGTCCCAGGTCCTCCACTTCCTACGACGTGTCAGTTATGTTGGAGGGAGACGTATACGGATGGCAGCTTGACGGTCTTGAAGGGGAACTTTTACCTCCTTATCCTGTCGAAGCCGTGGTTGAAGAAGCTCCTCCCGTATATAGCATCGAAGAGGAAGATGAACACGTTCAGGAGAGCCACCTCGTTTTCGCGAAAATTTGTTTCTTTCTCGGATTTCGTGGGTCGTTTCCTCGTTGTATTGGCTGTCCCTCTGACGCGACAACCTTTCTGGCGTGCAGTCTTGTTCCCGTTATGGATTTTCGGAAGCATCGAGCTGTGTTTCCCTCCAACTCCAGTTGACCGACCCGACCCCTCGCAGCCGCTGCCACCACCGTTTGATCTATCCTCTTTCGTGGAATCGGGTATGATAGCCATTCCACGGAAACTGGAACATCTTCCGCTTTCGGTCGTGAATATGTTCTTCTTCTCTGAAATGACGCCCGAGGACTGGGAGAGGCATAGAAGAGAGAGAGAATTGGAAGTGGTGTGGGCACGGAGGTGTCTCTGGGCATTGGGCACATTCACGGTGATGGCAGCCATCGGCGTGGGCGGTTGGTTGTATATGAAGAACTGATAGAGTTGTGGATGACGTTACCGCGAAGGACGTTGCTCCGATCTGCACAGCAAGGATAACGGCACGATTACCGCATCATACGAGGCTTCGACTCCACAAATGATCTGGGCTTCCGACATGCTTTTCTCGCATTGCCGTATAGCTACGACACGACATATACATCCCAAACATGTAGACGTAACCACGGACATAAGCACACCTGCACCAGGCCGGGAACACGAAATACAACCATGATCCACACTGTTTTCGCGCGTATCGAGGCCGTATTCAGTACACTCCTTTATGTGGATCCTTCCCGTGTTTTCGTTCGCTCATTTATCTTAGTTTCTCCTAATCCATCTTCCTTGGCGATTGACATGGTCTTGACGTTGTTCATGACCACCTGATGCTGGATGGCGCAGGGTCATGTCAAGTGCAAACGCACACTTTCCTTGTGGACTTTCTATCTTGGTCTCATCACGTTGGCTTGGTTTGGTATCAATTGACTACACCCTCATTCCCTTGTGTTCCCTTGATTCATTCGACGCTTGATTTTCCATCTCGGTTGAGGCCCACCTCTTTTATTCTGCTGTGGTGATTCGGGACATTGGCGCTAGATTACCTGTGGAATAGCGATAGGATTATATAGCACTTCATTTGTGATCGCTGGCGGTGATAAAGCCGTCTGTCAGGATGCAACGACGATCATTAGCTTGCTATGATAAGGTCAACTGGACAAGCGCAGTGCGTCCACGCGCAGGATGACCATCTGCCCTTGAATACACCCGTTTGTCGATTTTCCCACTGGCGGTGGTGGCCTCACATTACTCCGGTGGGCTTGCCAGCTAACACCTCTCTGCCTCGAGCCCCGAACAGCACCTGCGCGTCGACGCTCACAGGCCTCGCGCACTTCATACTTGGGGCGTCGAGCGTTCGCCGTCTTTGTTGTGTCAGCCTGGTTGTTTGCTTCCCTTAATCAGGACCCGAGCCTCACCTCGCCTCCACTCACCACATCCCTGATCTCCCAACCCCAGCCGAGCATCCACTCTCCCACATTTATCCCCTTTTCTGTCCTTTCTTTCCCTTTACTTCCCTCCCGCATCCGCCTCGCCCATTCCTTGTCTCGCCCTATCTTCGTCCACAACCGCCATCATCTGCGCCTCATCGCTCCCACCAGGTTGTCTTGCATCCAAGGCCCCTCCGGACCTATCTCCAACGCCATCCACCGACTCTGGTGCTCAGTTCCGTGTGTCTAGTCGTCATCCCGCTTGCTCGGTCGCTATAGCACTTCATTCCGGGACACTTCCATCTCCGACTTCCGTTTTCAGTCTTGGATGACAATCTTCCTACCTTTGGAGGCTTCCACGCCTTTTCCTCCCGCACCACATTTTCTCGTGCAGTCGCAAGACCCCAATGCTCAGCTGCAGAAAGCTATCAAGGCGATTCTCAAGGCGAAGCGTATTGTAGTGGTATGCGGTGAGTACGGGTCATCAATCGGTCGAGCCCCAGCTCATCGTGTCTCTGGCAATGCGGGCGGTGTTGTGAACGGTGCGACTGGGTGCACGATGACGCCGCGTTGTGTGTCTTGCGTCATGGACGTCTGGGTGTGCGGAATGAAGGTGCTGGCATCTCGGTCCAGGCTGGCATACCGGATTTTAGATCCCCAGAGGGTTTGTTCCAGACGCTGAAGAAGGACAACCCCAAGGAGGCGCTCTCGTCAGGAAAAGACCTGTTTGATGCAGCAGTTTTTAATGTGAGTCCATTTTCCATGTGCTGGCCACGCTCAGTGGCGCTCGGCATCCCCTTCCCCCCCTCCGTGTGGTAGATCTTTCGCAATGCTGACTCTGTGCTGTTCGTTCGTTTCACTCCCGCGGTTTCCGTATTATCCCGCGTTCTCACTGTCACTTCCGCTGGGGACGGTTCTCTGCGTCATCACGAACTTACACATGACACCACAACCCAGTTCGAACACACGACTTCTCTGTTCTATCAGATGATAGCGCAGCTCTCGGAACTTTCAAAAAGGGCAGAACCAACGTCATTTCACAATCTGTTACGAACGCTCGACGATAGAGGCAGGCTCCTTAGAGTTTACACGCAAAACATAGATGCCATCGAATCAAAATGCGGCTTATCGTTTGGTGTGCCGGAATTTGTGGAGAGTAAACGTGGCAAGGGTCGGAGTTCGGTGAAATCAAAAGTTGGAAGCGTGGTTACGCCGCCCTCTGGCGAGGAGGGCAATGACGCGAACGGGACTTTGAGTTCGGCCGCGAACACAATCCCACTAGATGGACAGAATCTGGCAGAGAGTTCGTCAATGTCGCAGGAATCTCAGCCAGACTCTCAAAGCGTGCCTTCCTCCTCTCAACAACAGCTAGCACCGCCATCACGACCACCACACCATAGACTCCCCTCCCCACCCGTTGAAACTCCCCGTTGTATTCCACTCCATGGGACACTCCAATCGATGCACTGTCAAGTCTGTACACACTCCTTTCCACTAGAGGATTATATGCCAAATCTAGCAGCTGGTCAACCGCCTACGTGCCCGAAATGTCTCTCCAACGAGGAATCGAGACAGCAAAATGGGAAACGCTCGAGGGGGATTGGGAAGCTGAGGCCTAGTGTTGTTTTGTATAATGAGGAGCATAGAGATGGGGAGGGGGTTGGGGAAGTTGTGAGGAAGGATTTGATGGGATTGAATAGAGAGAGGTTGGATAGAGCTACGGCAAGTGGGAGTGGGAGTGTTAACGGTGCTAGTAGCGGGAACGGGGGTGGGACTGGGACTGGGAACGGCAGTTCAGGTAGCGGGAGGGTCAAAGTGAGAGGTGGTGCAGCAGATCTATTATTGGTCGTTGGAACGAGTCTGAAAGTACCGGGAACCAAGAGGATTGTGAGAGAGTTTTCAAAGGCTGTCAGGCTAAAGGGGAGTGGGAGCGCTGCTAGCGATGGGCAGAACGGTGAAGATGAAGGGGCCACGGCGGGAGGTAGCCACGGCACCCAAGCAGGAGCAGGAGGGAACGTAAACGTCAAGTCGATTTACTTGAACTTGGACTTCCCGATGCCGATGAGAGAATGGGAGGGTGTGTTTGACGGCTGGATACAGGGCGATGCGCAGAAGTTTGCAGAGATGGTGCAAGAGGAGATTGAGAAAGAGAACAGAGCAAAAGAGTTGGCTGAGGAGAGGAAGAGGAGGAAGGGAGAGGAAGCAGCAGCAGCCGCTGCGGCCCAGGCGATGACGCATGAGGGTGCACAGGATGTGGCAATGGGGGAGTCACAAACGGGTGCAGGCCTCTCGGGCGAGGAAGGGCAGAGTGGCGATGCTGTCTGTCTTGCCCCGGCTCCGAAGGGGACGAAAAGAAAATCGACTGGTTCCGGGCCAGGGAATAAACGACGAAAGGTCACACCGGATGATTCTTCGAATCTGCTAAATCGGCTAGGAGGACTGAACAGAAGACGGTCGTTGTCGCCACCTTCGCCTCCTGGAACACCACCTGAGGAGGAGCGGGAGGGACGGGCGCGTACGAAGTCAAGAGGGCTAAGTCGGAAGCCAAAGTCAATGTCGAGCATTACCTTCTCGGCTCCTTCCACCATTATGAATGCACCTGGGGCTGCAGGCTGTGGTCGCAAGAAATCTGTTCCCGGTTTGGCATCAATGTCAAACACGAATTCGACCATGAAAGCTGCTACGGCTACCGGTCGGAAGAAGCCTCTGAGTGCAAGCGCGAGCAGCATCAGTGGTGGTGGTTCTAGTGGGTTCATAATCAAACTCCCACCTAGGGTGGAAGTTGTCATTGGCCATCATCCATCTATTGGTGGGAATCGTACACGAGGCAGAACGACCAGCCGGAATGATCTCCAGACGCATGGTGGTTGTAGCGGGGGAGAGGACAAGCACACGGCGGACATGGATGCAGGTGTGGAAGCCATAACGCGCGGGTTCAACAGCCTAGGTGGTACCATATCATCATCGCCGTCGTTGTCTTCGCTGTCCTCCTTGTCGGACGCAAGTCTCTACCTGCCCACACAGCCCGTAGGGTCCTTGTTCAATATGACGCTCCCTACTTCACCCGATCGCGAGGCCGATCTTTCTGGTTCAACGGCATTGCAGTCAAGTCCCGAGGCAACTTTTCACCCGCCTGACGGAACTCTGCCTCGATTGGCACTGCTATCACCATCAAAGTTCTTTTTCTCTCCCCGGCTTCAAGCTCTTGCGCCTGAACACGACTCGTCTCAGTCTCTTGCTCCAGCTGCGCCTTCAGAGGCCTTCCAGCTGCCGGTGCACTCTCGACAGCAGAAAAAGGGGGTTGTCAAGAAGGCGAGGAAGCCTAGAACGAAAGCAGAGAGGAGGGAGGCGAGACTCAGATCAAAGCGTACCTCGACTGGAGTTGCCCGGGCTCGCAGTAATACTCTCACCGGGTGTCTTACTCCCCCAGAACCAGCTTCACCACCTGAAGCAAGCACTACCGCGCCAATACAGGTGCCAACGCCTGTGTTGGAAGATGCACCGGTGGTCCTACCGCTATCCTTGGAATCAGACTCGACTTCCGACCCCAGCTCTGAAAGTGCACAAGTCGTGACGCGGCAACGACAAAAACTTCAAGAGAAAGAGAAAGAGAGGCTGCGTTATCGAGGGGAAAGTTACCTCAAACCCAGACCTGGTCGATCTTTGAATCGACCTTTGTTCAGGAATTTCGTGGGTGTACGGCAAGGGGTGTGTCCGGATGAGGATATGGTAGTTGAGGAGGCAATGCGGGATAATGAAGTGCTGAGAGAGCGGGAGGAGACGGGGAATAGGACGCATGCACCTCAAGCCCAGGCAATCGTATCCATGAGTTGAGGAATCCTGGCGCTACTGGGAGCAACGCACCCTGGGGGTCTGGCTCGGAAGGGACATATTTATTGATATTCTAATGCTTACTCGCTGGGATGGTCATTCTCTCGCATCATGAACACCACCTTGCCTTGTCACGACCTCATTCCGCATCATTTGCTATTCTTCAATTCTCTTTGGGATTGTGGCCTTTTCCTCCTCAGGACCCCGCCCATCTGACATCATCCAATCATCAAACATCGAACCACTGCAGTTTTCAACCCAATCTTGTTGCATTAGAGAATCCGAAAACGTCTGTGATGTCTGTCTGTCTGTCTGTCTGTCTGTACAGTATTTATACTTCATTTGTGCTCTGGCTATCTTGTACCGCACTTCCCTCCCTCCGCTTCACTTTCTGATGTAAATCTTTGGTGGGGCTTCTTCAAAGTGTACATATATAATTTGACTTCATTTCTCGGGATCAAATATCCGTGTCAGTAAATGTGATCGCCCCTCAAAATAGCCTCCCTTGGTGGTTCCATTAATACTGCACGTACTGCCGCCGTACCGCGCATACTTATGGGGAAGGCTCCTTTGGAGATCTGCAAGCCGCGGTCCGGCGCGGGCCAAAGGTGATTGTTTTTCCTTCTTCCCAATCCCCAAGTGCCTTTGAGGCTCCATTGGGAGGAACCATATAGGTTTATAGCCTCCATGACTGCATGGGCTGATGACCCACGAAGTGGTACATGTGAGCAGAGGGTATCGTGCGGGGAAGGATCGTGAATGTGCCCGACGGCCGTGGACGGGCCTGCGGTTGAAAGCCAATGGACTCGTGATGTGGTGCTTACCATCGCGCAATGGGAAGTGGTGGTGCATAAAAGAACCAGGAGAGATGAGGGGTGCATCCCACCTTTCGTCACACAGATCGCCCTTGAAGATACCATGCGCAGAATACTTGGAGTTTCCGTTCTTGCATGCGTGTTTGCTGGAGTACGAGCGCAAGATGGTTATGCCATGGTGAATGGGGTTACGACCGGAGGGGCGGGAGGACCGACCACTACTGTTTCCTCGGCTTCTGCCTTTCAGACAGCTGTAAGGGTGAGTAAGCGTCTCTGCATAGTTTGCAGGCTGGTACTGAGGCGGGTCGGATCCAGAGTGACACACCAAAGACTGTGTACTTGCAAGGACCTATAACCTTATCCTCGCAAGTAGCAATTGGTGAGCTGACCTGATATCTGTGAGTGCGGCGGTGTTAAAATAAATGGGCAGGAAACAATACATCAATTATCGGCGTTGGAACGTCTGGAATCGTCAACGGCGGCGGTCTTAGGATCGTCCGCAAGTCCAACGTTATAGTCCGCAATCTGGTCATCAACAAAGTCAGAGGAAACGATGCGATCACAATACAAAGAGCAGACCACATCTGGATCGATCATAATGAGTTTTATAGCGACACAGACCATGGTTTTGATTATTATGATGGTCAGCTGGATCTTACGCATGCGGTCGATTGGGTTACGGTTTCGTGGAATTACTTCCATGATCACTACAAGGTGAGGTGCTGCAAAAGTTTGAAAGCTCAGTTGAATTGATTTTGCGCAGTGCTCACTTATTGGACATGATGCTGGGAATGCAGCTGAAGGTAAGTTTACGCTGTGGACATAGGATGAGCGCACCTCTGACATGAGCTAGATACGGGCAAATTCCATATCACCTAGTACGTGTGGCATTAGCATCACTTGGTCCTGAGACTAAGACAGGATCAGCCACCACAATAGATGGAACAACATCCATACTCGCACACCAGGTAAGGTCGTGGCGTAAACTGCAAGTCAATACTCGCCTTGAATGCTTTAACAGCCATGCGATTCTCGCGGGTTCATTCATACAACAACCTATTTGATAACATAATCGCACAGGGAATCCACACTAGATCGTATGCACAAGTCTTAATTGAAGGAAATGTTTTTTCCAACACCAAAGAACCAGGTAAGCTTTAGCGAACGCGAATAAAAGCTCAAGGCCTTGGTACTCAAACATTCGTTAGTATCAACGTATGGATTCGTTATTCCGGAAGACTCTCCAGCGGACCCAGAAGGCGACTACGAACCGGATGGCTTCGCAAACTTTGGAGCAGGTGAGCATGCTTACCTGATGAGGCTGGCATTGCTGATGCGGGTCGTGTACCAGCGAACGACTTTGGGGGAGGAAAGAATAACATTACAGCGACGGGGAATTTTACGAGTGTTCCTTATGCTTATACGCTTACACCCTTGGCAAACGTGCGGTCTGTCGTGGTTGCAGGAGCAGGGGTCGAGAAGATATGAGCGGCTAGATTTATTGTATTACTTGAAATGGAAATACTTTCCCACTGCCCGAGGACGCGTCACTCTGCAACTTTCGTGCACACCACGCTTCATCTACCCACTCTCAATCTATCATGGCGTCGTCAGCTTCGTCCTCAAAGGTCGCGTCCAGCTACTCAGACACAAAGGAGAAGGATGCCCAGCCTCATCTAGGCGTCCTTGAGGAAGACGATGAATTCGAGGAATTTGCAGTTGCCGGTTAGTTTTGTTCAGAGGCTGCAGTTGTGCTGTCGTGCTCACAAGACCGTATACGCGTAGATTGGGATGACGCCCAAACGGATCTCGCCCATCTAGGTGGCGCTGCTCCTGGTGCAGCAAAGTCTGGTGGTGACAAACTATGGGAGGACAACTGGGACGATGACGATATCGAGGATGAGTTTAGCGTTCAGCTAAGGTATGCCTCTCTACCTCAGCATCGCAATTGGCAGGGGTGCATACTTGTCTTGCTGACAATAGGCCCGGTAAACAGAAATGAGCTGGAGAAGATCAAAGCCAACACTACTTCTGGTGCCTCCACAACCTCTAATACGCCTGGTGCCACGGGATCGCGTTGATGAACACGCATGTAATACCTTCTAATACGACACGCAATATATTGTACAACATCCTTGGGTTTTATGAGTGAATTGAGGCGGACAGCATTGAAAGTAGCCGTGGTGATTGCATCCATTAACGAAGTGAGTGTGCGCAGAGAGACAACATCTTGATGCTTGTTATGCTGCTGAACTCCTGTGTCCTCAATTCGTGACACCGGGCTATCCAGATGGCTTGCACGAGGTTTCGCTGTTCATGGACACGCCGACTCTATTGAATTAAGCCCAATCGTCGTCTGTTGTGCCCCGAGTCGGTATCCTCAGGTCCAATCGACGTTCAACTGACTGGTACGCAGGCTAAACCTTTGTTCGCTGCAGTTTGCAAGCTCTCGCAACATGTGCTTGCATGCATATGTGCGAACAGTCGCCCTATTTTTGGCAGCGATAGGGCTTGTTGCTGGTACGAACAAAGGCCATCTACTAGTTGTTGTATTTGTATCCTCTTCGCCGGACCGAGGAGCAGGAATGATGTTGAGGGACCAACGTGTGGTATTTTCATGCTGCTCCCAGCCTTAGCTTGATAATGCCTGTACATCACTGCACTTGGGGTGCATTTAAACAATGGCTCTGGCGCGTGTACAACATTGCGGCGTACACACGTGTACCGTGACTTCCAGTGAGTGGAACTGCGGATGCTTTCTGAGTAAGCTTCATCTGGTGAACAATAGGGCCGGTGCCAGCTATCGGATTGTATTCGTCTCGGGGCGCATGTGACTGTGCAACTGCTGTGGACCCAAACCAAACACTGTGACACCCTTGGGGGCGTATATAAAGCACACCGAGGAGAGAGCTCCTATCGATACAACATCCCTCACTAACACAAACCAAGATTCACCAATACCGAACTTTGAAGGCAATGTCACGGAATTCCTCCAAGCGCCACAACCGTCAGTGTATTGATTAGACTTGTTACGATGGTATACCTTGACGAAGTCATTTACAACGCAGGTCGACCCGGCCACACCACTCGTGTCATCACGCAAGTATCCCTTTACAACGATTGCATTTGTGTAACTGAAATGGCGCCCTTCTCAGGTCCGGTGACAACAAATTTCCTTGTAAGCCACGCTCCCATGAGTTCCCAGTGAAACTAACATGCCATTCCCTGTTACTCCAGCCATGAATAGTATGTTCTTCCAATTCTACTTTGATCTCTGAAGTCTCAGCCCATTTTATATCTACCTAGTGTACAATAATGGCGCAGATATTCAATGGAATACGGGTGAAAGCGTTGGATTTTGGGATCGTAAGTGACGATGTGTCAAATTTTTCAGAGTACCACTGATGTGTTAGAGATAGTGAAGACAGGCGTAAAGTATACAGTAGAACGAGGAACCTGTATGTCTATCAATGTGCAATCCAGTCTACACACTCATTCAGATATTTTAGCATCCAACACTGATAGGATCGTGGAAAGTATGACTGCTGAACGGGAAATGAGAAGGGTAAAGCGCGAGAGAAATAGGTTGTATAAGACGATCGACCATTTGAAGAGGGAGAGGGAGTCGCTAAACCGCGAGCTGCAGTCGCTCAGCGATGAGTTGCAGTCACTCGACAGCGAGCTTGAGAGGCTGAGCGAGGAGCTCCAACCAAAACTGGGGGAGCAGCAACAAGGGAATTCTATAGATACCGCTTCGTCGTAGTGTAAATAGCTGCACCGCATTTAGTTTCTGAAGTTGTTGCAATTGGTGGCGTCCTAGTAGTGGGGGTATATCCTCACTCCATTGTGGCTGGGCAAGTGACCTCAAGATTGAACTGGATGTGACATATGCTTACAAGTGCATGTGCAAGTTTTCGATCTGCAAATCAGGCTCCTCTATTAGTAGCTACAATGCTGTACCACTTTGCTGATAAGTCGGGTAGGCACACTCGAGGGCCGTGCTTCTCCTACTTACAATATGCCATTTTGATGTACCAGCCTCTGAGATAGCGTTATGATTTTGGGCCGTATGCCTTTGATTTCTGTTCTCGAAGTTTCAGTTCTTTTATCAACGAATTACCTGGGAGGTCTGTTAAAAGAAAAATTGAAAATCGCGTTGGCTATATAGAAACGTTAGAAGGATAATTTTTCGAAGTTGGAGGTGAGAAGGTTACAGTTAGAGGGAAGTTAAGCCGAGGACCTGCAAGAATAAGGCACGGTGGAGAGGACACAAGATTAAAGGTACATCCTGTTGCATCGTCTTATATCATATCCAGTAAATACTCTAGGCGTGTTGCAGAATTTACTAGAGCTGTGCTATACACTGGGTCATGCAATACTTCACTCCAAGAAATCCGTGGATATATGAAGGCTGTGATATTATGAACAGTATCGATCCATATACGGTGATAGAAATGCGGCGTAAAAATGCATAAAGGTCATGTTGGGCCAATGACACCCAAGTGTGGAAGGTAGAGTCGTCTTCGTTTGCTCAGACAGAAGCTCTTTCTTTTTCATCATAAGAAGTTTCGTCAACAGATGATGGGCCCAACCCCATAGCGGAAGTATCGTAGCCATTGGCTTCGAGGTATCTTCGGAACTGATTTTATGACCGTCGATTAGAGCACAGTAATGGCGTCGTTTCAGAATTTACTTACCTCTTCGTCTTCCTTGAGCATACCATCATGGGTCAAGGGTGTAATCCAGAGATAAGTGACAATGGCGCTCAAAATAGCGAGACCTAAATAGAGATGAATATCCAACATACGGGTTATTGAACGATATGAGCTTACCACTCCCAATCCAGAAGGGACCAGTGTTTCCTCTGAGACTGTTAGGTCCACCAAAGGCATCGATAATAGGTGGGAAAACTTGAATCAGGTTAAGTATCGAAAATACTCCGGGGTGATACCCAAAAGAGACATACTCCAAGTGCCAACGAAGGCACCAACCTTTCCAATGGCGGCGGCGATGCCATAGAACTGTCCACGAACGGCAGTAGGGCTAGTCTTGCTGGCCAGCAATCCCAAGTTGTTACCCGGACCAAGCTCTCCGAAGCTCAAGAAGATGCCATAGACGATGGCAAAGGCGGCGACCTTTGAGGTTAACCTGGAAGAGACATGGTTGAGGGGCCGGCTTGTATTAGTGTTATCTTGAGGACTTACTGAGCGTAGAGACCACTCATGATGAAGCCGATGACGGCCTGAAGCATCAATCCAGTGATCTAAAGAGGTACAAACGTGAGTATATGCGTGTCGTCATCTTGAAGTATAGCACACCATAGTCCACTTGGGGCCGAGGTAGTCAACAACGAATGCTCCGAGGAGGGTACCTGAAGCGTGGTCCTGAGTATGGATGCACCACTTGATGCTAAATCATCTTACCAGGCATATAGAACAAGCTAAGAATAAACGTAAATCCCTTAGCTTGCAAAGCGAAGCAATGATACTTACTTGATGACGACGTTCCATCCAAAGACGACGTGAAGGTCAGTCGCACCACCAGTGATGCTGCCAAAGCCTATTAGACTCAACCCGGCGGTGGTGTATGAGGCAACTTACTTATTCACAATGATGGATGAGTAGAGACCGAACTGGGTAAAGGTTAGTCAACAACGTGGAAGACGTTATATAACAAATACATACCGGATATCTGTTGAGGGTGGTGTTGAGCCCACGATCAGCTATGCTACAGCACGTTCGAAAAGGTACTTACACAATGACATCATAAAGGAACCTATTTATAGCAATTAAGCATCAAACTTTGATTCAATGCAGAAACGTGCTCACCAGGTAAATGAAATCGCAGCCAATGATTTACCATAGCGGCGAAGCACGAGCATATAAGGGATACGAGCGCGCTTCATCGAATCCCTCTTGTATCGGGCAGGTTCGTCCATGTTCAATCGCCATATGAAGACCAATAGTGCTGGAACAACACCCAGTCCGAGGGACAGGCGCCAGACAGCACGCAAGTGATCAGGGCCGAAGCTAAAGTTGTGACCATATGAGTTTTCTCGGTGCGGAAATGATAAGGTTATGGATAAGAATCTCACATCCAGTAGAGGACTAGTGGTACGAAGGCCGAGATAACGAAGCCGAAGTCAATCATGGAGTCTGAACGGAGTTGATGTGGTTATCATCAATAAGCACTCCCCCTACAGCGATGATAGTTTCTTACTGGTCGCAAGTGTGAACCAACGGTGCTGGTGATTCTTTTTGATGCCAGGCTCTTCTGACTGCTCTGAGGCGGACACTGAACCGCAGGGGTATTCTGCACCAACGCCGATACCCAACAGGAATCTGTTGCGCTAAAATTAGCACATAGTACGGAGATTACAAGGAAGCGGCTCGCCTCATTGCACTAAGCATACTGAGCATTCCTCCCACACTCCCATTAGCACCACTGGATGCAGCTGAGAGACCAGAGAAGAGAGCGACAATGACCGTTGCAGACATCTGTATCGGATAGTTCAGCTCCCTTAGCAATGCCAATGGACATTAGTAGTGCCCATACCATTCCAAACTTGCGTCCCATTTTATCCGAAAGATAACCTGATCATCAACGGCGTTGAGCAAGAAGCTTGGGTCGGTGATGGATGTCAACTCACCGAAGAGCACCATGCCCACAATTGTGCCAGCAAAAGCCAAACTACTCAAGGTCGTACCATAGTTGTGGTTGCTCAGGACCTCACTTCCGTAGATACGGTTGAGGACTATCAAGCAATGTTGAGCGACTGCGGCTGCTCACACGACCAGGAAAACTCACGTGTGTTGACTATCAAGACCCTAATGAGCAGCTGAGATGTCATGGGTAAGTAAGAAGCTCACCACTTCCAATGATACCGTTGGCGTAGCCTATAAATTGATTAGCACTAACTCGCGATTGATTGAACGGAGGGAAAAAACCCACCATCGGAAAAAAGTGCCGTGCCACAGCTTGATCGGGACAGGTCAAAGCGATGAAATACTCAAGGAAATAATAGACATACGCAAAGATGAGGGAGACACTCCTAATACGTGCTTTTAGATCCATGCTCATGGTGGGCGATGGGCGATGGGAAGAAGCAAGGAAGGCTGGGGAGCCACTCAGAAGCTTCACTCGATCTTTTTATCACTCTCGAAGATCCCCTTTCCTTGTTTTGATATACATATGACAGAGCGCGTGCGTGCTTCTTGGGCCTAAGAACGAGATCTGACGACCCCGATCCACCTTTTCTGTTGCACGGTGCAACGATGGCAGCGTGGAAGGAGAGAAGCGAACTCGGGTTGATAGTCCTCCGGTCACTTCCCGCGTTGTTCTGGAGCGCTTCACGGATGTCAAATACTATTTTAAAACGCACGTTTGAGGGCATGATTTATGGTACTGCGAAAGGTACGGTATGCTACGCACATCAGACCGAGTCTGGATTGCTTTTCGGAGGGCAGGGGTGTGTGATGATCAGCCGCTCACTGTTGCATGTGGGCAAGCACTTACTATTATGTCATTGGGGCGCTATGCACCGGGTTCTTATCGCTTTAATATAGGCGGAGTAGATTTTGCCCGGGGACCTAAATGCCCCTCTCCAGAGTACTGCAGACTCATCCTCGATGCATATTCACATATGCGCATATGGTGTTTCTGCTAGCACGACCATATACTGCATTGCTTCAGAGGAAACTTTTTTATAGGAGTTTTGGCTGGGTGCAGAAGAATTTGAAGCTACATGTGGTATCACATCTCGAACTGATGCAGGTTTAGATGGATGCCAATGGTTATATTGCAATTTTACAGTTTAACCGGTTTGCACCACGCTGCCAAACAAGCCAAAACAAGACGGAGCGTGAACGATATTTTTGTCCACGCTGATTGCCATTGGGTGGGTTCCGGACGCATGGCTACGGAGGTGCCGCTGGGAGTGTGGCAACTCAATGCCTTCAGTGGATACGGCGGTTCAATTGTACCGTGTAGGATAGGAGTGAGGGCCTGAACTGAGTAGTAGAATAAGTTGAAGAACGTGCAGGAGATGTCGTTCCTAGAAATACCTTTAATGAACGATGTCCCCCTTGGATCCGGAAAATCTTGAGATCAGCACCGCGGGTCTTACGTTTTATGAGCTTTATTGTTGATAAGATGCGTGCACGAGTGGCACCACTGACGATACGTAGAGTGGGACTAGAACGAGTTGGGAGAACTGGTCTTGGCCCCATGGGTGTCTATAACAAGCGTTTGAGGTCATTTCGATTGTTTCCTGACCCAATTATCAGGTACAGGAGGTTTGCGACTGACCAGCCTGCTGACCTCCTTTGCGGTCCAATTTCGAATATCGCGGATTTTTAACCCAGGCTAAGTTCCTGCTTTGCGCCAATCATGCTACCGCTTCTTAACCCCATCAGTCCCAGTTACCCTGATTCCAGTCTTTCTTAATCTCATCTAATCAGATTTTAAGTGTACCGCTTTCTCGACATCTATTTTTATGCTCTTAAAAATCTCTTGTTTATTCTTGGGCTCGTTGAATTCCCTCCGCCTCCCCACGCTATCAAAGCCCAACCAAGCGCAGCCTGCCCATTCAGTTCTCGATTTCTCAATTTGTCCCAAGTTGGCCACATCCGCAGTTGCCCTTGCTCGAGTCGGAAACACATGATCCTCTGTCCATCACAAATCGCGTCACCCGAGGTCACTCCCCGCAGCACTTGGTCCCCGCAGTCGCCTTTCAGGTATATATAAAGCAGATTTTGTAACTCACGACGCTCTTTACCTCGCGCATCCATCATGATTGTTTCGTCCGGAGATCCCTTGACTCTCGTCCTCACGCCAGACAATCCATGCAATTCGGTTTTGACGGATAGTGAGACTGGGAAGGATATTTATCGCGTGTGGACAGAGCATTCAGATGGTGGTCGAGCCGTAACCAAGATCGAGAGAGCTGGTGATAGGGTTGTGATTGCATCTTGGGAGTGGAAGGACGTGAGGACGGATACTTTGACCATTGGGCAGGCCACGCCTCTACCAGTAAGTGCGTGGTTGAAGAAGAGCATAATGCCGTTCAGAGAGTACGTCTGATTTCTGCTCTCAATGGACGGGATAACGCATCATTCTTATAGTTCCATTACGTTCAAAGACCCTGCGGGTAACGAATATAAATGGAAAGGCAATAGCCCAGGGTTGTCCCTTGAGGTATTTATAACTCTTTCCGCCTTCGTTTCAGGACCATGACTGATTTCTGAACCCTTCCCTGCAGCTGTACAGTTCGTCTGACAAATCAAGCCCAATCGCAAGATTTGTCAAACAGCTCAAGTATAAACGCAAAGGAGACGACGGAACGACGACAGAGAAGTTCCGACCTCCAAGTCTACTTGTCGACAGGAGAGGCGAAGATATTCTTGATTTGATTGTGATTTCTTTCCTTATTCTTGAGAAGGAACGAAGGGCGATTGAGGGGTCGACGATGAATAGGGCGGATGTATTGGGTACACCAAGTATGCAAGTTGGGACAAATTATGTCTTGAAGAATGGTGGAGTATAAAGCCGTTTATATTACTTTCTCGATTTCCGGGGCTATATCGGTAGATACCTGTTGTATTATTAGTTTGTAAGACTTTGTGGCTCGGCGGGATGCTCATGCATGGTTTGTGGAGGTTGTTGGCATACGAGCCAACATGAGGGCATTTCAAAGTTGTCAGCTATGATTATTGAGTGCAGTCGTAACTATGCATCCAGAAGCATAATATGAAATCTACTGGACCAAATGAAATCGTCATTCTATTATCCATACTCGTCCTCGTCCTCGTCCTCTTCATTCAGATTCATTTTCCCCCTTCAGCATTGTGAGATCCTGGCTAATTTGGACCAGTTTCCGGTTGTGGTCGCATGGCTCGAAGTAGCTTTGGAATTCTGGCATGACGATAACCAAACCGTTATCCATCTTGTGAGATGAGCACCATCAGTAGCCCCATACAGCATCAGGATTTCTCATGCCATCCAAGGGATTTCACGCAGCTGTCGCCTGTGTTGAGGTTTGATTATGGTTTAGGCACGAACTTTGATGTGTTCATGCTTATTCGGTTCAGTCACTAAAACTTAATATAAAGAGGCACAGGATTGAATGCTGGTAGAATTACGAGGAACGCCAAGAGGCTGAGCCAGGGCAGGCACAGACAACTTGATTCTCAATATCGTATGTGGCTAAGGGGTCAAAAAATGTCGAATAGCCTAGCGTACCCATCGTCACAGGCGGTTGCGAGAATATTATTATGGAAGTTGAAGAGTTGGGTGGGTTGACCAGTTGTGATTGCAAAACCTGGATCTGAGTGTTTGAGAGTAGCGCTAATTCCTGAATCTGACGTGCTCGATACTTTCAGAGTCGAGAAGGTCCCTGGTGACGTCTGTCCCCTGTGGGCCATGAATAGGGAGTATTTAGCCTTATCAGTGACGAAGAGAAACTGTCTCAATTCGTCTATTGCAGAATGACGCGGAATACCGCTTAAGGCCAACCTATAGCTTGTGTCTTTCCATCCACCGTCCGCGGGGAGATAGTACTGGAGGTTTTTTTGACAATGTGAGAGGCGTGAACTTTTCGGGTGAGGAATAGGCATCTATCACGGCACCGCAGGTGTGTTTGGAGTTTTTGTGGTCTGGAGCTGGATCTGAGTTGTGCGCCAGTTTTGGTACTCGGGGGGTATCCTTGGGAAGGAAGGTACATTTACGATTTTCTGAGCTATTCAGTGCAAAAAGTATCGATACACTGGACAAGTCATAGAAGCGGGTGATATATTATACTCACAGAGTACCCCTTTCGGCAGTGTGTCACCAACCAAAGGGCGATCGTCCTCTGATGGTTTTCTACCACGTCTACAGATATTTTCAGAATGTGTGAAAGATGGAAGAGACACATAAATGGAGCTCAGGCTACCTGAGCTGCATATACACATTTGGATGTTTTTATAAGGCGATCTGCATGCCAGGTATGCGTCAAGATCTAGGCCAGCACCGGGGGTATGTTTAGCTTCGACGCCAACGCCACGAGCCTTGGTTGAGAGCTCGTAGAGGCACATTTCATTGTCCCCATTTCTGCATTCTTGGCCATCCTGTAGGCTTGATCCAATTTCCGGTCGATGGATTCCAGGCGCTTGACGTAGTCCTCCATGGCTTGCAGACTTGGTAAAGACATAAGCCGACGAAAAGGCAGTGACTCCGACTCCTCCATTATTATGTGCAGCAACACGTGCCAATGGCGGGGCATTCACCCGACTACCAAAATCTGTCAAGACAGTGATGAGTCTGAAGCCAGCGGAGAGACTTAAACGTAAAGTCACTGCCCCTTCTCGGTTTGGTCGTGTTTTTGGGGATCCCTGATAGGGGCGCTACCCACTCTCCGTCGCCAGCACTCAACTACGAGAGTGTCAATCTTTATGTGATGTGTCTCCGACTCGGAGTTATTCCTCTCGGTCTTTTGTTCGTTGTATCCAGGAAAAGTATATTCAGAGCATGACATCCCGCGAGCCTGCAGCGTGCAAATATACTACGTGTTGGCGCTGAATTATCGCTTCAGCTAGGTTACCCTCGCATTATGAACAGCACCTCCAATGACACAGCTGTAGGCAAGCGGTGAACTTGTTCTCCATTGCAGCCCCGTGCCAGTGACCAATTGAATTTCCATTTAGGTCTAGGCACATTCTGCCCCGCTCCACACGCCTTTCATCCCAACCACCACTCCACAACGACGGAGTGCCATGCAAAGTTATATTAACCGTCTCGAAGCCCTTTCTACCCAGCTCCAAGGGACGTACGACGCTATCCGCGTCCACCGGTACGCGTCAGACTATAAAGAAAAGCGCCTTCACGGGATCCTAACCAGGATATGTGCCACGGGTGTTGAAGCCGAGAAAGCTCTAGGTGCTGGCCCAGACCTGGATGCTGTCACGACACGCGTGGAGTCGCTACTCTCAGAGGGCATTGAGCTGTGCCTTGACGGCGACTTCAATGCCGAGCCATTGTATAAATCGCTCCCATCCTTTGCCCATTCTGGGCATATCAGCCGCAGCGGCCGGCACCCATCTCAAGATGGAGATCGTCCATTGGTAGATGATGCTCTTCCTCAAGGAGTGTTTTGTGAGTAATTTGTGCATCACAGCGCCGCATGAGAATGCTAATGGTAATTGACGGCGTACGCAATAGCTCGTAAAATGGTGGAAGTTTTTGAGGGCATGATCAAAATATTTCTACAAAGTCAAGGTAGCCCCCCTAAATTTTGAATTCTGTACGACGCTCAGTCTCGATGTAGGGCAGAATCCGAGTTTGCCTGTCCAGCCAGAGCCAAATTGGTGGGAAGTACCTTACCCACACCCGAACAGTTCACGTCTTTCACGTTTCCGCCTCGCTCCTACTGCGGTGACTGCGACACAGGATACGTCTGTTGCTGCCATTGTTTCACAAGCTCGCTGTGAGATCGTGGCCGACCCCGTTTGCGTGCCTACGGGCATTTCTTCGTCTCGACCTGGAACTCCTAAGTGTTTTGCGATACCAGCTAGGGGGGGACACAAAGACAGGAGCCCGATCCTACATTACTACCTCCCAGATATTGATGGGTGGAAGCAATACACTGTGGATGTTGGTTTAGCAGATGTTGCATATCACTCCGCAGTCGATGGACCACGACGACTCATCTTTGTTGGAGATGACGACAGAATCAAGTCCTATACCTGGGGAAGCAAGAACAAAAATTTTGAAGACGCACACCCGACCCATACACTCAGTTCTTCTGGGTATAGGGGACCGATGGTTATCCTCAACGATGACCGGCTCCTGCGTGCTGGGACGAAACGGATTGGAGTGTGGACAATAGACCAGCAGCCGACTCACGGACGGAAAGGGACGAAGACAATTGGAAGGCGCATGAACCCGGATTACTTCGACAGCTGGAGGGATGACCCCGAGGAAATTGAATACTCCACGGGTTCAGATGTCACCAACGCTCTTGAGCTCTCCGAACTCGATTTCCAGATTAACCAATGGACGACTTCACCGTCATCAGCCAGCTCCATGATCTGCAGCGCTTCGTCGCAGCGGGATTCTGCCAAACAACATAGGTACTCTTGCCGCATCCTGGATCTGAACACTGGAGTGTTCGGTTCCCGTTTTCTTGGCCACGGATTCGGAGTCGAACAGATTTCAACCAGCACGAGGGACGGAAACACGTTTGGGACAGCATGCAACGATGGACATGCAAGACTCTTCGACATCAGGCAGACCTACCCCGTCTTGACGTTTGACGTCGGAGACCACGAAGATGTATGCAGCAGCATCGCACTTGCCCACCCAGACGGGATCCCATGTAAGTCCATTTATGTACCCGACATCTCGGTTGATTGATCGCCTCTAGTATTGTTCACTGGAACCGAAAGACACGAGCATATCAAGGTCTGGGACGTTCGAGCAAGATCCATCCTTTACGACCTGGGCACAGGTAATAATCAGGTCGGATCGCTTCTGTGGGATGATGAGGAGAATACTCTTTGGGCAACCACTGCCTGTGATCATATTACTCGCTTTGGGGAACGAATGGACTACCGTCGGGCCATAATTCCCAAACCACCTAAACCACCCAAGCCGGACGCAGAGGACGCTCAAGACATAGGAATGGATTCGGATTCGGAGGATGAGGACGAGGATGAGGATGATGACGAGTTCGACTATGATAGCAATGGCAACTTTGTTGGTGATGGGCCTTCCTGGCCGCAACATGCTTGTCACAGTGAAGGCTATTACGCCCATTTCTATGACGCCTCTCGTCATATGCTGAGTGAGTCCCTGAATTCTTGTAATTCTGCGGCTAAAGATGATGTGTTTTATTAGTGCGCTACACCTTTTTTCCCGATGCATCAGTAGATGTCCTCCCGGTGGGTGAAGATATGTGGTAACGATTGCGTTGGTAATTCACTTGCTGTACGACTAGCAAAGGTGTATACTCTATCCTCGTTTTATGTACACGTACCTACACTCGTAATCGACATGTAAATTCCTGGCTGTCTGTGTCCCCCGTTTCGTCTGGCGCTCCTTGTAAGCCCTCTTTCTTGCCGCATTTATGATCCTTGAAGTGCTGGGCAGGATGCAGCATGGCGTTGTCGCCTGTCCTATCCACCCAAGGACATGGAGGCCACGCGAAGGGCAGTCGTGGATGAAATTGGATAGCTGGAAAGGGTGTAAGAACGAGGGTGACAATGGGGAGCTCGAGATGACGAAGGGGGCATCTATGACGATTGGCCTTGCCACTTTATCCACTGCTTTATTGCCTCTTGCCATCGTTTGTAGCTGGACACCCGTGAGATTTCATTATATTACCCCCGCTCTGCCTGGCATTGAGCCATGCCATCAGATTGCTGTATCTTGAAATCGGGTCCGTCCATGGACGTCATCCCACGCCGCGATGGCTGTGGTCAGTGCATGCTGGCCAGTGCTCTTGTCCTCGTTTCATGAGGACGCGTTGACAGGACTTGAAGCCTGGAGGGGCGGACGACCGTGGCACCTGCAGTCCAACGTTTCCAGGTTTAATGTACGCATTTACCATCCTGACTCTGGCGCCCATGACCAATAGAGGCTAGATATTTCACTGGTATTTTATCTGCATGTGAATCGCTCACAGCTCACAGCAGTACCAGGAACAGCACACTGAGGGACAGCCTATGTCGATCGCTTCCCTACCCTACGGGCATCAGGACAACCGTTCCGGTCATCCGCACTCAAGAAACTCAGCGAGGGATTGCGTCGCTGATGACATACTCACCGCAGGGTCAATATCTGCACCACGATGATGGCACTGACCCTCCCTCCATCTGCTCAGCGGACCGCTGCGATTGTCGAGATTCTTTACGAGAGGCGGTAGTAAAGATAACAAGGCAAGATTTCAGCCGATCATAGAGAGTAGGTAAACGGAATTTTCCGATGTTAGTCCGCGCAAGGTGGAGAAAATCTTCTGATGATAGCTGGACGTGTCAGTTGGTGGTGCTCTCCGCTGGGTGCTCTTAGCAGCCTAGACACCCGATGGACGTGCCAAGAGATTAATTATTTGTGACTATTCAGAGAACAAACGTGGGAGCGAAAAATGCACAGCAAGAATAAATACCAAAATCTAAATAATGTCCGTCCGTGGTGCTTCTATTGGTACACGTCCTAGCGGCGTTCGGAGCAAGGCTAAAGATACAAGTCCATGAAACCCAGGAAGGTCCAGCCTAGGCTGGGGGTATTGGTAAAGCCGTTCGGCGGGGAAGGGGCGGGGAGAAGGTTTGATTATGGACTAAGAGAATGGGGGAGAGGAGCCCAGCATGTACCTAATAAAAAACACAGATGAGTCGATGCGAGTCACGAATGGGATGCTGCTCACGCAAGCTGGAACGCGCCTGCAGGCGCGTCATGATCGCCAACCCGTTATAGTAAATATTGGAGAGATTTTGCACGGTGGGCATGCAGGAAGAATCATGCTCCAAGTATCTCTGCAGCCGCGTTATCTCACGCAAGATCGCGTCGCCAGCAAATGACCATAAAAACTATACATTCCCTCTTGTCAGTCACACGATCACCGGACATGCTGTAAAATGGTGGCTGACGCACCCCGAACACTGGATTGATATACGCAGGCTGCTTCAAGTCAACCATGGCTATTGTATTGTATACAGAACAGGCGGCGTCCAGATTTCTATCCCTTGATGTAATATCCTCGAGGAGAATTCCGTGTACCTTCATGTAGGCCGCATGGGTCAGAGCATGTGTGAGTATAGTGCTTGGGCTGAGTGCCGAACAAGAGGGATGTTCCGTTGGTGAAATTTGGGCCATAAAGCGTTCAATGCTGCCGACCAGGGTCTGCCATACCAGAGAGTACCTGGTTACTTCTTCTTGCGCTTGCAATCCTATTTAATTAACCTGTCAATGTGTTCGGAAAATCCCAGAAAATGGGTAGTACCGACCTGCATTGAATTGTCTCTCCAACTGGGTGGCGTTATAGAAGAGAATTGAAGCCTTCGCGAGCAGCGCCTTCGAGGACTGTTCTCCATATGGAATGGGATTAATTGGCAATACATTCGGGCCGTCTAAAAACCTCCGAACTGTTTGTGACCCTGTATACTGTGCCGACACCTGGAACCTGATAAGTACAGTGCCTCATCCCTCAGTCGGAAAAAAACTTCACCTCTTTGTATTCACCATCCTCGAGAGGCCAGGGTGTATCTACATGAAGTCCTGGATGAAGGAAGCCGAATCCCGAAGGCGATTGCAGGATTGAGGACCAGATATTCTCCAGCGTGTACAGCGTCCAGAAGCAGTCGATGTACTCCCCTTCTTCCACGCCATCCTTAGGAAGTGATAGGCTGTTTGCGGAGTTGGCATTTCCAAGTAAGTGAGCAGCACCATCTCTCCTCATCTGGTGCATTCCGGCGTCTATAGCTAAGGCGATGGCTATCCCAGCGTGACATTTCCCTTCCAGGCATTTGCCTTCGTTAAAGTACCACACGGTCAGCAACACTTCCGCCTGGATACGGTGCAGGAGGCTAGAGTGATGAGAGGAAGCGGGTAGTTCGGCGAGCGCATGTAGAGAACGAGACAGGTATTCCATTTTCTCGGTTGGCGACGGCGTTTCTTGCGATAAACATAGCCCCCACAGATGGATAACTGAAAGTAGCGCCAGCGGGGGCCGGTCGGGATGCCCTGGAGGCAAGGAAACGGAGAGTTGGAATCTCGACAGATCAAGGAAAAAACCAAGTTCTTTTGAATGTTGAAGGAAACCATTCAATCTGCGCAGTTACGGCCCCCGTCAGTTGGGTAGATCACCAATACAATTTCAGGACTTACAAATCGTCGGACGTGGATTTGGGAAGTTCCTGGATGCACAGACAGGTGTTCAATGACTAAAGCGAGAGGACAACGGACAAATCCACATACGTGCGTGTATTGGCATGACCAGTGATCAATGGAGGATTCTGGGGTGGCAGAACCTAGGCTACTTGAGTCATTTTCTCGTAGATGCTCAAAATATCCACTTACCCGACCACGGGTCCGCATTACTATCCCCTAGGGGCGGAGAGGCCGATAGGATTGGATCCTCGTATGGTTTGTAGAGGGTGACGCCCGGCGTACGGCTCTCCAATTCGTGTATACGCTCCTGTAGTTCTGCGATTTGCGATTCCAGCGCCCGAGTGCGTGGTAGTCCAGGTTCTTTGTACGAGCAAGGCTGCACAAGTCTTTTGTTGCTGAGGCATGCCGTGCACGTGGGCTTTGAGCCATCGCATTTCTATCCCCGCGGAAAGTCAGCAAGCTGTTGAATAGCCTCCACCGCAGTGGGAGAGAGAGGAGAGCTGGGAACTTACAATCTTGCGCCTCCTGCGTTATGACATAAAGAAAGACAAAAAGTGGGAGTGGAGAGGGGGTGAGTGGGATCAGCAAGCCGCGGGGAAAGGTATCGATCAATTTGAAATTGTGCGTTGTACTCACCGACAGTTTTGACAAGCCTGGCCCCTTGCCAGTGGTACTCTCCGAGTCGGAGATGCTGCCATACGATAATAATCAGCGGACATGTTGGGGTTGAGAGGTGGAATGGACAAGGTGGTCAGGAGTATATGTAGGAGCGACAAATATAAACGTATCACACCCGCACACCCAAGACTTGGGTGGGGTTTTTGTACAAAACTCGGAGCACCATGCTGGCAGCTTATTGAATGACAAACCCGCAAAGGGCGATTTTAGTTTCGTTGCCACATCTATGATTGAACAAGTCAGGGCTGTGCCCGATACTGTATTGCAAAGAATTCCTTTGCGTGCAATTGCCTTCCCACGTGCTAAGAGTTTCTTTTTCATTTCTCTCGAGGTCGGTCGTGTCAGGTTAAGCCCCTTGTTTGAAGGCCCTCTTACCATCTGGTACCTCGGCATTGAAATGGGCAAGAGCGGAAATGTGGGGTCAGTTCATTCTGGGAATTACAGCTACCGAATCCCGAAGAACTGGCGAGGAGGAGGGGGGTCTCTCGTAAAATGCTCAGACGGAGTGCGTCCTGGGGTACGTATTGCTGCAGATTTGCAAGGCCATCAGAGGAGATGTCCATGACATCATCTTTTTTTTTTTGCGCCAGGCTTTGGAATATCGAAATGCTGGAAGGTTGAGGTTGGTGGCGGCCTGTGGCGTGAATCCAGGCTGTGCAATATTGAAAGTAAACTCTGATACCGGCAACCTCACCTGAATCCATCCATCCGCATCGTGGGGGAAGAAGGGAACTTCGGGTACTGAAGAGGTCACGAACCCAAATTCCCAAGTTTGATCGCAGTTTCCAGTTGAATATTAAACAGGTTTGCATTTCCGCAGCTCTCAAAATGGTCATGCAAGACCGTGTATGTCCGAATGTTCAATTACCGAGTAATGAGTCTACACCTTGGTCACCATGAGAAGCTTGGAAGGTTAAAAGGCAGTTCAAACGAGACTGCAGGCACAGTGGTCTGCAGGAAACGTTCTTTGCTCATATTGGAGAACCTCGTGTGCTGAGCCTTGGAGCTTGAGAGAGAGATATTCACGAGGTTTCTCCTTTCCATTAGTTTTACCCTGCGACCGGTAGCAGGGTTCTGGCCTGCTCCAGAAACTACTATAGCGGGCATGAAGGAGGGAGAGAGACACATGTGGAGTTGATGTCTGCATTCGGCGGGTGCCATTACAATGACTACCCAGATTGAAAGGGCAAGAAAATGTCGTTATCTCGAGAATTTCGTCCGGGTTGCAAATCAGCGGTGCAATCTCAGTTGTCAACTCGTACAATCAGCGCAGTTCTGTGTCAGGGTTATGCAGAGGTGGTGTTGATTACTCTATACAACTGCAGTAAGGGCCGCGAGGGGCACAGATCTGACGTTTAAGGTCCCCACCGTTACAACGCACTGATTAGTGGATATCAGGCTGTAGGTCCACGTAAAGCTCTTCTCCCGACCCAAAACTTGAATAAAAATGATAGGGTCACGCGGGAGAGAGAGATGCCGCCGACAATATAGTACAGTGACACTGGCAGGACCATCCAACACTTAGTTGGCGAACCTCAGGTCCTCAGTACGGCGATATCGCTCCCCCCGTACACATCGGACTGCTTCTATGCATGTATACACACCAACTAGGAATCCTGGTCCTGTTTCACAAACACCCACCAAAAAATGCCGCACGCAACTCACCTCAGGTCAGCTTTGGGCAATAGAATCGCTAGGGTCGTCATCTTGACCTTGTATATGAATGTCGATAACACAGTGCGGTCGGAAAAACCATGGTGATACTCGGCGTGAGGTGGGATCTCGTGAGACGTGATCGACGGATTTGCCGCAACCATGCGGGTTGGGGGGCTAGTGGTCTGCTGTGTGTACATGCACAGTAACATAACATTGTTCAGCGCGATTTGCTCCTACCAGTACCTGTGTTGGTCCTTTTTCCCTTTGCTTTCAAAGGAACCTGGGCCCGGGCGTGATATGACATAGCATATGGTATGTCATGGAGTTCGGGACGAAGTGGATGGAGGAAATTTGCCGAGTAGGTGTTGTGTTTCAAAGATAGCTCGGGATGGCGTCTTTGTGATTATGTGGTGGTTGGTAAGTCACAGTCGGGGTGGTGGTGTAAGTGCCTTCAAGTTATCTAGTCGGTACCGCTACTACCGCATCGACTCATGACATTGACGTTGGCATGGAGGTGGGGCCAAGGCTCGGGAGGGTGGAGGGCAGGACAGGCCGGGAGTGGGGAGGGCGAAGGGCGAAGGGCGAAGGGACGAAAGGAGCGGTAAGGTACGTAACTCAAGTGATTATCAACTCGGAAACAACCAATGTCCGCTCAGCCTGCACGTCATGCTACGACTGCGGACGAACACCATCACTCAAAATGTGGGTCTGCGTGCGCGCCTGTGCAAGGTGAGTGGACATTCCAAGTAGCAGATATTTATAGCGACAAGTGTGAGCGTCATAGGGTATAGGTATTGTAAGAGTATAACTAACTAGGCTAATGCTAGCAGCTCGGCGACCGACAACAATCAGTAAGCTAGGGAGGTGAAAAAAGAATACTATATCGTATAGGGAACCGCGGTCGATGAGGGCATGAAAGGGTCCAAGTGGGATGTGTCATGTTGTAAAGAACTGAAGAACTCCGGAGAATGAAGTAAAGGTATGTAAAGTCAAAGTCTTGGACAGTCCCCAAGAGAAATGTAGCAAGAGGGAGAGGGAGAGAGAGAGAATTTTCTGTTGGATGGCAGGCGAGCCGTGGAATGGAATGAAGGCGGGATCGGAGTAACCCCTGTCCGGTGGGCGCGTTGGAGATGAAAATGATAGAGAAGAGAGAGCGAGCCTGAGGCGACGATCAAGCAAGGAACTAAAAGAGTGTGATGTGGATTGCGCAGTTGGCGCTTAGAGTAGTGGCTATATGCTGGATGCGTGGTCAGTAAGCGCTTAAGATGGGGAATGGATGAAAGGATACTCACTCCTTGTATCTATACAGAAACTGAACGAAGCAAGGATATGTACATCATTTCATCCGATCACTCTCCTCCCATCCATCTCGACCTAGCTCATTCTTCGTCGGGGATTTCGTGGATCTCGTCTGGGATGATATAGCTAACCGGTCTATCTCTCTTCTCCAGTAGATTCACCATCTGCTCGATGTCATCCCCTGCAGCAGCCTTCCCTCCTTGAGTCTGTCCCACTCCCTCAGGACCAGCGGCCCCTCCATCCTCCGAAGTAACACTGATAGCCGGTCCGTCCAGTTTACCATCGGTACCAGAAACTAACGTACTCGAGAACGAATCTTGCTCATGGTCAATAGGCGAGTGCTCGGAATGCTCCGTGGCCTCGGCAGTATGATGCGATGCTTCATGCTCGTGCTCGTGTTCATCTGAATGTTGAGCTAGCTCTCCGTGTTCGGTCGCACCATCTGCCGACTGCGTTGCGGCGATTGCTGCACCAGCACCGACAGTGGCGGCACCAGTGGCAATCGTCGCTTTCCCCTTTACAGTTGCGCCTTTAGGTGCTTCCCTCTTACCCCTAAGTGAAGGATTCGAGGAGGAAGGTCGGACAGTTCCCCTCGGAGCAGCGCCTCCTCGGCTTGAGATAGTTGACTTTGTAGTCACGCCACTTGGGACAGGGGGCACGGGGGGCACAGGGGGCACATGGTTTCTAGACTTCGAAAGCGACGAAGCGGTGGGTTTGCTCAACCTCTCAGCCAAAGAACTAGTCGCGGTAGACTTCCGAGCTGGAGTCGGTACAGGGGGTTGGCTTTGCTGATTGCTGTCGCTACGAGATCGGGCGAGTGATGCAGCAGTTGGCGCGTAGAGATGGGAAGGCGTTTTGGGTCGAAGGCTGGGTGTTTTGGGACGCGATACGCCGGCGTGGCTTGTTCCTGTTCCTGTACCTGCGCCGGGTGTGGCGGTGGAATGCGCGGATAGATTGGGACGCGCGGCAGGGGTCTTGGGACGCGCAGGTGAAGTTGGGGCTGTCCGTGGAGTTGGCTTTCGGATAGCCGATGCAGTAGTAGATGTAGTCGATGTACCTGTATGTTGTGGTCGTATAGGCTGTGAATGTGCTCCAACTGAGGCTCTTGGCTGCGACTTTATCGAAGACTTCCCAGTTACGTGCGATGCAGTTGATTTGGTGCTGGGTGGAGACTTGGCTAGCGGAGGTGTCTTTGGCGATAAAGGTGGTGTGATGGGCTCGGTGGGTGGCGAGGTCGGTGGAACAATAGGTGGAAGTTCCGATACAGGAGCCTCCTTGGGAGCGTCCTTCGGCACCTCTGGGATTGGTGGGATGGGATCTGGGACGATTTCCGCGGGAGGTTCGGCCGTAGTTGGGGTCGGGGCTGTGATGGCAACTTCGGGTTCTGTGGACTGCACTGGTTGTTCAACAACGGTTTGGTCTAGTTCGGCCGCCTCAGTCGCGGTTGGTGGGGTTGTGGGCAAAGGAGCCGCAGCGATGGTAGGAGTGGGTTGTTGCTGTGGCTCGGGCTCGGGATCTGATTCTGGTGCTGGCTCTGGCTCGGGATCTGCTGGTGCTGGTTCTGACACTGCTGGTGCTGGTTCTGATTCTGATTCTGGTTCTGGTTCTGGTTCAGGCTCTGGTGGTGCTGAGCGCCTCAACCAGGAAGGAGTGACGACAGAGTTGGGTGGAGGCTTGTCGTTATTGGATGTAACAGGTTTTGGTGGCCATTCGCGCTTCTCTTTCGGCTCTTCTTTCAGGGAGTCCCCTGTGTGGTGAGAAAGAACGCTGGAGCTTCGAGGAGAGGACTGAGGCTGGCGCTTGGTGTGTTGCTCGAAGCGGCCAATGAGATTGGCCACGCTTCCGCGGGGGCGTTCATCGGGCAGATGCGGCCTTCGCGCAGCGAAATCAGTCGGTGATGAACGCGATATGGGGCGGTGGTGGGACAAAATGGACATACATTGGTCAAGTCGAGAGCAGCTAAGCGAGCGGAACGTAGATGAAGCAGAGAGCAAAGTAGAGTATAGAAGGTAGTGTGTGAGGATAGCAAGTGGGCAATGAGAGAGTGGAAGCGAGTGACGGTAATTGAGAGAGGCTCGGTTTGGTAATACGGCTATACACAGCTGCTCAACAACGCCGACAACAACGAGCAAAGTCATGGCAACCACCGCCAGATCATCCCACCCAACTCCTCCCCCGCTGCTCCTCGCCAGAAATGCGTGCCCTTGGCTATCTCTATGATATCTACTTTCATGCCCTCTCTTTCCTCTGTCGCCAACGCATGCCGTAATCCCTCGGTCCAGAGTCTGTAATGGCTAGCGGAAGTAAATTCATCGGCATCTCCGTAAATTATCAGCACGTTTGACTCGGGAGTACGGATCAAGTCAACCAGCTTCGACTCGTACGTAGATGAGCGGAACATAGTGAGGTACCCGCGTGGACTGTATGGATAGGACAGCAGAATATGGTACGTCTTAACGGGAGCTGGCTGCAGTGGCTGCATCGACGCGATGAGGGACCCATAGGAGTATCCCTACAAGGTGCAGGTTAGGTCGATCCCAGAGATACACGTCCTGACGCTCACAAGGATCACAAGGTGCCGGAGATTTGGATATCTAGGCAGAACCCAGTGCTGGATAACCGAGTTCAGGTCTTCGACTTCAGAAAACCCGGTGAAGGATGAACGTCCGGTAGAACTGCCCACACCTCGAGAATTGTATTTCAGGACATGGTATCCTTTCACTGTCAGTTGACGAGCGAGCATCCCAAGCACGCTGCAAGCCATTAATATGGCGTTGGTTGGTGAACACGACACGCACGGATCGTTCATGGAGCCCCCCAGCCACGACCACGGATGCAAGCATATTGCAACCTTGGAGTTGTCCTGGTGACCCCTGGGTGATTCCTGTGGGCGGGCAAGCGTTGCCTCGAGCGCTGTACCGTCTGGGAGGGTGATGGACAACATGCAGATCCTCAGGCTCGGTGCCGCCCGGGCCGCGGAGGGAAGCACTCTTAATCGTGGCAGGAATGAATGTAATCGTCATCTCCAGTCCGTCATCGGCCACTACAACGGAAGTAAAGCCCAAGAAGCCCAATGCACCCCTTGTGAGGAGCTGAATATCCCCTTTATTTCCACAAGAACCAGGTCTGACTGAGGACGGATATGATCAGCAGCCCGATTGGCGGATTGTGCGATCAGCTCAGGACACTCTTATGCCATAACCCCACACTCATCGGGGGCACAGGCTTGGATTCCATCTGGGAACTATCTGAGAAGGGAAAATCCTCAGAGTCTAACCCACAATGTCGAACCACAGAGCATCCGCCTTGATCTTTGCACAGGCGCCCAACGCGACACTGGGGCCTCTGTACTTCAAGATAAATCCATATCGTAAGAGCGTTTGAATAAGAACAACGCCTTCGCTCTGGTTTTACTCTGGTGAGAATCAGGCAGGCCCAAGAAGCTCTTCGTGTCACCTGCCGACGGATTTCTCTGCCACGACAACATGTCTCATTTTTATTTACCTGAAACCAAACTACACATCCAGCTTCTAATCGAACCCGTGAACCCGCGGGTCCCTCGAGCTGTCTCCCTTGTCCTTGCTCGATAAGAAAAAACGTACATTCATACTTGTCATCATACATTGGCACTCCCAGTTGTATGTGGCCCTGTTTCCCTACTGGTTCCAAGCTCCCATGTGGTTTAATTTGGATGTCGACGGTATAAAGCCACTTCTCTGTGTGAGTACGCAGCACACACTCCTCCTTGCTTCTTCCCCTATTCTAATGCTCTCCCTTGCACTGCAGGCTTTGGTCATCTGCGCCCTGTGCTGGGCTGGATGGCGGACTTTTAGAGGATACGTTGTCAAGACAGAGCTAGATAACATCCCCGGACCACCTTCTCACTCATTCTGGTTTGGTATGTGGTGGGAGTAGACCCCCGGATATGTTATTGACGAAAGTGGATCGCTGGCAGGGAATTATAATAAGGTGTTTAGTACCCAAGGATGGGATTTTCATCGTACCATTACCAAGAAGTGTAGGTGTATACTTATCGCTTCCTGAGCTGATTAGAGGGAGCTAATAGTGCCAAAGACGGCAGTGTCATTAGGATGAACATGTTCCTTGGAGTATGGCTCTTGTAACCCCTTATTATCCTAGTCTAACCTTTTGCAGGAGAAGCAGCTATATATCTACGATCCCAAGGCGCTGCACAATATCATTGTGAAGGTCGGCTCATCCAACTCAAATCCGTGATCTCCAATTCATTGCTTCTCCCGAACGCTAATAGGATCAGAATATCTACGAAGAGACGGAAGGATTCCTAACGTGAGGCGCACAGTTCTCTCCTTACCTCCAGTCTATCGAAACCCTCCAATAGCGGCAATGATCTATTTTTCGGACCGGGTCTTTTGGCAACGCTTGGTGAGTCCTACGACGCTTGTACAGCCAGCATATATTCACTTTTCTAGGTGACCAACACCGAAAGCAGCGAAAGATGCTGAATCCTGTATTTTCAATGGCACATATGCGTCAAATGAGTGAGCAAATCCCGTGTTCTTTTTGGCATGCCTGTAAACATCCCCGGAAACCTAGTTCCAACATTCTACGAGGTCATTGCGAAGCTCGAACAGGCCCTGACGCAGAAAATCCAACAAGGCGAGAAGGAGGTGAATCCTGGAGCTTTTTCTGGAATAGAATTGATGCTAATGCCATACCTGTAAAGATCGAAGTCGTCCATTGGATGACTCGCACTGCCCTCGAGCTTATCGGTCAGAGCGGCCTTGGTTATTCGTTCGACACCCTCGTGGATGGCGCAGCACCACACATCTATGCCGTATCCGTAAAGGAACTCGTGTGAGTATTCTCCAGCCACCACCAGCACCAACCCTAGGGCCTAACATTCTGATGCTCATCTCCACAACTCCTCAAGCCCTACCTCGTTCAAACTCTTCCCCCTCCGAAGCTACGTCCTTCCCTGGGCAGTCAAACTCGGCACACCAGAACTCAGACGATCCATCGTCAACCTCTTACCCTGGGATACGCTGCACAAGTTGCGGGATATGATAGATATTATGCATGAGACGTCGGTGGAGATTATTGAGGGGAAGAAGAAGGCGTTGAGGGAGGGGGACGAGGCCGTGGCGAGGCAGATTGGACATGGGAAGGACATCATAAGTATACTTTGTAAGTGCAGTTTTTTTAGGTGTGAGTGCGCGGAGGCTGACGATGGCGATTGTCGCGCGACGGGTGGATGTAAACAGTGCGCGCCAATATGGAGGCATCGGAGGAGGACAGGTTATCAGATTCAGAGGTCCTGGGACAGGCAAGTTTCTCTCCTACCCAACCAGCCCAACCACACGAGTTGACGGGACCTTGCAACGTGGTTACAGATGTCGTAAGTCTTCCGATCTCTACGGCGTATACCAAATCTCATTAAGCGATTTTCATTTGTTCCAACTGGAAGTTCCTTGATTTTTGCGGCGATGGATACAACGTCCACCGCGATTTCGAGGGTTTTGTATATTTTGGCGTGCCACCAGGAGGCACAGGAGAAATTGAGGAAGGAGCTAAGGGAGTGCAAAGCGGAGATCGGAGGACAACTCTCGTATAATGAGCTTGATTCGCTGCCTTATTTGGATGCCGTGTGCCGCGAGACACTGCGATTGTGAGTGATTCATTCAAGTTATCCGTCGCCAAACCGCACTTGTTGACTTTGCTTTAGGTATCCCCCTGTATCGACCCTCTCTCGAACGCAAGTCCCCTTTTGTCATCCACGAGGCTTACACTCACACCTCTCTATTCACAGAACACGCAAAGACGTCATTCTCCCGTTTTCCAACCCCATCCGCGGCGTTGACGGGCGCGAAATGACCGAAGTCCTCGTCCCCAAAGACACGAACGTGATCATATCGATTATTGGGGCTAACAGGAACCCGGCGATGTGGGGACCAGATGCGGAGGAGTGGAAGCCGGAGAGGTGGATGAGTGCGCTGCCAGAGGAGGTGGCAAAGGCGCATATGCCGGGAGTATATTCGCACTTGTGAGTATAGCATTGGGTATATACATGGCGCGGTATCGTGGCGGTCTAACGATTTCTTCAGGATGACATTCCTCGGAGGGTCGAGGGCGTGCATGTGAGTACACGAATTTCATTTACTGAGAATAGTACTAGTACTGATTGACTATGGGATCGGGGATAGTGGCTTCAAATTCGCCCAACTAGAGTTAAGTGCGTATTGTTCTTTTTCTTCAATTATTATTCGCTAACACAAATCTTGTCCATCTTGCACAAAACAGAGGCCGTACTTTCTGTAATTGTTGACAAGTTCAACGTCGAACTCTCGGATAAGGAAATTCAGTGGGCTATGGCGTCCATTACGGCGCCTTATGTTGTGGGCGATAACAGTGGGAAGCCCAAGTTACCGTTAAAGTTCTCGTTTGCGTAAATTGGGAGGGTTCACGCGTAACAAGTTGTAGCAAAATAAGTTGGCCTTGTACGATATATCCCGTAGGCAGGACACAATGTTTCAAGAGATTTTTCTGCTATTCTTACAATTCCCTGTATCACCTGGATTTGCTTTCCCAGAATGCATTCACTGGGAGGCGATCTGGTTATGGTTCTGGCTTGAAGACGTAACGGTCTACTAACGTGCTCAGACGACTGGGCACAAATGCATGAGAAACATAAATACTTACAGAGCATATGGCGTGCAGCATCGTAACAATGCGCATAATGTCCTGGCCCATTGAGAGCATGCTTCGGCCAGCGCGTCTCGGGCCAATCAGGGTCTTCATAGTCATTCTCAAAGGTGTTGGCGTCCGGTTCCAACCCCTCTGAGTCGGTATCTTCATAGTCTTTATCTTCATTCCCGACGATTTCCATACTATCTTCGTCTGCTAGCTGCATGCTGGTGTCACTGTCGTGTTCTTCCTCATCCTCACCATCGTCCTCAGGTTCTTTGGGTGATTGAGGGATTTTGGCACGACGATATTCGAACCGTTCTCCGTGGCGTGTGACGTGATGGCAATCGGTTGCCGCACATAATGTGTTTTCTTCCTCGTCCCAGGCGAGGGAGGAGACGGCGTTGTTTCCTGTCCGAGGTCGTAGAGAATGGATCGGGCCCGCATGTCCCAGACTTTGATTTGCTCGCATTTGTCTGCGCCTGTGAATAATACTAAGGAATCGACTGGAATCAGCGGGCTGCAAGTCCCAGTAGCTACAGGATATCTGGCTTACGTGGGATGCCATCAGGATGAGCGAGGGCAATTCCTGTGCAAGTACTCTCGCGGAGCCTGCCGTCTCCCGCTTCGAATGTTAAGACGGGTAACTTTGTCTAAGGTCGTAAACTCTGGCATAACCATCAGAGCAGGCAGTTGCAAAGATATTCCCGTCCCTAGGACTAGTGGCAAAAGAATCGATGGTATGAGCATGTCCAATGAATCTCATCCCGAAGGTGCCGGTGGTCAGGTCGAGGATACGGCAGAAGTATTTTTGTGATACGGCCAAGTCTTCTGGAGAAGCGCTGCAGATCATCGAAGTAGGGGTTGTTGGATGTGGTTTCCATTGGTCGACGATGAAGCCAGTTTCGGAGAGTCGGAGGGTATTGGTAACCCCCGAGCCAGATGAGATTTCGATATTTCCTGGGTCATCTCGCCAACTTTCAAGTTTTTTCACATTAAAGGGTTCTTCAATTATTTGCTTTTCATTGGGGCCATGAGTTGGAAGGTCGTCGAGCTTCCATACGCCAATGTCGTCTGTTCCTGCGCGCAGAAGTTGATCGTTGACTACGGGCATTGGGCCCTTGTACCCAGAGGAGTGGAGGGTATGCGTAGGAAGCGCTACTTCGAAGTTCCCAGAGTCATCTGCCCGGGTGTAAGATTTAACTCTATCGTGATCACCAGCAAAAAGTAGGTGTCTTTGCCCTGCTATAGTTGAATGATATGCAATATCGCTGAGACCGAGCTGTATCGTACTCCTTTTCCATCCATTATCCGTCAGAAGGTAGTAAGAGAGATATGGTATTCTGTTCTTCCATCCACCCATAGCTGGAATGGCGAAGCATTTGGGAGTTCCGGGCTATCTACGATTCTGGAGTCAAGTCGGGCAGTACATGATCAACTTCTTGTAAACAAAATTTCAAGTTAAAAATCAAACAAAAGGATTGTATATAAAAATTATTGATACCTCTCAGTAAGCACATCAGAGGTACATGCTAATGCTGATCATTTGTATGTATTGGTTTGCGAAATATATTATTCAGAATGTATTCTAATGTATTTGACTACAAGGATATAGAAATACTCTGAATACAGAAAATTAAATCTCCTTATATGTATTTCAGGTATTGTACCACAAATAAATGCTAATACATATTTCAGATCTTCCTGATGTCAAGTTTGAACTCGTCGAAGATACAGAGGTTATTTGGAGCATCGGTGGTATTTCCAGACCATACGTTAAGGGCCGGGTGCAAGCAAGGTCCTAGGCTTCCAATGAGGGTTTCTCTGATTCAAAAGTGAAAACTGGAGCGGAGAGATGTGAATAGTTTCTGGTGTCATTTGGTTTTACATCACATGCATCCTGGAGCAATCTGGGAGTCCAAAATGGACCAACAAGACCAAATAGAGTTCTCTGGAGTTGGTTCCTCCACCACACCTATGATTGCCCCTATTGAGATCGTTAATAGGTAACGAACCAAGCTGCTGATATGGCAGAAACGTTGTCCGGCATACTGCTTGTCACGAAATCCGCAAACGAGTCCATGCTAGTCTTTCGATGGCCACCTTCACCCAAATCGTCACCTCGACTCAGTCGCCCAAAACCAAGCACCATCTCAGTTCCACTCGACCTGGACAACCCATGGAGAGCCTCTAATTATCCTGCCTTGCCTTCAGAGGACATCAAGTTCGCACCGGATGATGCCAAGGACTATGAATGGAAGCGTCCCGCCTCTTTTCGCGACCGTATCAAGGGATTTTCTCATCCTGCTTCGCACCCGACATCAGGTCGCAACTCTCCAACCAAGGACGGGTTCATAGAGCACAATGCGATCGACGAGTATGACCACGTTTACACCTATTCTTCCGACTTTCTGGGAGTCATATTATGTCCACAGCAAGGGATGTGTCACCAGAAATTCGAGCTTATAGTCGACGATCTGGCATTCATAGGACACCCGGTCTGCGCCGAAAAGGATGTCGACTGGAAATTCATGCCAGAAAAGCAGAGCAAGGGCTCAAGTACTCGTGGGAGAGAATCTAGGAGCGTTCGGTCCCAGCATCCAAGCCCAGATAGGGCATCTTCGTCGGATCGAGTTCAATTTGCTCCAAGTTCATGGCTGCAGCTCTTCCACCTCGTTTTTGTCCTTGACCTTCCCGATCCCTCGTCTTCTGCTTCCGGAAATTTGTCGAAATATTACGATATTATTTACGAACAGATTGCATTCGTCGTTACAGCCGTTCTTTTCCAAGAGCAGGTGTGCAACAACTTTGTAGAGCGTGAATGTGAGGATCTAGGGAAGTTGAAGGAGCACTGCATTGCGAAAGGTACGTCGCTCTCTATTCGTCCATTACAGTGTTCTTAGGCTATTCAGGTGAACCGTTCTCCAGTTTTGTCGCCAAAGCGCTACAAGCTTCTTCTATTGCTTCAACTATGAAGATCCTGTTTGATTCGATAAAATCGAATTCTATGGCCTACCTTTCCATCAATAACATACCGCTGGAACTTCAACTCCCTCCCTTCCTAGACGATCACTTACTACACAGTACAGAGGACGTTGAAATCGATTTCGCACATCACCCGGATGATGAAGGGTTACAAGCATGGGGCCCAGACATGACATATGGATGGAGATTGCCTACTTTGGCACCTTGGAAGAGCTTGTTGCTACTGGATGATACCAATAGAGTGGACACTACCGCCAAGAATATTCCAACTACGCATGAGGACAGGATTTTAATTGATGGTTTGGTGAGATTTCTTGAGACAGCTTCCGTGACGCTTTCGTGAGCATGTTGCCATCCGTCATCACGTTTCATTGGTGTTAATGGAGTTTAGGCTTGCAGATATGGCGAGTTTGTTAGATTGGGACCTCGAAACACAGATATTCCCAACTGTGAGATGGCTCGTCCAACACCGAAGAGCAAAGGTGGTTGACCTCGTGCACTCTGGGTTGAAAACGGTGTTTACGCTTCCACCCAAGTTTGACTACCCGTGAGTATGGTATGCAATACCTTCACAAGGTGATTCTTACAGTCTATCCAGGCTGGCTCAATTGACAGAGGAATTCGATCAGCAATTTTCCCCGCATGGTGTACCACCTCTGCCCAAAATCCTCGCCACAATCGCGACTTCAATCTCTAAGCAGACTGACAACCACTTCTTCGCTTCCGTCGTACAATCAAAGAAAGAAAACATCCCCATCTATCAAGATGTCATACTATGGATGTTAAAGCGCGATCTCCTTATCACCCTACATCTCCGAATACGGATCGTTGTCACAAGAGATATTAAGATCCGTGTTAGAGTAGCGAGGGATAACAAGAGGAAGAATAAGCAGGATAGAGAGCAACTCCATAGTGGATTGAGGCAAGAGCTGGACGCTAATGGACCCTTTCCTGGTCGTGGTGGATATGGACATGGAGTTGCTCATCCGCACACGCATACTCATGGACATGGGGCTTTACCTTGGTTGTCGTTTTCTCCAAAGAGCGTGCATAGGCATATTCAGAAGATACCCTCCGCTGAATCAATGGCGAAACGGAGGGATATTGGGTCTGGGGGTGGTAACCTTGCAGCAGGGTCGGGTGGGGCAGGTGGGCATGACCACCCGGGGATGATGGATGAAGAATATGAAGATAAAGGACTGGAGGATGATGAGGAGGACGATGAGGATGACGACGATGAGGATGACATAGGATGGAATACGGCTGAAGACCATTTGTGGCCTTCGATTATTCCTGATCCTGGGAGGGCTACGCCGCTGCAGAGGAGGTGGCTAAGCGCGATGTCGGAAAAGAAACCGGCGCATATAGCGAGGCGATTTGAGTTGTAAGTTCATTTGAGGGTTTACTGATTTGTTTTTAATCTTGGGTGGCAGGATCAATCAGTATTTCGATGGGAAGAAAACGGATGACGAGATACTGTATAGAGCGGAGATCTCGAGAAAGCAACTGAGAGAGGTACTGCATCATTATGATGAATATGTAAGCCTAGCTTCCAATTCTGCAGTGTCCTTACACTCATTGTGTTTGAAGCTTCAAACGTTCCTCCACCCATCATAACCAATGACGATTTTTGTATCTTTGTCCTAACAAACTTTTCTGCATTGGAGGCGCATGGGATTCCCGCAGCTTCATGCGAAGAGCAGGTAGTATGCTCGAGTCCTGCTCCTACTCAAATATCGTCAGGGTCAGGCGGACCTGGGCATAGGAGCGCTGTGCTAGATAGTAAAGGGAGGCGTAAAAGCAGATTGTATACTATTGATCTAAGCTCACGTCCTTGTGTACCCAACCTAGCAACCTTGTGGCCTTGCTACTATCAAAGAATGCCTCGTATCCTTCCAAAGCTCGTCCATCCCTCCATGGTACATCCTTCCAATACTCCTCCTTTAACTCCTGAGATGTCTTCTCTTCAGTAGCCACAGTAGGTGCAACAATGAAGAAGCTCTCGTGACCTTGCCAACCTGATCCATTAGCGTTGGGAACGGTTATTGCTAAAATAAATGCTTCTGCAACGGATTCTAGGTGGGTGTATCCCCATAGATCGGAGCTGGCATGTTGGACTGTACGAGCGAGAGCTATTGAACGGCTGGGGACGCAATAGGAGGGACGGAGGCTCGCTATTCGGAGAGTCGGGTAGCGTCGGACTATACTATCTGCTTGAAGCTCGCAGGCACTATCAAAATCAGTGTGAATGGTAATAACATATTAGAACATCAAGTCAACGGACATCATATGGAATGGATTTACGCTTTTGCCAGTCCATACGGCTCATCGGGATTAAGAGGGTGGTTCTCGTCAAGTGGGAAGTAATTGAAGTGGTGCTTTTTGGCGAAGAAGAGGTTGATGACATTCACTGACGATGCTTGGGCTATACGGGTGATGCCCAATTCTGCACAGGCTGTGAGGACGTTGTACGCCATTGCGACATTCCTTTTTCAAGTTTAGTGCATTTTGAGTCAGTTCATACGCAAGTCATGGTTAGCATTGTTGTTATCGGTATCAATCCGATGGCGCGAGTGAGAATAGACGACTTACACATTATGCATAGTCACTCCGAAGCGATCACTAGGTGCATACACAGCCAGATGTATAAGTCCATCCGGTGCGCGTTTCTGCAATACCTCTTTGGTAGCCTTGAAATCCTCCAGATCTACTTGAAAATATGTATAATTCGGATTATCTGCATGTTCTCCGACCACGTTATCAGCGGCCTGACTCAAACCACCTTCTTGAGAGGGAGGGCCATGAGGATGAATGTCGAGCGCGATGACTGTACAACCCCTGTTGAGAGCGTTTCGTACAACGTATTTGCCGACCAAGCCGCTTGAGCCTGTAATGGCTACCTTCATGTCGGCTTTTGAGTTGATATGCCCGGAAAGAGTAGGTTAAGGTGCAAGTACATAATAAACTGACGGAATTCCTGCGATAATCAAAACAATTCTCGATACGCACAGACATATTCTGCCCATATATAATGTATAAACGAGTAATAAAGAGGTATCGTGGAATCCCGAGCCCCCACTTTAATCTACTTGCCACTGGAGGACAACTTCAGCTCACGTCCTTATGTATCCAACCTAACAACCTCGTGGCCTTGCTACTATCAAAGAATGCCTCAAATCCTTCCAGTGCCCGTCCACCTCTCCAAGGAACATCCTTCCAATACTCCTCCCTCAACTCTTGCGAATATTTTTCTTCCACAGCTACACTAGGCGCAACGATGAAAAACGCCTCGTGGCCTGTCCAGCCTAGCCCATCAGAATTGGGAACAGTTACGGCTAAGAGGAACGCATCGGCGACTGAGTCTAGCTGCGTGTATCCCCACAGATCGACGCTGGCGTGTTTGAGCGTACGAGCGACTGCTGTGGACCGTTGGGCGACGCAGTAGGATGGCCGGAGGCTTGCGATCCGGAGAGTTGGGTAGCGCCGGACTATGCTGTCTGCTTGGAGTTCAGAAACACTGACATCGCGTTCGGGGTTGTTAATATACCACGCGGAATAAATGAAGATGACGCATGATGGGGTGGACTCACACTTTTGCGAGACCGTAGGGCTCGTCGGGATTCAGAGGGTGGTTTTCGTCCAGTGGGAAGTAGTCAAAGTGGTGCTTCTTGGCGAAGTAGAGGTTGACGACGTTTACGGACGACGCGTGGGCTATGCGGGTTATGCCTAGTTCTGCGCAGGCCATGAGGATGTTGTATGACATTGAAACGTTGCTAGCGTGATTCAGGTGAAGACATTCAAGAACAGATCAACGATTGTCGTTCGGGCGGTCGGGTTAAGCACCTGTGGTTTGAGTTTGGATGGGCGAGGATGCGGGTTTTACTTACGCATTATGCAAAGCCGCTGGATCGGATTCATCTGTGCCGTGAGGTAGAAGTGCGGCAAGATGTATGACACCCTCTAGTGCGTGCTTCTGGAGTATATCCTTCAAGGCTTTGAAGTCTCTTACATCTACCTGGACATATGTGTAGTTCGTGTTCTCTGTATGGTCGCTGCTACCCTGGTCATCTTGAGAAGAGGCCCCGGGAGGGTGAATATCAAGCGCGAGGACTGTATGGCCTTGTTGGAGAGCGTGATGGACAACTGATTTGCCGATTAGGCCGTTTGCGCCTGTAACAGCGATTTTCATGTCCACTCGGGTGTCGACGAAGGTCGGAGGAATAGGCGATAATCAACTCATTCTAATAAGTACCAATCAATGCTAACGTTAATGCTGTATGGGGACAATGCTAGATAGGGGCTTGTGGGGTTGGACGTGTGATGTGGACATCTGATCATGACCTTTGAGAGTCTGGGGCGAGATTGATGGGGTCGCTTTTGATGGATAACGCGAGGGTATTGCAAAGCGATATTATATTCATAATACGATATGGCTCGTCGTCGGTGTGCGTAGAGCCAAGCCCAGACCAAGTATCCTGAGTCCATGGTCTATGGGGTTGATGAGATAGTACAAGTAGATCAAGCAAATTAACTGTCAGTGGGTATACTCGCTCAGAGCCCTTCAAACAACCTTGCAGTCTCAAGCCAAGCGATCCAATGGCCCAACAATATAATCCGATGGCCTCATACCAGTAGGAAAGAATTGACTCCCGACCAATCCCTTTCTGGCCCACGCATCAACTAACAGGTATGCCCAACCGACAACCCAAGCCATCGTCCATATCCATCCCCAAGCTCCCCCGACTTTCCCTCCAACATACTTTGTACGCGCGTGATTCCCTGCGCTATGACGATGGTTGTTTGAACCGTTGACGAATGCATCCGAACTGCTTTCATCGCCACTCCTCTCGGTAGTAGTGCTCACGACCACGGGCTTGGCCATAATTTTCTTCCACACCCCTTCCAATATCAATCCAACCCCCATAACTAAGAAATACCCGCCCATGCTGCTAAACTCTGCTCCCCTTCCCATTCCCCACAGCCCAAAGTTATGCAAAACTCCAGAAATGAAGAAGGCTCCTAATACGCCTCCTACTCGGCCTATTAGCAAGGACAGAGGGTATGCACCGACGGAGATGAAGTTGTCGCGGAAAATCTGGTGCCAGCGTTTGGCCCAAAAGTCGGTTAGAGAGGTTGAGCGCCATGGGGAGTCGAAGACTGGGGGCCACTGGGAGGGATGTTGGCCGAGGAGAGTTATGCCAACCAAGGTGAACAAAAGATAGGCAGCCGTGATCGCCGAGTAAACTGTCAGGCCGGAGAGGGCGCCGATGAGTGTTGAACGGGCATAGCGGTGTAAGGGAGGGAGTGTGTGATCGAAAATCGTACCACCCAAGGGTGCGCCAATGGTTGAAGGGGAGAACCACTGAACGGAGTAGTGGAACAGGTCGAAGGCGACGAGGTGGATAAGGAAGGAGATGAGGGTGTGCAGGAAGAAGAGAGGTTTGGAATGGGTTGGGCGGGTATCGTGGGGGACTTGGAGACCGTTGGACCAGTCCCAGCCTAAGCCACGGAAGTTGAACATGAGGTCCAGAGTATCCCATAGCTTGCTGCTTTTGTGCATTAGATTTAGAGGTTTGGAATGTCTGTTCGACTGTGTGTTGCCTTTTCCTTGCGCTTTAGATGAGGGGAGGTGGCTGTGGTGCAGTCTTTTGAATGGAGCTTTAACAAAACTCCATGCTGTTATGCGCATGGCAGACGTTGTAAAGGCCAACTGCAGTGGTTGAGCGACGCTCATGGGAGTAGGTGGATGCACGTACCACCAGTCCTTGGTTCAGATATACGAACGCGGGTTTATCCATCGACAAGTCAATGCGCGTGGCTCCATTGAAAGTAGTCCACAAAGACACTGGCAAGAGAGCGAGTCGTGTACGCCGGGTGTCGGGAAATTGGATGAGGTATGCATAGATGGAATAGAACACGAATGGCGGAAGAAAGTCACGGGCGAAGGTGAAGGGCGTCAAGTTGATGCGGGTGTGTGGCTCTGGGACAAGATTCGTTAACCTGCGGAAGAAAATGTTGAGAAAACGGAAGAACAATGGAGTCGGGTGGCACGCACTCACCAAGACATAGCAGTGATGACCAAATTCGCGACAAATATCAATTCCGTCTCGACCTCCTGGACGCAACGCTCTACCAGAGTGACTGTTGAACTGGAGAGAGTGGGTTGGGGTAATCGGGTGTGGGACCCTGACGCTCCCTTCTTTGGGGTAATGGCATCATCTCGAAGACCTCCACCAACGTGGCACTACTGTGGCTGTACCTCGCCTAAATGCTTCATATAAGTGTCCTAGATCTGGAAAACCCCACTGCGCAGCGTTGGTCTGTCGAAGCCAGTGTGAGCTACGGAGGCCGCAAACCGTCGCACGCTATCATATATATCCCCTGCCAGACTGACACCTTGCTGTTTGCAAAGCCTGCCCGCCCCTGGACAGTCTTTATTTTTTTGTTCTTTGGGGTGAATGGCAGCCCGAAGTGGTGTTGCGCCCACAGCTTGGCTTGGGGAAGGCACTTAACACATGTAATACACAACACAAAGAGTATAACCTAGCGTCCCAACTCAAGATGCCGAGCAAATTATTGTACAAAATTGGCCAAGACTGTCAATTACTCTGCATGTTGCGTTTGGCGTTGCTCTGCTCAGTTTTGTGGGCTATGGAGTGGCACGTATTGGCCTGCAGGTATCAAGATGGTGTGTATAGCTCACCGACTTTCTTTTCTCTCGACTATTTCATTTGGCTGGCAAGCAAGTCAGATTAAAAGTGGCTCGGACCGGCTATGCTTACAGCCAGAGGTGGATCATCAATGTAGCCGCCCCAGTATACTGTACCCCGCCTAAACACATCACGTAGGTGTCCTAGATCTGGAAGTCTGAAAGAAGTCCGTTTGTCGCAGGCGCAGCACTGGTATGTCAGAGTTGGTGTGTCAGCTACGGAGGCCAACCGTAAACCGTCGCACGCTATCTTGAACTATATATACCCCATGGCCGATGGTTGAATCACTTGGACCTTTCTCATCAAGCAATGGGCAGACTAGACACCTTGCCGTTTGCAAAGCCAGAAACGAGCCCGCCTCTGGACGAGAGCTTTTATTCTCTTGACAAGCAAGAGACTGAATTTTTCTCCACCTTGTCTGGTATCAAAGACGAAGAAGAGCTCAAGAGGCACATTATCGCCGTTCAAAAGAAGGCCTATGTGGTGAGTTCTCAGTTTTCGACCTCATACGCGTCTTTGACGCCCTTGCGCGGTGCAGATCTATGGATATCCTTGCATCCGACACTTTGCGTTCACAAGGTGAGGGTGATACGTGTCCAGTGAACTTGCATCATTGAATGGCAATTAGGTTAAAGATATCTCGTCTACCGGCCTATCCTCACGCACTTCGCTTGGCGAAAGAACGCCCAGGAGCGTTGTTCCTTGACATAGGTTGTTGCTGTACGTCCACGTTTATTTGTGTTGGGATGGTTTATTTAAGTGGCGCTAGTTGGTAATGATACGCGCAAGATCGTTCTTGATGGTTGGCCTGTAGAGAATGCGATAGCATCAGACATCCAAAAAGGTGCGTCCCCAACCAGGAGTTTGCTACGCCTGTGCAGCCATGCTGATGTGCGCTAGGTTTTTGGGATTACGGACACGAGCTGTTCAATTCTACCCCACAATCATTCCCAGCTACATTCCTTCCAGGGAATGCTTTTGATGACAACTTCCTCTCCTCCTCTCCTCCAGCCGACTCGTCCCCCACTGTTGACCCCCACTCTCTTACTTCCCTCAACCCTCTCAAGCACAAGTTATCCGCCATCCATGCTTCCTCGTTCTTCCATCTTTTCGAGGAGGATCAGCAACTCGATCTAGCTCGTCGCATTGCCACTCTTCTGTCTCCCGAGCCCGGCTCAGTAATCTTTGGCACACACGTCTCGAGGCCTGAAAAAGGGAACAGAACAGAAGTTACGCTCAAGAGAAGTGCCGATGACCAGTCCGAGAATAGACCTCAGCAATACATGTTTTGTCATTCTCCAGACTCGTGGAAGGAGCTGTGGGATGGCATTGTGTTTGAGAAGGGTCAAGTCAAGGTAGAGGCGGTGTTGAAGGAAGTGAGTGGTGAAAAGTATAAAAGTTTCATCAACGAAGTGGCCCCAGACCAAAAGTTTTGGATTATGCCGTGGTCTGTGACGAGGTTGTGAGTGACCGAGGTCTGCTTTGTAAATCCAATGAGCGAATGTAATATTAATGCGACATTGTCATGTCCCATGAACGCCGTGACGAGGAATCGCGATCTCGTTCTTGTTCGGATTCGATCCTTCGCTGTCTTGAAAGCCGTCACGAAGCTCTAGAATACAATGGACGTGATAGAGTACGTTGAGCCAATCATCGCGAACGCACCCCTCAATGCAGCTTCAAGCACGTAGACCTTGAAATGTATACAATCCCCGTGCGTGTCAATTAGGATACCGCATCCATCAGTGCCTTGTTCGCCATCGACTTTCTCATTCAGTCTCACAAAGGCCACGACGATGGCACTCAAAAGTTGATCTGTCTTGGCTGACGACTATGGCTCGACCTACTGACATTCCTTTTGCGAGTCCAGAAACAAGTCCAACCCTAGACGAAAGACATTTACTCGCTTGATAAGAGACAGATTTTTTGGCGCTCCGACCGGACTTAAGAATGAGCAGGCGCTGATGGAGCATACCCTGTCTGCCCAGCGCAAGGCCCATTCAGTGAGTGAATTTAATCGGTGTATGCGTAGCGCTTGGTATGATCGTTCACCCAACTCAGGCCCATGGCTACCCATGTATCCGGTTAGTGGCGTTTACAAAGTATGCCAGAGACGTCTTCGGCGGTGCTGCGCGGCTAATAGCAGGTTGAAGGTATCTAGATGGTTGTTCGCATATGACCAAGTGTCGGGATTGGCAAAAGAGCGTCCCGGTGCGATATTTCTTGCAAGTAGACTTTGAGTCGCTGTCGACATTCAACCTCATCAATGGACTTCGTTTAAGCCGGGAATGATATCCGAAGGAACGTTCTTGGTGGTTGGCCTGTAGAAAATGCCATCGCATCGGATTGAAGGCCAATATCCTGTCCGAGTTTAGTCTCATTTTCGAGGGTACATGTGACATACTACAGCATTTTGGGGCTACGGCCACGAACTATTCAACTCGACACCTCAAACCTTTCCTGCAACTTTCATCCCGGAGACGCATTTGACGACCATTTCGTGTCACCAACTCTAGCTTCCGCTAAGGATCCTGCCCCAAATTGAACCTCGGACAACCCGCGACTGGAGTGGATGACACTTGAACGTTCAAGACCTGGACCTCCGCACGCTCACGTCACTCATCCCGTTGCAAAACAGAGTTTCCGCAATACATGTCTCAGTATTCTTTCATCTCTTCAATGAAGATCAGCGGCTTGATCTGGCCAGACGGGTTGCGGGGTTACTTTTTACGGAACCGGGGTCTGTCGTTTTTGGGTCGCATAGGGGGAGAGCTGTGAAGGGGAATAGAGTCGAGAAGGGTTGTTGGGAGTGGGCCGGAAACGGGGGGAGGGAGTGATGGGAACTGCAGTGGGCCTAATGCGTACCAGTCTGAGGCTGAGCTGGGGCAAATGCAGTGAGGGGAACAGAATCAATGGAGGTGGGAGGACCAGAAGTGAGCATAGCATCAACTGTTATCTCCGCCGATGCTAATTCTCGTTCTGGGTATAACGAGAATTGTGGGTGTATCGGCGACGGAACAGTGACACGTTATATGTTTTGTCACTCTCCGAAATTATGGGTCGGACTATAGGACGGTGGCACATTTAAGAGAGGCGAGGTCAAGGTAGTGACGAGGTTGAAGGGGGTGGAGGAGCTGGATTTTGTTAGTGCGGAGTAAAATTTGGAGGATGAGAGGTTTTGGAACTTGGAATGGTCTGTTGCAAGGTTGTGAGTGGCCGGCGCCAACTTAAGCCTTTCAGGCCTCCAGCCAGCTGGGTGAGTTTGTGCACTTGTTTGTGTGTTAACGAAATTCATTTGGTTATGTGTTCAAGTTCGAGTTTGGAATCTTGGGCCCTTAGTTTGTGGTTGAGGCGTTCGACGGTCAAAGCTCAATGATGTCACCCGATACGCATATCAAATCCGCGAAACGTCGGACCCATATGTTTGATGGCGGTGGCTACAGGCTTGGTGGAAAAAACCCCTCATTCTAATCCCGATCGGAACAGGCCAGGAAAAGGTATTTGGAGCAAAAAATGAGACACTCATGACAAGTACGTAGACAGCGGCCGCTAGGCCGCTGGAACGCGCATTGAGCATACACTCCGTATAGAAAATGCTCAATAGCAGTTTCTTACCTACGGAAGTGTCGATGCCGAGTTTTGCATGATTGGACTGGTACGTTATGCCCAGCAAGTCCTTCATCTTTTGAGATGCTTATCCTCGATTGAGGTCGCAGAGAGGCCCCTAATCTGAATATTGTCTTATGAATCGCCGGTTACTTATTTTTATCTTTTAGTAATAATGGTGCATCATCCATAGGCATGCGACAGGTATAAATCTCGGCAGCTCACGGAGGTATAGGCTCAAAAAGCATGGCTTTCATTCCCCATCCAGCACCAAGTGATTCAGGCGCCCAACCTGAGTCGTTCGCTAGTAGGATTCATCACGCCATGCCCTCCAACGCCTCAGCTATTCCTAGTGCTACGCTGGATGATGAAGATCGCTATGAGCTAGGGAAGGACAGAAATCTCATCAGAGTCTTTGACAAGACATCACCATTTGCGAGCATAGAAACGAGTCCGCCATTGGAGGAGAGCTTGTATTCAATTGTAAAGGAAGAGGCTAAGGAGTTCCTCAAAGCGGCGACTGGGATTCAAGACGATGGCGAGTTGAAGAGGCATATAATAGATGTTCAGAAGAAGGCTTACGCGGTCAGTATCTTTGCAAAACAAAGAGGGATTAACAGGGGATATTAATCGCTGAGCCTACAGGTCTACGGATATCCTTGCATACGATGCTTCTCTTTCGCCAAGTGTGTATCTTGTTGCGGGATGTTCCAGATGTGTTAACCGAATAATGTTGACTAGCACGGAGATGACCAATCTACCTGCCTATTCCCAAGCTCTCCAGCTTGCTGAAGAACGACCGGGTGCTTTGTTCCTAGATATAGGGTGTTGTCGTACGTCATCTTTCTGTATACTGAGCCAGCGCTTGACTAATTTTCCTCAAAAGTTGGCAGTGATGTCAGGAAATTAGCGTACGATGGCTGGCCTGCTCAGAATATTATTGGTTCAGATCTGCACAAAGGTATGCTTCAATTGTTATTTTTTGGATTGTTTGCCTTGAACCGTTAATTACTCCTTTATGTCCAATCTGAACAGAATATTGGGCTTGCGGGCACGAATTATTCAAGTCTACCCCAGAGTCCTTCCCTGCATCCTTCATCCCAGGGGACATATTCGACGATAATTTCCTTAGCCCTACCCCGGGGTCTGCCGACACCCCTGTTCCAGACCCACATACGTTAACCTCTCTCAATCCATTAAAGTCCAAGCTTAGCGTTATCCATGCTGGGGCGGTATTTCATCTCTTCTCCGAGGAGGGTCAACTGGACATGGCGCGTCGTCTAGCCTCGTTGTTGTCCCCAGAACCTGGGTCCATGATCATGGGCTGGCACGGTGGGAGACCTCAAAAGGGCTATCGATACGAAGTAATTGCTCCCCATCAGAAGGAGAAGAGTGGACGTGACGATCCCGCTAGTGACCATGAAAAGAACAAGGATGGTGTACAAGAAGGGAAGCCTGAGGGTAAGGTTGAATTGAACAAAGTCCACATGTTTTGTCACTCCCCTGAATCTTGGATTGAGATGTGGGAGGGTGGGGTTTTCACAAAGGGTGAGGTAAAAGTAGAAGCGAGGCTAGTTGAGATGGAGAGGGTAGACCTGAAACGCTGGGTTGATATGCAAGACCCGGCTGTGAGGTGGTGGCATTTGCAATGGTGCGTTACGAGATTGTAGTGATCCATGGCCGTGAAGGGAGTTAGTCCATCTTCTTTGTTTTTGGAGTTCTGTATGAGCGACAATTCTGTACCCAAGACTTCGTATGATCAGACAAGTTGTTATTCATGACGATACGACCGCACAGTAACACGTAACGCGCAAATGACGATAGCAAAAGATATACTCGAGAAATGCAACGATGAGTCTGAAAGCATAAGAATCGTGATGGTCGTCAGTAGTCGTCCCATATGTGAAAGTTTGAAAGTTCATTCCGAGAAGTAAAACCCTTAAACCGTATTTCCAGCCTTTACCAATTTCAGTTCGTCCAGATCAAGTAAGTGCGTAGGGATGTCGGCGACTACGCGTCGTTCCTCATACCCCTGGTAAGCATCAACAATAAGTTCTCAATCCTAGCTTGACGATCCTGCAAAGGGGAAAATAATATTTCAGTTAGAAATCACCGCGTAACCAAAGAGTTGTAAGGAAGAGATCATCTCCGAAAACTCGCTCACGAACAAAGACACAGGATGACATACCTGGAGCTCTTTCATTTCATCTTTCAATTTTTGAACCGGCAAATTTTTAACATCTTCAATCAGCCCTTCCATCCTTTTCAAGCTTGACTGCGTTGCTTCAACCACGTCCACTTGGCCAATCATGTTTGGCGCACTGAGCAGACCAAGACCACTGCCAGAAGAAGGGAATCGATTGCCGAATAACCTTGCGAGTGGACTGATTGGGCCTGAGCCACTAGCACCCAAGCCGCTACCACCTGTACCCTCTTGCGAATCAGAGGGCGGTAGGGCGCTAGTAATAACAAGCCTCGGGGACCCGCTGGCAGAAATAGCAACGGCCTCCCGTTCTCTGTGTGCAGGTGACCTAGGCGTGCTGCGTGGCCTTCGAGAACCATTCTCTCTGGCACTGGAAGGGGAGCGTCGCCTTTGCTCGGCCTGTTCACCGGAGGCCTCAGCCCGGAGATTATCTCTAGATCTGAGGCTCCTTAAAGTTCCAAACGTTTCATCAGCACGTTCCTCTTCGTCTTCCCACAGCCCAAGGTCATGGTCGACGTCAACGTCAAAAATCACGTCGTAGAGATTACTGGCTGTGGATCCCACGATTGCTTCGATGAAGGGAATATTTTTGATATGCCTGGGGAGTGAATTGAATAAGGTTTGCGCCGCTCCGATGCTTGATTCTCGGAATTCTTGGCCTTCGGCAAGATGTCGCTCATAGAGAGAGATAAGGAGCAAAACGGGAAGGTTAGTAAATTTGATTAGGAACACGTTGAGTGTGTGTAGCGCCCTTGGAGTCAGAACAAAGCTTGCTGGTTTGAGGATCAGGAATGCAAGAATATTGAATGGCGGCTGATAGGAGAACAGCGCATCCGATTTAACACTGTGAAGAGGAAGATGTGGGCGCGAGTTATACGACGGCCGAGGTGAGATAGTACAGCAAAGCGGTAGGAAAAAGTACTAACCCTTCGATTGTGGAGATAGCAAATTGGAACAAGTACTAAACGGGAACAATGGCATTATGGCAAGGCGGCGCGGGTCAGCGATTCCTTTCGGGGCTTGGATACATTATTAAATCACCTCTTGTGTTGCTTTCTGTGTGCGCATCGTAAAGTAAAAGGAACACGTCAGTCCGAGTTCAAGAACGTGCAGGGTAGGACGTGACGAGAGATCGCAACATGGATACATACCGCGTCGATACGAGCAACAGTATTGGATAAAATGGAAATAAGGACTGAAAACGTGGCAATGGCGTTCCTCGATCAGATCTAGATGGCGATTGTAGCCTGTCACTTACTGGTTAGCAGCAACGTGTTGGAAAGTGCCGCAAAACCTATCATCAAAATGGGTCCAAATAAGGGGTGGAAACTGGAAGCTTGGGCAAAGCTGAGTGAGACATTCCCAAACCAGATTTGGACCATCAGCCATGCAATAGACTTCATCGTCCACCGTTCATGCTCGGTGGGATTATCCTTTGCTAGAATAAGGCATTTGAAATGCTGTGCGATGCAGATTTTTCGGATGCTTACAGAGGGTCCACAGGGTGAACAGCAATCCCGAGAAACAGACCGCAGCAATGCCAATGAAGAAGACAAACTGGGAGATCATCACCCGGAGCGACCTAATGCATGTGGTCAATGACGGGCAACGTGCCGGAGCATTGGACCCACAAGATGACAACATTATTAGAGATCGCGAAGAACGCCAGCCTGGGGGTAATGAGCCTTTGTTCCACACGCAGTAAGGACACCAACAACACCGCCGCGTACCTCGGAAATAGTATACAGGCCCCACAAGAGAGGATGTCGAATGCAATAGTAGAAGTTTCGACTAAATTCCTAAGTCGTGAACGGAGATTCAAGCTTGCAGTCTCTACTCACCGTTTCCGTCGCTGAGTCCCTTGATCCTTAGCCCCAGGTAGAGCACGAAAATGATATTAAAGAGGAAGTCAAAGGCATTCCAGATCTAAAAACGTTCTCAACGGACGAACGCAAGAAGCCGTATGCGCATATATTCACACTTGCGATGTAGACTAGAATCAAACTCGTAACTATGCAAAATCAGCAACCAGAAAGAAACTTACTGATCCATCCATGCTCGCTAGCCGCAGTGTACTCCTCTAATGCAAATGCGCTAGCCATAATTATGAACGCGCATTCCCAGGGAGTAACACTATTCAGATCCCTGTCTGCCAGATTTAAGCATCACGGTACCGAATGCACGAACTCTAGGAGCGCGTACTGGACAAACACAGAACAAAGGTCAAGAGAAGCACCACGAAGTTGAGGAATTCTAGAATAGCACCGTATCGGGGAACGCGGAGCCTGATAAAATAAGTTAATACCCAGCACTTAGCTTAGATGAACGTAAACCAAACCTATAGTGATCCAGCAAAGGAGCTTTGCGTGAATCGTAGATCTCAATAGCACGGGGCTTGTAATTGTCTGCCAAAACTGAACGAGTTCCAGCAACCGAAAAGACCACATGACCAGAATATATGTCATTAACAACTTTTTGAGATACAGGTGAGGAAAGAAACTCTTTTGCTTTTGTTGAGATTGCCATCTCCAGAATGGTTAGACTGCAGAAATGGGGGTTTAGGGACGAAAAGGACATACTTCTAGGGCAGTACGAGGCGAGTTCATCTCGTCATCGTCAACTCTTAGGGTTTGCCTTACTTCATCCAGCACTTCCTGGGGTGCACCAGCAAGTGGGTTCCATGCTGTCGTCAAGACGGCCACAAGCTGGATATAGTTGGAAGCAAACCGGCTCAACAGTTTGATGGCCAGCAGCTCACACATCATTGCGCGGGTTCGCATGACTCCGGAAAAAGCAAGGTCACTAGCAGCTTGGGACTGGAAATAGGAGCGAACAACGAAGCACGCGTATACGACGGCCATATTCTTGAGACGAGCATAGCGATTGACGAGCGGACGAACAATAGAAAAGTTGATATCCGATGCCGTCAGTTGTCTGTAGATGTTCAGATGGTTCTCAATTCGCGTCTTTTCGCACAAAGAAAAGGACTAACTGCCAGGTAAGTGAACTATCTGCATACGGCAATCATCGAGATGAGCACAGATGCGATGCAGAAAACGATAGATAGTACCAATTGTTCTCTGGGAAGGGAACTTCTACGTCAGCGGTGTTCAGGGAAGCGGTTTTCTGCGCAATGCTCACAATAACGTCTCTCTTGAGTGCTGGGATAAGTGGAAAGACCTTGACGGAGGCCACATCATCAACGGTTGGAGCAAGAAGATGCGCTGTCTGCGTCTCTGGATCCATGAGGGGCCACGGCGTGCGCTCACGGAATGCCGACGAGTTGGTTGCCAAACAAGCTCGGGGGCAAATACGGAGCAAACAGCTTGGTGATGGCGGGTCAAGAGCACGCGAACAATGTTCAGAGACACGCGGCAAACCAGATTACAAGCGCGCGACGCAGGGTCGACGCTCCCCCACAAACAACGCTCTCTTCGGCTAACCCGTGGTGGCAGCAGTGCCTGTCTTTTTGTCTTCGCCACTGCATCCAATTGGCTGGGGCCCGCTGTGACGCAACTCGCCGTCTGCGTTATTGTTTTCGGATATTGCCTGCTAGCACTTATCTCCCCGGTTATTTATTAGCTAATACATCATCTCCATTTTAGCCTTCCTGATCAGGAAGCGGAACCCTGGTGCATTTTTCCGCTTTTGGTGCGATCACCAGGGTCAAAAGGGCCCCGACAAAGAAAGCATTTGAATTCATTTCTCTGATATCCTTTTTCCGTTCGCCTTGTATTCCTCTCCCTTAATACCCATACCATCTGCCACTGCCCTCTCCCCAATGCACAATGGGGGGCGTCTGCTGCTGTTTCTCTGAGCCCGTTGACTACGACGGTGAAGTCACTCTTTACCACTTTGACCTCCTACGCGCTGTTGGCAAAGGTGCCTTCGGGAAGGTGTGCTTACCTTGTATGGCCATCGTCCCTGCTCGATATTTATGGCTTCCTTCCTAGGTCCGGATTGTCGAACATAAGCGTACTAAGAAGCTCTATGCGCTCAAATACATCGACAAGGCCCGTTGCATAAGACAAAAGGCCGTTGCCAACGTCATTCAGGAGCGGAGGTTGCTGGAGGAGGTAAGCTGGCATCAACGACCATATTCCCACTCCGTTCAATATTCTTTGCACAGATCGATCATCCCTTCGTCGTGAATCTACGCTATGCATTTCAGGACGACGAGAATTGTTTCTTTGTGTTGGATCTCATGTTGGGAGGGGACCTGAGATGTAAGTTGCATTTCTAGGGCAGTGCATCGTTGCTCACTGTTCTCATCAACCCAGTCCACTTAGAGAGGAAGGGTCACATTACAGAGGAGAGCGTGATATTTTGGGTCGCTGAGCTGGCCAGTGCGCTCGAGTACCTTCATCGCAAACGGATAATACATAGGTGCGCCAGTTTTCCCACTGGTTCCCACTCGCAGTCTCACACCTGTCAACCACGACCAGGGATATTAAACCGGATAATATCTTATTGGATGCTGAAGGGCACGCACACCTAACAGATTTCAATGTTGCAATACACTATTCTGAGCGCCGTCTACACACCAGTGTCGCTGGGAGTATGGCCTACATGGCTCCTCAGGTCGTCGGGCGGAAAGGTTACTCTTGGCAAATTGATTGGTGGAGTTTAGGGGTCACGGCGTATGAGCTCTTATTCCACAAGCGTCCATTTGATGGCAAGAGCGCAGAGAGAATGACACAGTCGATTCTCAAGGACACTGTAAAGTTCCCAGAAGGAGCCAGCTCACAGTGTAGTGAGGCAGGCCTCTCGGCATTGAAAGGGGTGCGCATCTTTCTGGATTATCCACGCACATATCGTTAATGGCTCCGTAGTTCTTGGACCGCGACCCCAAAACACGGTTAGGATGCCAACCTGAAATGGCAGACGTGAAGCAGCATCCTTGGTTCGCCTCGATAGATTGGGAGAAGCTACAGAAAAAGGAGTGCAAACCTCCTTTCACACCCGACGTAAGCTACTTTATCCAATACACGTCAATACGAACGTTTTTTCTCACTTCAGGTCTCCTGCTGTAGATGAAGCATGCCAACTTTGACGTTTCTCACGAACTGGATGAGTTCCTGATGGTCGAGAAGCCCCTAACGCATACCAAGCGTAAGGCGAACACCGACCTCGATAAGCTCAAACCAGAGTTGCGACAGCTCGAGGAGCAGTACGTACTCAGTCCGCTTGGCATTCCCATCACGTATTCACCCCCTTTGCCACCGGCTGGCAGGTTCACCGTTTATGATTTTACGAACCCCAATCGTAAATCATATTACCCGCACAACCAACCGGTGGTGACGGGCTCGGACGCAGATCCTGATCGCACATTGGCGCAGTCGACGACGGGTACAATCGTACCGAATGCGACAATAGTGGAACGGTCGCTAGCAGGTTCTCCGGCTCTAGACACCATAAACGGATATCCACCAGCGACCATACCCTTATCACCCCCACGTAGCTCCACCAATAACTCCTCATAGTAGTTCTGCTCGGTCATTGGCGCCATATAATCACGTTCTCTCAAAAGGGTATGTATGCGCGTTTTGATTCTTGAAAATTTTACCTATTCACTCAGCATATACGCCACAATATATAGGATCGATCATTAACCGCACGGCTCGGCGCTATTGGCCAAGATAATAAAATCCCGACCACTCACATCCGTACCCCTCTCGCCTTTCATTATATCCACTTCACGGCTCTGCCCGCAATTAATTTTCATCACATGTCATTGGAACACAGCACACTCTTTCGGGACAGTTTTCGACTTTCATTTCCGCCCGCATTCATTCGATAGCTTTGTCAATACTCCGCAATATCGATAGGAGTCTGCAGAAGCTGATGGTTTAGACTCGCATAAAGCTTTACACTCACACACAGAAATATTATATACCCACACTCTGACGCTCGCTTGATTAAGCGCATTGTTGGGTTTCGGTGTCGGTGATGGCTGCTGTTAAAACAACGTTGCAAGCGCGACATGCGCCGTCATGTTCTGACAGCTGCCAAATTGTTCGCTATAATATTATCCACTATCCCACTAGGGCTGACGTATGTTGGTGTCTCGATTGCATTTGCGTTTCTGCTCCCAATCAATTTCTGCCCATTTTCGTTTTGATTATGCATCTTATTTTTTTGTCGATTATTTGCAGGCACTCAACGTACTCATTATTTGGCATAGTTCTCCATCACCTATCATCTTCGTTATGCATCTCTGAGAGAAAGTTCCCCCGTCGACATCGTCTGTCTTTTCCTGGCACACTCGTACTATCAGCTCTTTTTCATTCTCTTTTTCATCTCTTTCATCCCATCCGTTTGCATCCAACCACACCTCCCCCTACTCTCCACCTTATCTTTCCCCCCTAATCTCCCAGCTGTTGCATTACTTAGATGACCTTTCTCTATCCCATCCATCGATTCCATCCCATCTGGATTCAAGCTACATGCATCCCGTCCCCTTCCCCACTATGCCTCGCATTATTTGTAATGACTAAAAACCAAGTACTGTACTGCCCCCCTCCCCTTTCTTCATCCCTGCTACGATCATGATGACCATTCCGGCGTTCATTGCTTCGTGACCGAACGTGTGTCGGTCAGTTACTCATTATAGCTACGGCTCGTATTATACATGTAATATTTTTTTCATGCATTGGCATCAGCATGGTGCATATTGCTTAGGATGGCTTCTCTGTGATTAGTATATTTGAGCTCTCGCATCTTCTGGGCCGGACCTGAAACTTGACCTCCGAGCTCAGGCTCGAGCTCGGTCTTGGTACTGCTTGGTGGGAATCGAGAGTACAATGTCCAAGGACGTCAGTGATCAGAAAGTGTTGTTTTCGGGACTTGCCCCAGATGGGTATGTTTTGGTGGCTGAAACGTCGATCGTTATTAGGATTCTGCCATTCTGTGAGGGGGGGTTGAATGGTGTTTCCGGTATCGGTGTGGTGTTGTGGAGAGCGCTGGAAGGGGCTAGCGCCGAGCACTCGTCAGCACGGCGACGCGCGCGTGGTGCACTCTCCACCGTCGGAGGAAGGTGTTCGATGTGATCCTATGCGTTTTGCAAGGTTTCCTCTGGTTTATTTCACCCCCGAGGTCTGCGAGGCGTTAGATAAGGCTGTCGAAGCTCCAACATGACGGGTTGCTGTAGCCGAGATCAATATGTTTGCTTACAACGAGTACAAGTACAGGGTACGGAATGAAGGGTACATTGTAGTCGGAATAGTGCTGCTGGAACTTGCGTGGCGGTAGATGGCACAGCACTGTGACTGTGGCTGGAAGAGCGCAGACCGCGCAGATGACCTCACCTCTGCATCATTTAGCCAAGATCACTTCCTTCAACAGCTTGAACACGCACCCCAAGTATCACTGGCGAGACTCACATACTTTACACGAGCACCTTTCCACTTCATCAGGCAATTATCTCGCAATCAATCTCCGTGGCGTCCAATCCGACTTGGACCAAGGCATCGAGATCGCGTTAATCGATTGTATCACATATCAAAACCGACTAGCGATAGCATAATGTCTTCGGGACTGCGCAGTGACACTGAGAGTTCGAGTTCAGTCGTCGATTATTCGGATGACGAGCAGGATTCGAGCCGTACAAGGCGTCATATCCAATGGGCGGATATACCTACCGTTGGAGAGCTGTATAAGAAGGGAGACCTTCAACCGGATGAGGCTCCCAAGTTTCCTTATCGCGATGATTTGTTGGAGAAGGTTTCTGTTTTGTAAGTATGAATGCCTTTCGCTTTCATTGTAGCTTTGTGGAACGGGGAGCTTGGCGTCCTCAAGTGTTGTGCAACGGCTGGAAGAATTGGAATGGGGCCCGTGTTACGTTTCCTTGCAGAACGATCTGACTTTTTCGCCCATAGCCAAGGAGACATCACGCGACTGGACTTGGACGCTATCGTGAATGCCGCAAATAAGAGTCTGCTAGGTACGTCTCTAATGGACTGAATCATCACCATGGTCCTCAGTGCCCTGATTGTCTTTGGTACTCCTACATGTCCCCAATCTGGAACAATACCCCACACCCACTTTACCGGGGGAATTATGCGCATATATGTACCTAACCTGTTGGGGTTACCTCTTCCCTGGCATGATCCGTCATGTTGTGATCCATAGGTGGCGGTGGAGGTGAGTTCAAGACTATCCTTGTCAGTGCAACATTTTGATTGCCTGTCCCCAGTCGATGGTGCCATTCATTCCGCTGCGGGCCCGAAATTACTGGAAGAATGTATGCTACTATGCTAGCTACCATCCATCCAATTGACCCACTATTCGTAGGTCGAGGCCTGAACGGATGCTTAACCGGGCAATCGAAGATCACGAGAGGGTATAATCTACCTTCGTAAGTCTTGCTTTGCTGCTATGTCAATGCTGGTGGCTATAAAGGTCCTTCGGTGCTGTTAGGCATTACGTTATTCACACAGTTGGACCGGTATACAATCAGTCTCCGGAGAAGGCGGCACTACTTGCTTCATGTTACAAGACGAGCTTAAAGTTGGCAGTGGATAATTCTTTACGACAGGTCGTAAGTTCGTGAACTTCATCTTCAAGCTTGCATATTTTACATCGAAGCCCTGCCCGTGTCCTCCCTCGCTAGGCATTTCCTTCCATCTCTACTGGAGTATATGGATATCCAATTGTAGATGCCACCCGTATCGCGTTACATACAGTCAGGCAGTTTCTGGAATCCGACCTCGGAAGCAAGGTGGGTCATCAGCAATCGCTGCTTTTATCCTATTCTTATCTGATCTTTTACGCATCTGCAGGTAGACAGAGTGATCTTTGTGGTATGGAGTGATAGAGACCACGGAGTATATCGGTAAGTTTTCCATATACATATCTTACCTGTTTTGAACCCATTCCGTCATCTTGAACTTACGGGGTTTTTGTCCGCTGTAGGAATTTAATTCCCGAATATTTTCCTGGGGTGGTGTCCAAGGAACCATCTCAAGATCAATCGGAAGGGGTAGAGGACCAGTCTGGCAAGTCTGAAGCTTGATAACTGGATGCCCCATGATGAATGTATGTACGATAAATTGATAATAGCCTCCGTGTACACTAGCCCTGGATAGCATCACCTTCGTAATGCTTTCTACTCCAGCTATCTGAAGGCTGAACTCCTTGCAGCTCCACCGCAAAACTCTTGTGTGGTCCGCTTTTACCTGTGGTTCTTGGAGTCAGGCACGCGTAAGGCTTTTCTACGGGACTCTCGCTGTCCCTACGCCCAGTCACTTATAGTTTTTGTGGGGGAATGATGGACTGACAAGCTAGCAGGGCTTGACCATCCTAATTGCGGATAAGATGAATAGCGCATTGACACCCCCACACCCAGGGCGTTTTTAAGCGACTGAACTTTCCGTCACGCGCCTGCACCTGCCCGATGGGCCGTGGCTTCTTCGCTCTCCATCAAGGATAAAGCTGCTCCGGCAGAGCTGCAACATATAATTCCTTCATGATGTTGCTTCCCGGGCCGCCAAATGTCTTCATTTAAAGGTGCACTTCGCCTCATTCAGCAACTCGTGACCGAGGTTTTGTGCTTCTCTATCCCCCGTGATTTCTCCGCATTCCCCAACTTACACGCGCGATCATTCATCTCAGCCCTACTGAGCCATGGTAGCGATTGGATGTTTCGTGAATCTTTTGCGGTCTTACGCTTTTTGGGTATTCCTTGGTGACTCTCGTTGAGCGAAGTGATATTCTGGACTTCTTGTGCCGGCATCGAATGCGTGGCTCAATTTAGGGATCCTTTAAAGATGACACGAGAAGCAAGGCATGATTTGGTGCCGCCCAAGTCCCTCCCATCTCTGCTTAAATTGGACTTCTAGTCATCTGTGTTGTCTTCCTTCCCATCTGCACTCATTGTTCCAGTGAAGACGACGACGTGATTTTTGACTTGACCTCGGAAGGGTTAGGACTAGGATGAGAATTTTTAATATATTCGTTGCGGCGTTCTCGTCGATTGGTGAGCACTCTTTCGGCAATGAGTCGGGTCGACATTACTGAACTTTTGATTAGGCGCCTTTTTGTTCGGGTATGTACCCCAGGACGAACGCACTGAGTTGATCTGCTAAGTGGTGGCCGTCGCTTCTAGATACGATTCGTACGTAACCATGTTTTCTGTGGATTGTGGGCGATATCTGATTATGCGCACAGCGGAATTATTGCCTCAGTCATTGAAATGGAAAGATATAACCACCGATTCACTGATGATGCAAGCCTCAAGGGTGCCGTGGTATCGACTTTTAATGGTACGTTCACACAAGCACAAGTGATTGAGGATCCCATCTAAGAGTTTCGATTCTGTACCTACCTAGGTGGTTGCTTCTTCGGAGCAGCAGCAGCAGGGTGGTATGTTCACAGCCGGTGTGAAATGCAATAATTCACCCAGTTTGTAGGGCAAATGACAGATACGGTCGCAAGCGAACAATTCAAGTATGTTTCTAACAGCTCCAAAAGATGTGTCGAGCTAGATGATTGAACTTCTCTCGTGGTAGATCGGGTGTCTTCTCGCCATCTGGGGAGGTGCAATGCAGGCTGGTGCAAGTAATGTTGCTACACTTCTCGTCGGTCGGATTATTGGGGGATTAGCAATTGGGTGAGTATCCCCTTGCAGCAAATTTTCTGCTCCGTGACCGACGAAACGATCTCCTGACTCTCCCCTTCTTGATACTAATTAGTGTTCTGTCCATGACCGTTCCGTTGTACAACGTAAGTCGGCCCATCTAAAACGCGCTCTCATGTCGTGGTCACAATGGATGGGCTGCCTCCGTGGGGTTAATATCTGCCATGGCGGATCTGGATGTGACAGGGCTGAAGGACACGCGAGCAGTCGCTATTGGGATATTGCCCCGTGCAGCTGTCAGTGCTGATCTTACTATGTTCTATAGACGGAGGTTGCTCCACCCAAAATCCGTGGTTTCCTTGTTGGGCTTACACAGCAAATGATCGGGTTTGGGTTCATCGTCGCTAATTGGGTGAGTTCAGTCAGATAGATACTTCACCATTCCAATTATGGGTGGACCAAGACCTGTGGAATTCCTCCTGGATCGTAGGGAATGAATTTGACTGACCAAAATTTCTACGGGATTTGATTAGGTTGGATATGGTTGCTCGTTTATGGGTTCCGATGTATCCTGGAGGCTGCCTTTGGGCTTACAGGTTAGCCGATTCTCATGCCTTGTAGGAGAGGCAAGCTATAAATGATTCCCTTGTAGCTTGTACCAGCAGGTCTTTTGCTGATCGGTATTCAATTCTTGCCATTCAGTCCAGTGAGTGCATCCTGTGCTCCGTAGATCTATTCCCACCTGATATTCATCTTCAGAGGTGGCTCTTGGAAGTTGGCAGAGACGATGAAGCTAAGGAAGTAGTCCGCAAACTATATGGCACATCAACACCAGAGCAAATCGCTGAGGCAGATGCTGAATATGCTCAGATGTATGAGACAATTAAAGCAGAATCGGCTCGACGCAGCAGGAGATTGAGTGATCTCTGGTCAACACGACCCATGATTCACCGCACATTGGTTGCTATGGGTGTTCAGACCTTCTGCCAGTTCACTGGTATTAATGGTGAGCGCTATGTTTACCCTTCAAGAGGAATCCTAAGCCTTGTCACAGTGATCAATTACTTTGGTCCCATGATGTACAGTAGTCTTGGTGTTACTGGAAGTCGTGCTTTGCTTGTCCAAGGGTAAGTGTTAATTGGGCTGTATTATGATTGTGCTCAAGTAGGATAATTCCAGCATTTATGGCGCTGTTGGTCCTATTGCCAACCTCTTGTGAGTGACAACCACCCTTTGAGATTTCATCAGCATGTAACCCGCATCAAGCTTTATTACAGTGATTCTCGACCGCGTGGGGCGAAAGAAGCCACTTATGTTTGGTGCTGCTAGCTTTGTCGCCACGTTCTCCATCCTTGCAGCCATTGTTGCAACGAATCCTCCACTGGATGAAAACTCGCCTCCGGGCGCAACGGTCAATGTGGCAGCACAGCGGTTAGTATTCCATTTATACCCAGTTCGGATCAAGTGACAAACTGGCATGCCCTAGTGCCGGTATTGCTATGATCTTCTTGACAAGTATCTTCTTCTCGTTAAGTTTTGGCCCTGTCAGCTGGGTGCTCGCCTCGGAGGTCCGTTCATGACTTTCTACGGGGTTTGTGATTCCCTGACATCGCTTGCACAGGTTTTCCCTACAAATGTCCGCGCGATTGGAACTAGTGTAGCTACTTGCTCGAACTGGGTATGTGGATCCACTATCTCTTTAGGAGCATAACTGACAGAAGTCATGTTCGCAGGCCTTCAACACAATGCTTGGCCAGGTCAGTACACGTTTCCCTATAGAAGGACGTCAACTAATATTGGACGACAGGTCTCGCCCATAGCTATGAGGAATATCAAATGGAAGTTCTACATGCTATTTGTGTGCCTCAATTTTGTAGACTTCGTTCTTATCACGCTGTTCTTCCCAGAGACCAAAGGTGGGTCTTTATTTGTGCCCCTATCTTTACATTAAATTGTTGTACTTACCGCATTGCAACATCAGGTAAAACGTTGGAAGAGATGGCTATCGTCTTCGGTGACGACGTCTCACAAGGGAGGGGTTACAGCACGGAGAAAGATAAGGGAAGCATCACACATGATGCTTAAGAGTTACAGCATGACGAGGCCCACAGACAACTGCGCGCAACGTCTGAGGGCCACGACTTGATGCCTCATGACGAGTTACTACAAATGTTGTATATTAGGATGGCACCCAAATGAATTGAGATGCCCCCACGAAACAGGCGCAGTCCTTGGCTGTTGAATGAGTGGCCGCCACGTCGACTGAGAGGTATGCGTTCATTGAGTTACAGTCATAGGGACCGAACTAGAGAGCATCGTCATCAGAGACACGCGCTCTGCATCGTGTTTCGCTGGACAAGTCGTCTCACCCTAAAGTGACAACTTCCACGTGCCCGAACGTTCGGGGCACACGGGCTGACGGTAAGCCAAGCAACGTCAACTCCTATGACATTCAGAGAGCCAATCCACGGAATCCCGTTCAGCATTCGACCATTACAACCAAAACTCTAGCTGGCGGTCTAGGGAGAAGTGCTGTTGGGACTTGAGCGCAGGTACGCGGTATGCCATAAATTTTCGCTGTCCGTTGACGAGATGCCCAGTGTTCAAACTTCGAAAACACCGCAACTTCGAATTCATTTCCGGGCATTGTAATACCGCAGGGGTTCCGATTGTGACGATATCCAATTGGCTTACACCCGCCTCAGCACTCCGAACTGCGTTCACGAAGTACAAAGCACCTGGAGGAGTATCCACTCCCTCGGTCTTCCTACCCAGCCCAAGCTGCCCTAGCGCTGCAAAAGCGCTCATAGCTTTTGACCCATGGAGCCCAGACGGAAACTTGCCATTTTTACCCTATGTCTGTCGTCCATGCTCATGGAGTTTGTCTGGCTACAGCACCCTTACATGCTCCCATCCAACTTCATTCTGAGATTTCTCCTGAGCCCTCATGGACCATTTCAAATCGTGTTGACGATTATTTTCGAGTATATGTTGGGTAATTGAAGAGTTTAGGTACTTGGGATCTAGTAAGTGCCTTGTCATCGGTCCTGGTGCGAATGCGCGATTATTCATTTCCTTTCTTCTGATAAGCGCCAGACCACGAAGCATCTCTACAGCATACGGCAAGCTATCTTGTGGACTATTCTTCACGTGTCTGTCTCATGCACCAATTCCGACTTTGTTCCGTTTGCACAATACAGCGCTCAGCGCCTGTCTTTGAAACGCTCGAGCCCGACTTGATCATTCACTCACATTTCTATTTACGAACGTCAGGACCATCAACTGTAGGATAGGGTTATGGTGCCACAATCCAGATATCCCTTGATGTTGCTTACATTTAGCGCCTTGATCTGTATGTTACCACCTCTATCAAGTAGGCGCCACGTTAAGCGCTAAAGCCTGAACCTGTTGTGTGATATGACTCCTTGGGCACACTAAATGAATGTAGGGGCTTCTGGGTTACTCAGGATCGGTTCTCGAAGATCTCGCCAGTGTACTTTTGCAGTATTATCTGTCACCCAGAGTGATAATGACTCGGAATATTGCACATTTAGGTTATCCTTTATAGGCTCTGAATAGCTTCAATTAATGACAAGGGGTGATTACGGGGGTGAGGAATAGCATCGCATTGGGTGTTGACCAGCTCAGCCCAGATTTCAGCGTGCAGTCCCCGACTACGGACTTCGGCAAGGACACCACTCTGCATTCAAGAGCATGTGCATGGCTTTGCACTTCACTCGTAATTACAGTGCATGCCGTCGCGAGAAGGTTGCGAAGCTGGATGCATTGATGAAGCAGGGCATGACGAAACTATGCTGTACAGCATGCTGTCGAGTGTGGGATATAGTTGGACGCGTCGTATATATGGTATAGGAAGGACCTTGATCTGGTACCCTCCAAAGCCTCAGAAGTCATGAAGACAGAACTCGACAGTCCCAAACTGTCCCCCCCAAGTCCCCAACTCAACGAGGATAAGTGCCGTAGCTCGGGCCCTTGTCATACCACCCACACAAGCATTGCATGTGCAGTCCTATGGGGCTTGATATGCTCATCGCAGCTGGCTCCCTACGTAGGCAGCGCTGCGTTATCCGTGGTATCATCCGCCTATCACCTCTCCTGGACCACGTCCGAGTGGCAATACATCGTCTACATCTCTACCATGGCTCTGATCTGCAACTGGATCGCAATGATCGCGGTTCTCTACATTGCACGGAAGGGTTGGTTCTTCCCGCTACCAGAACTCCAATGCTCGGAGCTTTGGACGCCAGTGGGTTTTATCCAAACTGCAGTTAACACTCCTGTTGGGTTCTGGATGCTCCCCGCTCCACCAGGCGTTGAGACGACCCTTACCGCTCAAAAGTCTATCCCGATCTATGCCGTTGGCTGCGCTATTGTGGCTATTGTGTACTACCCAATCTTGTACATTGGCATGAGAAGAGAACGCCGTGGCTGCGTGGAGAACGTAGCGTAGCTTCTCGCATTCCCAGGTAAGGAGCACCTCTTCTTCCCACTATCAATTTCTGCTGATTCTATCAACAAAGAACGCCCCCATGCCAACGACTCTAAAAACCCGGCCTATTTCTGACATCAATATTTCTGTGATGCGGTTCATCTATGCAGTTTCAGTTACCTATAATGCTTCGCCACATCCAAACTAGTCATTCTGTATAACTCCCCTCACCAACTTACCTGGTAGCGCCCACGGTATATGTGCTCTTCATGAGACTGAATGATATTACGATAACGAGCTGTTTCCTTAGTATGTGCACTGCGTTCCTGTTACTATGTCGTGACAATGTACAATAATTACGAGAGGCCACGATCTATGATAAATCCATGAACTCACCAGAGATGCACGGAAACGCGTTACTACAACGACTGATGATCGCCACCTCTCCTAACACCACCACACTGTGGGCTATAGTGACTGCTATTGGTCCATTGGTCCAGTGGTTCTCGGTATTATTAATTGGGCGTCGTGCATAGCAACAACGCGCCGTCTCCTACAAGCCCGGTACCGGTGCTCGTACGCTGTTTCTTTAGTATTTCACCCTGGGCGCTCTGACTCAGTTATGGTCGTGGGCCATACGGACGATACCATATGAAGGGACGATTGACCCACTAAGTAGTACAAATTTCCGAAGAATGCGGAAGTGCTCAGATTATTGACTCGGGTGGGATACTGGGTCTGATCTAATAGATTTGCTGAAATAGGATGATGGAAGGATTGCAGCTGTTAGGATTTGCGAGCAGTTGTAGGTGGTGACTTTCTATCAGGCCTCCCCTAATCTGTGGGTAGAATCCGGAAGTTGCCGGAGCTCTACTATGCCACTCGTCACAGTGCTTAAGACGACTGCTCGTACACTGGCATTACCATGAGTTGCATTGCTTAGTCTCACGCTGACCTCGCCAGAGAGACGATGTACTTTTCTTCCCCGTTGAGTGAACCTGTTCGTCCCAACACCGAGCTGTGCATTCACGTCAAACTGGTTGAGGAGTCTGGGTTGCATGATAGGATGTGTGCCAGAGTGAAGACAATCTTACAGTTAGTGAATTTTTGATATCTGAGTCTTGGTTCTTCACATTGACAGCCTTTGACCAATTCAAGATCTCCGTTGCAGGTGTGGCACTTCCCTTTTTGAATCAGAAGCACAGGGAGCGCGTTCCATTGCAGTCTTTTCGTGGACTTTATTTTAAGCAATAGACTTGGAAAAATTTTCAAGACTCTCTTGACCTATACTTCAATATATGAGAACCCCAAGCGTTCTCTCACTTCCGCGCTACTACAAGCACTACGAATGCAACACCGACTGCATTTACGCTCTCACAAGTGCCATGCAAAACCCGATCGTTGCACAGATGCAGATATCTTCATAACAACCCGGGTTCATAAATGCTGTGCTAACCAGGGTAGGAAGCAAGAAGGGACATCAATGCCCCTTACACCACCCAATCGGCAATAAGTGGAAAGAATGGGGTACACAAGTGGGCCTTGCCGAGGTCGCCCATTATTCGCTGTAAATGGACCAAGACGACTCCTATCCGTTGGAGACGAGAGAAGTCCTATACATGAGATGAGTCCAAGAATTTTGATCATACACACCCTACCCATACTCTCCGCGCTTCCCGTTACGCCGGTCCTATGGCTGTTCTTGATAGCGGCCAACTCATGCACACTGGACTACGGGGCTTTGGTGTATTTTGGTATATGGATACTCGATGGCCTCCCGACATATGCGTCCCGCGGAATGGAGGCCGTTGGCGACTCCAACGACTCCAATGACCTAGATGCTTAGGGCAATTGAGGTGCCAAACCAAAGGGTGTCGAATCGCCTTCGGAAACACGCCTTACAAGCACACTCAAGCTTTCTGCGCCTGATTTCGTAATTATTGATGCATGAGCATGCGCCCAATCTCCCTAACCGTGACTTCAACGATCTGCGATGCCACTTCTAGTAATCCTGTATTCGATAAAGGGTCTTGTCGTGTTCTCGATCAGGTAGTCGCAGTATTTGGGATGCGATACAATGACCCTCGTCAAGGTGTAAATCAAATATCAGCTAACAGTGGAGATGAATACGTTTTCGCTGCAGCAAGTAACAATGGAAATGCAAGAATCTTCGACACTAGGCAAATAAACCCCACCGTAACAGTTGAAGTTACTTCCCGTGGCGATACTCGTTTTGGCTTTCCCTCACATGGTGGTATCCTCTGTGAGTCCGTTCACATATGCACGCGATTGTTCGTGTTTTTCATTCACTCGCCCTTCGCAGGACGAAAATACGCGAACATGCCTAGGCTTGGGACGTTCGGGCTCAACAGCTGATATACTAAGCACTTGTAATAATCGAGTGACATCGTTCTCGTGAGATGACAAAGATACACACAATTGACGGCTACTGCGCGCAATTACATCATTCACCATGGAGTACGATTTATCTATCGTCGCGCTATCCTCCCTAGCCGATGCAAGGATACGAAGAGTAACAATGTACGACTGAATGACGAGGATATGGGAGAATTATGACGATTACGACGACAACGACGATGGATGTGGTTGGCCAAGAGGCACTTTTCATGACAAAGGGTACTTCTCTGATTTCTCCGCCTCTTCAGACGATATGGTTTGTGAGTGTACATGCCCCTCAATTTTGGGCTCTGCTCCTCACTCACAGTTTTTTTAGATCATTGCGCCTTCAGAGCTCATCCATCGTCGGATATCCTCCCGAAATATTACTATCAGCGATTGCTATTGTTGTGGATCCTTGTCCGACCAATCATTGAGACCAAGTCGCTTTTTAATCCTGTGTATTGTGGCAATGCTTAACAACTAGAAACAATGTCCGTCATTAAGCACACAAGAAGGACAAGAGGATGGTGGGGAGTATCCACACTATCAACCATGCCGTCCAACAAAGACACCTCACGTTGCCACTGTAAGTACCAGGGCCTCGCGACAGCAGAGTATATAGTATTAATCGATACAATAGGTGGCATTATTTCATTGAAGTCGTTGTACTTTTTCCAATGCGCTAACTGGCAGTGCAAGGTGTGTCATGCGACACACCTATTACGGTGCAGTCAGGGACTTCACCCCGCCTTCGGTTCATAGTGCAAGAGACCGGAAGTAGTAGGTATAGACTGCCTGCTGTGCACCCGCAGGTCTTCAAACGCCCCGAACCTTAATGTGGCCGCGCAATGGAGGCGAGTGCGGGGTGCTGTACAGCTTCGTGTAGAATGCCACGCTCAATGTGGCCAAACTCATGAAATCCTTTTTCGGAAGGAAATGGGCCTTTAAATACGCCGCTCAACTGTCGTTCGTCCCTTGGTACCTTCCACCATGACCTCAGTCCCTTTCAAGAAAGACTTCAACAACCTCGAATCTCAAGTTCAAGGTCCTAGATGCGATAAAAGTAATCGCGTCGAGCCTCATCCTACCCATACTGGGGTAGCACTAGCAGTCCTCTTAGGGTTGTTGTACTCGTCATTGCTGGCCCCCTACTTAGGGAGTGCCACACTCTCCATCCTCTCTCCCTCCTACAACCTCTCTTGGACTAGGTCAGAGTGGCAATACATCGTCTTTGTGTCCGTCCTCGCTATCACTTCCAACTGGGTGGCACTGCTTATAGTTCTGCTCGCATTACGAGGATTTCGGTACCCAATCCCGGAATATGGATACATCAAGCTCTGGATTCCGGTCGGCTTCCTACAAATCGCTGTTAGCACTCCCGTTGGGTTCTGTATGCTCCCTCCGCCGCCGCAGGTTAACACGACGCTCCACGCTGGAAACGCTGTTCATGTCTATGTGGTTGGTGGCGCTATTGTGGCGATCATGTACTACGCCTTCCTTGTCCCTATTTTGGAGCAAGGGAATCGCCGCAAAGAAGCTACGGGAAGTATTATGATTTAGCATCGCCACCGCACGAGAGTGACTCCCTTATTCCCTGTCACTTGTTTCGTTGTACTTAGCATGTGGTTTTTTGCCTGCCTCGCGTACAATCCAACACCAGTCATATTTTTGTAGATTGTATCATTGATTATATTGTAATGATGCAATTCCAGGTCTTACAGTAATATATGAGGACGCTTGATAAATTCTCCCGCAGGCCGCTGGTGCCTTTAAGCTCTCTTCGCTTTTATCTTGCCACATGCCACAAAATCTTGAGAGTGTAGGCGCTTGATGTAGGTGACTAGGAGGTGCCCTTTCCACACGAATAGTGGATGCAAAATATTATTGTACTCCTTATCCTTAGCAAGCAGAATATGAGGCACGTTTTTTCTCTAGAGGATCCACGCGTGCAAATGGTACCCACGCACCTTGGATATTGAATAGAGACCTGCATATTCCGTGCCATTTCTAGATTCAGGCTTTATGGAGTGATTGTCTTCGAGAGCAAAAGGCTGTCCGTTCCATTGTACTCAATTATAATCACGCCCTAACCTCTTTCATCTGTTTGTCCAGATACTAGTAGATGGTGCCGGTGGGTAGTGAGCATAAATTGCAAATAATCTCATCCCCTCAGCGTATAAAACTAGGCTCGTTCGAGCTACGCATGCCAACACATCTTCCTTTCAGGCTTATTTCAACCAAGTGGTCATGGTGAGTTTGCGCCCTATTGCTGTATCAAATCTCACGATTTATGGGTATATTTCCAGCACGGCGCAGTCGTCATTCTATTCTTTGTTCCTATCATTTGGGTTGTACTCTATCAATGGCAAGAGAAAGGTAGCGCCTGGGTTATCATTTGCATCCCCCTGGCAAGTCTACTCCTGCTATCGCTTGTGATGGGGCGGGACGTTGTGTATGTCCTCGGTGGTGTACTGAGCTTGACCGCACTTTTTTTTCTATATTGTAGAATGGCTCGCGTTAAGGCATTGTAGTATGGTTTTGTGTTGAATGTGATGTCTTTGATGTGGCAATGCCACGAGTGGCCCGGTCAAAGGCCCCTGTGGCCGTGGGACAGTGTGATAAGGTGGCGAAATCTGCCGGAAGTTTGTCCAACCACACTTGGTTCGACATCACGAACAATTGCTTGTCTTTGTGGCCCAGTGGTAGAGGTGGCACTGGCATATATAAAGAGAGGATAATGGAGGACTTGCACAACTCGCCTTATCTTCTACTGTGAGTTCCCCCGCTGCTTTCATCGTGCCCAAGTTTAACACAACTCCAGACTTACGACACCAAGTAGCATTTCGCCGACTCAGCAGCATGCCCAGAACCCAACGCCCAATAGTTGAGTTGGATGAAGCGGCACTATTTGCCCATCTATTCGCTATTTTTGAAATCATCCGACTTCTGCTGAAGAACGCAAGCGACCCGTTCTTGTGGAATATCGAAATCGTATTCACTGCCACTGCATTATGCGCGTTGTTATTCAGTTTATATGTAAATCTTAAGATGTAGGTACCCATCCACCATGTTACAAATGTTGCTTAGTTTATTTAATAGGAGCTTTTGAGTATACATCTGCATGCAACCATTGCAACCTCATTGGATACTCTAATGTCTTACAATTTTCTGGCGGACCATTGTTAATTCAGCGATGTCATGTAATTGATTGATACGTGTGTGGCTGTATGGCTTGAGAATTTTTAAGGATACAGCGCACTGTCAACTCAGGGATACTCCGATTGAATTGCTATCTTCATGAATGAAGGAGGTGAATCCCTTCATCGCGCTAGTCCATGTGAGGGCCATCACTACGCTTCTTTCTACCGGTGCGCAATAAATCTATGGTTAGGCTACTCAGAGTGCAATGTTTCTCATAAGCGTGTGTTGTGTATGTGTCACGGTGGGTGTAGTCAACCAATTTGGCGTCTATGCTTAGCGTCTCCAACGGCCGCCGAGCACCAAATCAGTGATGAACACAAGAGAGCCTTGGGGCATCAAAAAACTCGCGTCGCAATAGTCCTCGAGAAAGCCGAGTCTTGGTGTAATGAGAATATGGGAAGGTCACTCACGGACCAAACCACTCATACCAAATTTGTAGCCTTCATTCGTGGACAGGCGATATACAGGCTGACGTTCAGGGTAGTCGCCCTGCCGTTTAGTCACTTGGAAAATTCTTGTCCTGAGGCCTTGAGATTCGTGCGCATCGGAATACAGTCATCCAGGGTACTATCAATTACCGCACGATATATTGCGCCCTTTGTGAGGAGGTCCATATTTAGTTGTTATATCGTATCTACGTGGAGCAAAAGCTCAGGTCCTTGAGGTACATAAGGCTAGCTGTTTTTGCCTCTGCTGCCAGTACAGGCGCAGCTGCATTTAATCCACCTTTACTCCTCCTTATCCACTATAACCAATGCAAGCGCCCTCTCCCCTTTATATCCCTCATATTGACATTTGATTCCGTTTTAGGTGCTCCTTCATTGCAACTACTTTCCAAGGATCCTACACCCTCCTAATTAGCCAGCAGAATAAGCCACACTCGGTGCCATCGTCGCAAAATACTACCCCTAGCACCCCGGATTGTGTCGACTTCAGCTCCGCTCAATGTTGTCACTGTGGATACAGGAATTCTCACTCCAATGATTGCCCATTCCGCTCTTAGAAAAGTAGTCTAATCAAAGCTGTGTGTATCCATCCCCAAGGCTGCGGCTTCACTTACCAAATAATTGGCAGACGATGGGGCCTTCCACATTCGACTTCATTAAGCCCCTCTCCTGTGTGTAATATGGCAGGCGCATCATAGCATCCTATGCATAGTGACCTTCCCAAGTGCTTTCTAAACTTGATTTCGCGTATGGTGTCTGTGAAGCGTATGATGCTTCCTCTCTCATGTATTACTGTGCTCTCGAGTCCCGTACCAGTGTTTCATGTGCAATATAATAAAATTTACCCACCCCAACAACACGACTTAATGGTGGCATCTCAGGCATGAGTGGCCCTGATATGCCACCTCTTAATTGGGGCGCTTTCAACGGCATTGTGGCAATTATTGCTTTTTTTCAGCCTATGCGAAATCTTGCTTTCCTCAGTTGTTTGGCTTGTGATTAAGTTGTTCGAACCTTATGAGTGTCTATAGTTCCAATCCACTGGCGGGTGTGGCAAGTCAGCGTGGCAAGATATAGCGCCCACGGCTTGGAAATACATCGGGCCCCTTCCCTGCAGCACAACAGCCTGTACGTCATGAAGTATTTACATTTTGGCCTGTCTACCATGGCAAATGGTTGATTCCAGCTGTGGCATACGCTATTGACCGACCTATCAGGTGGCCGCACTCGTTTTGGTCGAGTTTTCTTGTCAACCTCTCGGTTAGCCGTTGACATCCATCAGGATGCCATTACCAGTAGCTTTAAACCGGTCTCTTTCCTGAATTGTTCTCCCAGGTCATCGTGCTCAACTATGGCATTATGCCTACTTGAAGTATCTGGGAGGAGCAATTTGGTCCTCCTTCTACTTGCAATATACTTGCTCCCATTAGTGTATGCACCCTGTCTAATCTTTGTAGATGGGGGTCCCTTTCGGACAACATAATGTTGTCCATTCGGACGGAGTGGCAAGGGAATAGGGGCAAGATAGCGTGAGATATAATTCCCTTTGCAGATAACAAATTTCTTCTCTGCAACTCCAACGCTGAACGTTTTTCGTCGCCTGCCGTCATCTCTGTCAAAGAGAGTTGATGTTCTACTCCGCCCCGAGTCTCAGTACCCTACCAGTTGAAGTCTGTCCTTCGCTCGAAGCACATATGCCTGTATAAATCCTAACACGTCATATCTGATAGCTGCTCTATGAAATCCAACTCTTTGCGGTCTCGGAGCACTTGCCCCATATCTGCAAACGGATCTATCAGGTCTTCAAATCCGCCCCGATAGCGTACAATGCGCAGTACATCTTGGGTCATCTCGGTTATTCTGCCCCATCTGCAACGACTGCCATCGAGGCGTATATAGCCCGCGTTGCAACGCTCTCAAGGACCCTTCGATTCCCAATATGCTCCGTCGAGACTTTCGATGTCGTAACCCGAAGCTTATTCCCGGAAAACTTTCAGCCGATTGGCGACTCCCCAGCTCCAGCCCCGCCCACAAGAATTCACCTTGTCGAGCTCCCGCGACGACTCTTTAGACCTCTCGTGCCAAAGAAGAGTGTAAATCCTGTCAAGGAAACTTCATTGTCTTCGTCACTGCCCCAATGGCGAGATCGCGAACATCCGCTTCCATACCTCAAAAAACTCTTGTCGAATCCCTCATATCCGCCTTTCAATGTCAACTCTCACGACGGCTACGCACTCGCCCGAGCTGTTCACGCCAAATTCATACCCCTGGTCGAATTCTTACTCGAAAATGACGCCTCTCCGATTCACAAGAATGGACTAGCTGTTATGGTTGCTATTAGACAGCATGATTTGACGCTCGTCAAGATGATGTTGGAACAAGGGTCGGGGAGGACGGAAAGTGGTCAGAGACTAAAGGGGAAGAAAAGGAAGTTACGAGATCGAATGGACAGCAGCCATGCGATGCTAAAGGAGGCGGTCAAGTGTCACGCTTGGGATATCGTGGATTACTTTGTAAAGGAGAAGACGGTTGTGCCGGATATGCAGACTCTGCATCTCATGGCGAAGCTGAGAGCTCGATGACGATCAGGAGCAAATCCCACTGCTAAAGCGAATCCGCGATCTTTCGTGTTTATGTACAGCTTGCTATTGAATAGACCTACGATATCCAAGCAAGAGTTACATGGAAATGTGCTAGTCTACTTTGTCGTCGAACCCGGAGCATTCCTCGGACAAGAATGGCAGAAATCCATATACGAAAACAAAGAAAGATTCTGAGAAATGAAGGAAATTACACGGAATGTAGAAAGCCGGCGGAAATGATGAACATGAATACAGCTTTGGGGACGGGTTAGAAAAACACGAATAAAGGAGGCATTGAAAATGGAACGCACACAATGACATGATGAATGGATCGAAAGCGCCTAGATATCATCGATATCCACCTCCCCTTCATCTCCGAACTCGAACGTGCAATCACCATCTTCCTCTCCAAAGTTGTCTGTCTCGTTAATTTTGGCGTTCTCTGGTAGTTCGCCATAGGCTTTTACTAGATAAGACAAAGGAGGAAGGGGTTAGGGTGTCCAGATTTGATTCGATCAAGGATTTTACGTACGACTTCGTGCCTCATCTGCTGTGTACTTGACAATGACATCGGCCTTATTGTCCTGGAAGTCCCGCAGCGATAGAAGGATGATATCTCCTTGGTTGATCCAGACCTATGGGATGGTAGGCGAAAGTGAGACTCGGAAAAGGAATGAACTAGGGGTGTGGCGGCACGCACCTTCTTGCGCATCTTGCCTCTTATATGCGCTAACCTCTTCTCCCCATCGAAGCATTGGGCCTCCAAGCGCCCATTTCCGAGCATCTTGGTGACCTGAGCATATTCCTGGCCATCTTCACGGAATACTAGCTCTCTCTTGTCGTCATCGTTCTCGTTCTTTCCACGTCTCCTGTTCTTGCCTCCCTATATATCGCACCAGCGGGGATGAAGCGATTAAAGCTCTGCTCAATTTGAGGATGCGGGCATTGTGCTGACCTTTCCCTTGTTCTGCACAGATAAAATTTCGCTTCAGATCAAATTTATCAAATAGGAGATCAGGAGCAGGCACTGACCTTGGGCATAGTGAATTGACGCTTGAGGTCTTTTGAGTCTCGGTGCGGGTGTGTAACCTAGAGACGGCTGGTGGTGGTGGTCGTGTAAAGAGTGTGGACAAGGGCTTTGCCTGGCTGCTGGTCAATGATCTTGGGCGGCGATGACTCGGATTGGGCACCGGGGTATTTGGCTTTGTTAATCCAGTCATGGAGTTGCCAGATTGGGATGGGGAATTACAAACCCTTGCCTCCAGCACGTTGAAGGAACGTTGAGCTCACTGCTGCTTGCAACTGGGTAACTGGACGGCGAAAGCGCTGGTAAAAGACGTGGCGTCAGACTGCACATAGTGAGGTCATTAAAGGATATCGGCCCTGAAAACCCAAGGGCCAAAAATACGACAATAAAGGGGTGAATCTACAAAGTCCAGTCACAGCTATATGTACATATATGACAGACATATGTGAACTGAACAGTTCCATGAGGATGCGGATGCGGGTACATGGCTCCGGATCACGCCCAGAGCACATCGGAAGCCACGGTCAAGGGAGGAAAGGTACAAGGCGGGCATGAGGAAGATTTGCAGAGGACATTGGATGACAGCTGTCGGAATAAGAGTTATAAAAAGTGATAGCAAGTCTACGAGGCCAACGTGAAACGTGCGTTTGGAGTCGCGAGAAAGACGAGTGTGGAGAATGGAGTGTGCATCATGGATCAGAGAGCGAGGATGGATACATCCTTTTGAGATGGCGATATTTCCGTAAAGAGTACAATGCAAGTGTTTCTGTCGAGAAGAGAAGGCAATGTAAGCCATCATAACATCCATTGTGGTGACGAGCACTCATTGCTGCTAGACAGCGAGCCGAGAAACACACACCCTTCTTGATGTAATCCCCCAGCCTCAGTGCTTTCTCAATCTCCTCCTGGTCCGTCAAATGTCTGTTCTCTGAGATGAGCAAGTCTAGGTTAGCAACCCTCCATGTGGGCGCATCAAGGGACGTACTCTCGAACATCCTTCGTATCCGACCATTGAAGTCATACCTCAGACAAAAATCTGAGCACGTTGATGATGCCAACAAATAGATTAACGTACGAGGGATCGGGATAGTCGCGGCCCAGCCTATGCAGCTCCTTGTAGAGAGCCAAGGCCCTCAGACGCGTCGAGTTGGTGGCCATGGGGCCTGGAGACGTGGGTCGGCTGGCGTCGGTGGGTCGGTGTTAGTGGAGATAGAGGGTCGTGGGAAGCACGGAGGCTGGTGTTCCGGGCCGAGATGATCGTCCGCTTCCCGAGGGCGCACAGAAACACATCACATACATACAGTGCGCGTATGTCGTCCGTCGTATGTCAGTCTTCGTCGCCAGCCGTGGACTCGTGTCTGTGCTGAGTACAACTGACTGGCTTATTTGTATCTTGTTGGAGAGAACTCGCCCACTTAGCTGCACGGCGCACAGGCAGAGCTATTACTGTCCCACTAGATGACTGATGGGCCTTGTACCCACAAGGTCTCCTGCGCTACGTTTGGACCTCAAGGGAGTATCCTTGTTGCCCTGCTGACTTATAGGGCAACATTGGCCTTATCCACGCAGTCGCCACACCGTCACAGCTGTCAAGTTTCCGTTCTATTTTTGAACTTCACAGCCGAATCCATTTGCTCACCCGAAATCGAGCGAAGCACGTTCACACAAAGTGGTGTCTCGATGCGCCTCAAGCACTGCTTCTAGATATGATTCCTGAAAAATAATATATCTAACGAGTCGTTGAAACCTGTACGGCGCCGTAATCTGCTTATGCTGTAACAAGTGGCGCTTTTAACGACATGGAAAATGTCAACAGCAAAACGGCGAACATTGAGAAACACGCGTAAAAGGCAAGTACCCTGGCTTCGATTCCGATGGAAAGCTATGATTGGATGAGAGACTACGAACGTGCAAAAGTCGCCGGTGCCCATGACCATGCAAGAGTATAGTTAATTATGCGTATCTGGCCCATCTTAAAAGGTCAGAAGAATTGGCTTCGGTCGTGCGAGCGCCCCCACTCCCCGTTCCCTCACATTTGCCAGCCCTTCTCATTGTTCACCAAGGGTCAACCGCGCACTTTTCAGCCATGGCAAATATAAGTAGTCAAAATTCGAACGATGGTTCTGCTCCCCCCTCTCTCAAGGGACGAAATGATGTCATCACACTAGATGAGCGACGCCGAGCCGCCTTGGCAGAAGTCGACAATGCCAAGTTTTCGTGAGTCCAATTCAGTTTGATTTTGAGTCGTGTGCCAGTGATTAATCCTCCATATAGGTGGTTCCACTTCAAGGTCTGTATCGTGGCTGGTGTTGGCTTCTTCACCGATGCGTAAGTGAACATATGGAATGACGTCTACCAGTGCTGAGGTACCGACGTCTCAATCAGCTACGATATCTTCGCCATCAATATTGCTTCGACGATGTTGGGATATGTATACGGTGCCAATGGTATGTAAGTAGGACCTCTTTGCGGATATGTCGCTCAGCAGAACTACCTTGCAACCCTTCAGGCAAACTTGCCCCCCACCAAGATCTCGGTGTAAAAGTGGCTACACCGGTTGGTACACTTATTGGTCAATTACTCTTTGGTTGGCTTGCCGATGTTGTGGGTCGTAAGCGGATGTGTAAGTCCCATTAGCAGGTTCATAATAGGTCAAGAGTCTGATCGTAGTGTCCGTGTAATGCTATAGATGGGGTCGAGTTGATGATTATCATCATTGCGACCTTTGCCCAAGCCCTCTCTGGTACTGGACATGCTGTAACAATCATCGGTGTCCTGGTCGTCTGGCGAGGCCTTGTAAGTTTTTAGTTAATTTGGGAGACCTCGCATACTGATCAATCGCAGATGGGTGTTGGTATAGGTGGTGACTATCCTTTGAGTGCAGTCATCTCGTCAGAATTCGCTTCGAGGCATATCCGTGGAAGGATGATGACTGCCGTCTTTGCCTCTCAAGGATGGGGCAACTTCAGTACGTCCGATTACTCGCTTTGGTGGATTGTTCAACCCATGCACACATCAATCGTCAGCTGCTGCACTTGTTGCTTTGATTATCACGGAGGCCTACAAGAAATCAATCCTCAACGAAAGCGGAACGGACCACCTTGTTCACGTCGACTTCATGTGGCGTCTCCTCATCGGTCTCGGATGCGTACCTGGTGTTGTGGCCTTGTACTTCCGTCTTACCATCCCAGAGACACCCCGTTTCACTATGGATATTGAACGAAACATCCTCCAAGCCACCACTGATATCGAAAACGTCTTGACCAAAGGAACTTATGAAGAAAGGAATGAGGATAACGTCCTTAAGATTGAAGCACCACGAGCTACCTTCAAAGACTTCAGGCAACACTTTGGTCAGTGGAAAAATGCGAAGATTCTCATCGGCACTGCTTGGTCTTGGTTCGCTCTTGATGCAAGGATGAATTTAATTCACTCTTTTATCATTAATTGACGTTATCTATAGATCGCCTTTTATGGACTCGGTCTCAACTCTGGTATCATTCTGCAAACTATCGGTTTCGGAGGACCTACCAGCAAAGGTGCAAGCGGTGTCTACGAGAACCTACACAACATTTGTGTTGGAAACCTTATCCTTTCTGCTGCCGGTCTCATCCCAGGATACTGGGTCTCATTCCTCTTCGTCGACTCATGGGGTCGCAAACCAATCCAGCTTATGGGTTTTATTCTTCTAACCATCATTTTCGTCATCATGGGTGCGTCTCATCCTCCCTTCACCCCGTGGGTCTTTCTCATCAACATCTTCTCTTCCACAGGCTTCGGCTTCGACAAGCTGACAGCAACAGCATCATCGACCAAGGCCTTCGTTTTCCTCTACTGCTTGGCCAACTTTTTCCAAAACTTTGGTCCCAACACCACCACGTTCATCATTCCGGGAGAGGTCTTCCCTACTCGATACAGGTCAACTGGTCATGGCATCTCAGCTGCCAGTGGGAAACTCGGTGCTATCGTTGCTCAAGTCGGATTTGCCCAGCTTAAGGATATCGGTGGACCGAACAAGTTTGTTAAGCACATGTACGTCTTATCTATCTTGTTGCAAGTGTGGTGGTACTAACGGTTGTTGGCGTGTTTAGTCTGGAGATTTTCGCTCTGTTCATGTTGACGGGTATCTTCTCTACACTCTTGCTGCCTGAGACCAAGAACCGTACGCTCGAGGAGCTCTCCAATGAAGATCAACAGGGATTCGTAAAGGGTGCGTCTCCTTTCACAATTGGGAGATAAATATCAATGATGCTGAGTTTATCCATTTTTCTAGGTGCTGCAGGAGCTATCCCAGATCGTCAATATTCAGAGGAGAAGCCGAAGCAGTAGGTGGCTAGGCTGCTGTACCATTCGTATTTGATTATCTCTTTCAAATTTACCTGTCATATTCTTACGCCCTTCCTCTCCGGATCTCTTAGTCTTAGTACTGGTATGCATATCGGATCTGTAGCATGATACGTCCTAATTTTCATATACGCCCAACTTAAACCCCAGACAAAGAGTTGAAATGAACAAACGTATTGGTCTGGAACAGTTATTTGAAAAACAGCTCACAAAGTTCGTGAAAGCATGCCGACAGCGAGGTTCAGAGGCATGATTAGGGTAATACATGCACGTAAGAGTGTACAAATACACACAGGTAGCTCGACTAGCCGAATCTTGGAAGACGAATAGCTAATCAAACTTTTGATTTTGACCCCTTGGTCTTTTTCTGATTACTTGTATGAGTATAATGACAAGAACAAGGTACCTCGCACTCACGTATGCAACGGCTTCGAAATCGTACTTGATGCCAGCCTCCGCTAATTTGCGTTTGCGTTGATTCTGGCGCCTGAGCAGCCGTTTTTCGGCGCGTTGCTGTTCTTCTTCTGTCCGTGGCTATAGAATCGGATAAACACTACACTAAACACTACGGGCTCTCCAGCTCACCTTATGATGTCGAAGACGAGCCATGCGATCTTGGGGTATAACACGGAATTTTCTATTTGCACCAACCCAGAGCTCAGGGTGAACCTTATCTTGTGGGATAACTTTGCACTTGAGAATATGTCCCATCAGGAGATAGTTGTCCATCGTCTCAGCAACGATTTGAGCCACGGAAGACGAGTCGAATTCGAGGAAAGCGTAGTGTTTCGATTTACCGGTCTGGGTGGAGGTATTAAATTTTCATACCCTAGAGCATACCATACTAATGACGAAACGCACCTTTTTATTACGAGACACACGCAAGCGAGTGACGTCGCCGAATTGGGTAAAATACCCTCGCAGCTGGTCTTCGTAGAAGCCGTGTGGTAGGCGGGATATTACAACGGTTCCACGATCTGAAGCCTACCAGATGTGAGGGTCAGAGGGGAAGGCTCGACGACCTGCTTGGACGGACATACAGGTTTTAGTTTTGCCTTTTCTAGTCTTCGCTTCACAGAAAGGTCGTCCTTGGCAATTGTGGGGAGTCTCTGGATGTCAAGTGGTGGAGAGTCGCCAATATCTTCGTCTGACGAATCCTCATCGTCAGATGAGAAACCGTAGAGATGATCTTCGTCCTCTTCTTCCTCTGAGGAGTCTTTCCCTTCCACCTCGCTGCCATCTTCTACAGACCCAACATCGTCCTCGGCATCGTCGACTACACTCTTCTCCGCCTCAGACTCTTCCTTGCTTTCAGGAGGTGGGGCTACAGCCTTCTTCTTCCTTGAAGATTTTGTGGGAGGTGTCATTTTCCTCTTGCTATCACATGTCACATGGAGCGTCACACTCTGGGGAGACAGGGCACATGACTTGCTTTATTTTCGAGTATTTGTGTGGAGAGCGCCTATGGTCACAAATTTTTATCTGCCCTCTTAAATGACTAGATTTGAGTAGCTGTGAACGTATACATGGTAGGCAACAAACAAATGTCGTATAACACTTGGTATAATGCATAGTAGCGGTTAATTGGCGCTTGTTTTAGCTGACTAATCTGGGTGTGACATGTGACCGTGACAGTGCCCCCAGTGCTATACACCACGAAACATTGGATCGAAGGATCTTGGACGGTCGAATTTGAAGTTATCGATTCGCTTCCTATCAACAAACCCATGCCTCTTGGTGTCAATCCTCACTTCCTTCTAGATGACACACAAATTGTCTCCAGACGAAACGTATTTAAGTACGAGGAGGAGTCTTCCGACATGAAGCCAGATGACGAGCTTCTCGGCTCTCTGCACGGTATCATACGCGAATCTCTGGACGTTGATTGGAGTCTCGTCCATGACTATGAGGGATCGACAAAGAGAAAGCGACGAAAGGCTAAACACGATAGTGCTGGTGGAGAGCAGATGGAATTCGGTATGTCGAGCGAGTTTGTTTCAGTGATTGATATATAGACTGTGCTGTCTCTAGAATTTCGATTACTTTCGACTGTGCAAACTATCTCGTTACTCCATAAACCACCACCACCAGCGAAGTAGGGATAGGGATCGACTATTATAAAGCGATGCTCACAGAGGCATAGATTTCGAGAACCAAGCTATGAAGATACGGAAGAACAGGCAGAACTCCGGAGAAAGATGGCAGAGCAAGTAGCTGTCGATGTCGCTTGGCTACAGAAGGCGGCTCAGAGGGAATCTAAGGTGTGGCTTATTTAACTCGTCAGTAGGAAGATATAAAGGATTTCAGCACAGGTGACTCCAAGTCTTCAAGCAACGGTTCCTAATATTCCTACGCCAGCACCCTACATCATGCTTCTACACTCGAACAAATCACCGCGAAAAACTCGCCCGCCCGTCCCGCCTGAGGAGCTCAAGGTATATCCATATGATGTAACGGCGCCTGTCATCGCTCCTGAGCACAAAGCCAAAACTACGAATTTTCCCATCGTTGGGCTCAACGACGCGTCAAACGATCGCGCGACTCCAAGGACGAAACGAAGAAAATGCACCAAAATCCATCGGCCAACCTCAAGGTTTTGGCATCCCAGTTCTGAGTTACGGGGGAAGTGTCAAGGTTACGCCTTTGGCTACTCAAGTGGTTATAGTCGCAATGGAAAATATTTGCGAGACAAATTAAGGAAAGCTACACTACACCAAAGCTAGTTTTACGAGTTTCAGAGGATTTGACGTTATACTACGTCGGTGGCAGGGTATTTGGGCGCTGTCTGCGATCAGCATACGAAGGTCTAGAGTATTAATGCTAGGGGGACCCTGATTTAGCTAGAACTACTCACCAAAGAATTTCGTTTACTGCGATACAGTACCATTTACTGCCGTCACCACGGCAGCTGATCTGCGACGCTTTTCGTAACTTCAATTGACATGAATTGTATGGCTGAACTCTAGGAATCCCAAACCCTTCACACATTGGCCCATTGAGCCCACTATGGTAGCAGCTTGGGTTGATATTCAACCTGATACAGGGCGATTTTCACTTTTCAACATACACCCAGGTTGATTTTGGAGCAACCTATTGATGGGCAATAATCACCCTCTAAAAAGCAACCTTAGCAAAGGTTGATTATCGCCCCATGTTTGGATATTTGACCACAGGTTGATCACAGGGCGAAAATCAACCTATATGGACTTAGAAAAATCTCGCCTCCAGTA